>CM059197.1:54390553-54559338 GCA_030323885.1 Branchipolynoe longqiensis
TTTGTAACCGCGGTTGTCGTTCCAGTTTGAGGATTGTCTGTCGCCTCGACCTCTTCCCCTCTGGCTGAATGCGAAGGATGGGCCTCCCCTGAACGGCCTTCCTCCTCGGCGGAAGCGAAAATCCGTGCGGCTGCGGCGGAACCCGAGTGGGTTTTGTGATTTACGGCCCTTGAGTTCCGTGTTCTTAGCACTCTTAGTGTCCACCTCTACCTGCTTGTACAAATAAGCAAGCTGACCCCCAAACATCTTGGACTTGTCCAGAGGTTTGCCTTTGATGGGGGTAGGTCCGGAATAGACGGTGTATTCCTTGCCGTCATGGTCCGTCATCTTCTTTGACCGGGCGACCTCTTTGCCCGCGTCGGTGGTGACGGATTTAAAGACATTTTCGAAGCGGCGATGTGTCATATAGTTGCTCGCTGCAGTGAGCAAGGCAATGCCCCTATCCATTACCCGAGCTAAGGACGAGAACTTATTCTCGGTCTGCATGCGGTTAGCAATGGGGATAATAGAAGTCAAGGAGCCCAAAACTGCCTTATGAATTACAGAAAGGGCAGTTTCATAGCGGCGACGTTCGTCGGACAGATGGATGCCAGCATCCATCTCCTTACACACCGTAGCGGGAATACCTTTGACGCCGGAAATCTGTTCCGTCAATTTATTAATGACCTCAACTGGTTTGAACGTTGTAAAGTGGCCATTGACGGTATTCCTCATCATGGTTGTGGTACGCACCTTCTTCGCCTTTTTCTTGACAATCTTCTTGCCAACCTTAGCGCCTATTTTGGCGTACACTCCCGCGCGTTCCGTATCGGAATCTGATTCCGTGGAAGAGGAGTCGTTTGACGAGTCCGAGGACGAGTCTTTCTTTTTCTTTTTCTTTTTCTTTGACTTCTTAGGGCGTTTAGCGTTTGAGGCTTTGGTGAACTCGTCACCTGAGCTGCTCACAGTGCGGCGTTTCTTGCCGCGCGCTTTCGGTTTCGGAACCTCGGGGGCCGACACCGTGTCCTCCTCGTCATCCGAAAAGTCCTCCCAATCCTCATCAGGGATTTGGGGAGGGCCCGCAAAGGAAAGAGCCTGGAATTGGCGCATCTTGTCCTCCATCATGGCTGCCATCTTAGCCTCCCAATCACTTGGTTGAGGTGGCTGGTCACTGTCCCGGTCGGAAACCTGTGCCCCGGGCTGTGGAGACGGCGGAGCCGTAGGCGCTGGTGACGAATCGTAATCCGTAGGGGCAATGCCCTCTGCTGCCGCAGGCTGCTTATTCCGCCGAGTGGCCATCGGTTCCTGTAACGACAAAGGTGTTACTTAACCGGAATCATCTCAACGACACAAAGTGTAACCAGTAAACTGGGTTGAGGTATATGGTACAGAATAGCGTGTATTACAACGTTTCAGTACAGGCGTGAAGCTAAGTTTTGCCGTAGGGTTATGGTAACGAAACCAACCAAACGGGGGGTATCGATCCAAAGATCGCCCACTCTCTCTGTTCCGTACACTTCTCCCACCCGCGGCTACGACGCCAGCAAGTTGGAGAAAATATTACGAAACTCGGAGGTTCGCCTTAAAACCGGTCTGGGGTGTTTATAAAAAACACCCAGAAGCATCCCCAACAACATCCTCTATTCAGGATCCGGGAGAATTTTCTTAGGAAATGAGCAACTCGGGTTACCATTTCTCCCTGTCTCAAAAACAGGTGTCGATAGAACAAAGGACTATCGGTTTCGTAAGTGCCAGCGGCACGCAGTGTTCTATCCTCAAGTAAAAAACACGTACAAAGTCCAAATTGGACCTGAGAAAGTTCTGAACTTTCATAATGTGATGCTATAATGCATCATACACAGTTTATACTAAATTTGTCATTACTTACTTTGTGATTAAGTAGAGTTAGTAGATAAATCCTGTTGGAGCAACTCACAAACGTCCTCCCGTTGTGAGTCACTTATGCTAATTGCTGGACCCGGATGTGCTTCCTTCTCCCTAGCCTGCGGCTAGCCAGAGGCGGTATACCGAGGTAAAATACATATATATATATACATATACATATACATAGATAGATAGATAGATAGATAGATAGATAGATAGATAGATAGATAAATCCTCTGGTGCGACTGACACTGGTCAACATCCGGTGGAGGCGAGGTGGGCCGAGATGGCACCACCGATACAGTGTTGCGTCATATGGAGTATAATAATAATAATAACAAGTAATATTCCCTTCCATATCTTCATACTCACATAATAATGTTATGCATCACATATAGTATAGTTATACGAGTCTTACCTTGGTACAGATGATGGATAACTGTTGTTTTACCGAGGTATAAGCCTCGGATAGATGTGGGCTAGGGAGAGGTAAGCACGTCCGGTACCAGCAATCTTAACCTACTTATTGAGGATAAAAATGACTTTCAAACAATGGATACTATTACTTTACCGAAAAGGTACACCAACGGAATAGATGTGGCAGGGTGTGGCGGGAGGGCCCTAGCCCACATCTATCCGAGGCTTATACCTCGGTAAAACAACAGTTATCCATCATCTGTACCAAGGTAAGACTCGTATAACTATACTATTTTACCTCGGTAAACAGCCTCAGGCTAGCCTCAGGCTAGGGAGACCTTTACATAATTCATTTTTATCCTTAATATCATTCTTTCTTATTATTATAACATTCTAAATTTTTGTTCTCACCTATTCTTGTTAGTTGGCGAGAAGACGCTTTGCAACGCCGGTAGGCTTTTCTAGTCGTTTATTATAATGTTTTGCAAACGACTTAGCCGTCTTCCAGCCTGCATGCGCTAGTATTCTTTTCACAGAAATACCAAGCACCCGTGCCTTGGAGACCATGGCTCCTCTAGTTGAGTGGGAAGAGTATTTACTCGTATCCACTCCAGCCAATTTCAACACCGTAATTGTCCATCTGGCAAGTGTGTCTCGTGAAATCGCCTTATGTGGCTTTATAAAGCTCACTAATAGTTGTTGTGATGCACGTAAATCCTTTGTCTTGTATATATAAGCCCGTATGGCCGACACAACACATAATTTCCGATCATTCGGAAAACAGTCTAAGTGAACCGTTGATAAAGGGTCACCTAACGTGTTCGATTTAAGCAATTTTTCTAAATCAAACGTAGCTTGTTGCTTGTCTATTTCTAATCCAGTTAAGGATAAAGCAACAATCGTCTGTCCTCTGTGTCCGGTTACTAACAATAACAGGACCGCGACCTTAAAACCTAACTGTTTTATATCTAACCACGAGTTGTGAGGCCAAGCCTGAAACAACTTAAATACTATAGAAACATCCCAAAACCGACTATACTTTGGTTTTGGAGGATTCCTTTGATAAATTGAACGAAGTAAATAACAAATAACATAATGTTTTCCAACTGTTTCGCCATCAATTCTAGGTAATATAATTGATAACGCACACCTCGCCGCATTAATCGATCCAAAGGAAAGTCCTTCATCCTCTAGAGAACGAAGAAACCGAGCTACTTGTGAAATCTTTGGATTTGTTGGCTTAACTTTCATTAACAAACAATGTACACCCCATTTCTTTAAATAGGTTGTATACATTTTGACAGTTCCTGGCCTCCAGGCATCCGATACTATCCTATCCTCAGTAATTCTGTCCAATCCAAATTGCTGTAGCTGCTTCCTTAGAAAAGGAATGCCAATAGGGGCGTCGTTGACACGTCGCCGTGAACCACTAGCGGTCCGTGGTGCGTCAGATTCCCGAGTTTTCTTGGGAATCGTATACGATCTTTTGCCAGTTGTGAAACTGCTGGCAGCCAAGGTTGCGTGTCCCAATCGGGCACCACCAGTATCGCATGTGTCCCTTCCAAGCCGATTTTTCTCACTACTCGGCTGATAATGCTAAATGGTGGGAAAATATAAAAATAATTATTTTCCCAGGTAATAGCAAACGCATCTACTTTCCAAGCATCCGGTTCAGGATGCCAAGAAACATAACAGGGTAACTTGTTATTATTTCGTGATGCAAATAAGTCAACTTCAGGTGTACCCATTTTTCACAAACGAAGTTAAACAAATGTGTAGAGAGAGACCACTCTAAATGGTCATGGAAATTTCTACTTTTATAATCTGCAAGTGTATTTTGTGACCCTGGAATATGCGCTACAGTCAGCCAGACTTGTTGAGCCTGTGCCCAGTTCCAAATCAGTTTAGATAACTGATTGCAAGACTTTGATTTGGTTCCACCCATGTTACGAATATATGCCATGGCAGTAGTATTATCAGTTAGTATTCTAACCTGTGATTTATTTATCTTTACTAAACTACGTAAGCCCAGATAAATAGCACGCAATTCTAGTGCATTAATATAGTCTGATTTTTCATCATCAAGCCATCTACCTCCTGTTGTGACCCCATCTCGATGAGCTCCCCAACCTTCTAACGAAGCATCAGTAGTAATTACTGTATTAGGTTCCGCCATGCGGATTGGATTTGGTGAACTTGCTATATGTTGCATCCACCATCCAATATCCTGTAACCCTTCTTGCGAAATAAACATCTTTCGCTCAAAATTGCCTTTAGTTCGTGTTAACGCTAAATTTTTATCTATTTCTAGCGACTTAATATGGGCCTTCCCATATAACACAGCAGGTGCATATGAGGTCATTATGCCAATAAGAACAGCAACCTGTCTAATTTTTGGCTTTGATAACTTAATAAGCTGAGTCGCTGTAGTCATAAACTTAATTAGTTTTTGTTCTGTTATCGACACTGTAAGGGACTGTGTATCCAGAATAAACCCTAAACATTTGAGTTGTTTTGTTGGTTTAAACACTGACTTTTGTTGATGTACATAAAACCCCAATTTAGTGAGTAATGCACATAAATCCAAAACTGCATTCACACAACCAATTTGTGTTGATGCTATAATAAAAGAATCATCTATGTATGGAAACATTATATGACCCTTCCTCGCCATTACCGAGAAAACAGGTTTAAGCAATTTAGTAAATAAACGTGGCGCACAAGCTAAGCCATTCGGCATACAGGTAAACTCATAGAGTTGGTTATCCCAAATAAATCGAAGAAATTTTCGGTATTGTTCCATTATGGGAAGCGTATAATATGCATCCTGTAAATCAACACTAGCCATCCACGCATCTGGTGTAATCAGATCTCGTGCCGTATCTAGAGAGAACATTTTAAAATGTCGATATTCCACCCTTTTATTAAGGATTGTTAAATCCAGGATCATTCGAACATCACCATTAGGCTTCGGTCTCGAGAAAATGTTTGAAATAAACTGTCCTGAACAGTGTGTCACTTTTTGTATAATTCCTTTCTCAAAGAATTTATGTACCTGTTTAGTTAGTGCGTCTCGTTCAACTGGTTGAATGTTATATGGAAAAGGTATTATACTTTGTACAGGAATTTGTGTAAAGGGAATTTGAACACCCCTAACTATTTCTATAATTTCTTGGTCACTAGTAATTTTGTGCCACTCAGAAATATGATTACTAATATTACCAGCCACAAAGTTGCTTACAGTTTGTGTGTTTTTAGAGGCTGCAGGGACTTGTAAAGTTTGTGTTTGGACCTCTACTTGGACCCGCCCCTGGGGAAAGGTCTCGACGAGTTGAACCCTCGACCTATTGGCCGTGCGGTGTTGTCGGTCCAGCCTGGGCGAGCGCCCCGGCCCCGAAACCCTTGACCGAAGTTTGAACTCGGTCTGGTTCCTCTGGTGAACCGTCGTGGACGAAAATCCCCTCGTGACTTTTTGAAACGAGGAGCTTCCTGTTTCTTCTTGCCATCCATGTTTTTGCCACTCTTGGCTGCAGTCTCTACCTCTTTATAGAGGTATTGTAGTTGACCGCCAAACATCTTGGTGTTATCTAAAGGTTTCCCTTTAATCGGCTCTGGAGCAAGATAGAGCGTAAACTCTTTCCCATCATTATCAGTAACCTTCTTTGAGCGAGCCACTTCTTTGCCAGCATCTGTGCAAACTGACTTGAAAACATTTTCATATCTTCGATACGACAGGTAATTACCTGCCGCCGCTAACACTGCAATGCCTTTGTCCATTGTCTTAGCCAAAGACGAGAACTTATTTTCACTCTGCATCCTATTAGCCACAGGAACAATAGCTGTTAGGGTAGCCAACACTGCCTTATGCACTGTGTGCAACACATCCTCAAACTTCTTACGGTCATCCGTCATATTGACATCCCGATCCATTTCTTTAATGATGGAGTTGGGAACACCCTTTATGCCTGTTAACTCATCTCCTAACTTGGAGATAACCTCCGCCGGTTTGAACGTGCGAAAATGACCATTCACGGTCTCGCGCATAAGCGTAGTGGTTTTAACCCGCTTAGCCTTTGGCTTCTCCACCTTCTTAGCCACTTTAGTGCCAATGTCCGCATAGACCCCTTCATATACGGTGTCTGAGTCTGATTCCGTAGAAGTAGACTCAGTGGACGACTCAGAAGAAGAATATTTCCTCTTCCTCTTCTTCTTTTTGGACTTAGTCTTCCGCTTTTTGCGCAAACCAGACTCTGCCCGCTCCTTGGTGAATTCATCACCCGAAGAAATCACCTGTTTCTTCTTCTTCCTCCGTTTAGGAGAAGGAGGAGGAGGAGCCTTAAGCTCCACCGCCGAGTCTGTGTCCAAGAAATCCTCAAATGAATCCTCTTGGACACTCGGCCTACGCCGCTTCCGAGACACAGGCGATTTGGCAGTCAAGATGTGGCTTTCCAATCTTGCAAAGCGAGCCTCCCAATCTGGAGGCGCAGGCACATCAGGCACTGCGTCCTCGTCCGGGTCGGAGAGGATATGCGCCCGGGGCTGTGTCGACGGCCCTGCCGACAACACAGGTGAGGAGTCGTACTCCTCGTCCACTCCACTCGGAACACGCCCCTCGGCTGCTGCTGCACCGCGCTTACTCCGCTTCGTGGCCATCGGGAGCTGAAACAAACATTTTTGGTCAGTCCCGGTATATATATATGTCACAATATGGTTGTTTCAAACTCATTTGGACATCTATTGGTGTTAAAGAACGTGTTTATACCGTTATAACACAGGCGTAATAAGCTAAATTTGTGCGTGGGTTGTGGGTCAAGCCCAAACCTTACGCGGGGTCGGGACCAGTGTATCGGCCCGCCCATCCCTCTGTTCCGCACACTTCTCCCACCTGTGACTACTACGTCAACAAGTTGGAGAAAATGCTACGAAACTCGGAGAAACGCCTGAAAAAGTTTTGTCTAGGGGAGTCTATAAAAGAAACCCAGGAGCATCTCCAACATTACTCTCTATTAGAGTACGAGAGAATTTCCACATGAGATAGGGCGAAACCCACATCTCTACCCATAGTCACACGGTGACCCGGGTGTTGACATAACCGCTAATGACCGGTTTGGTTCCTTCGAGAAACCCACTCGAGTGTTCTATCCTTGGTTGTTTATAACCAAATAACTCGTCCAAATTGGACCAACGAAAGTCTAAACTTTCCATATTGATGCTCTAATGCATCATAATTAAGCTAACCACAGTTTTTATTATACTTACTGCGTATTTGCTTGTATGTAGACTAATTTTGCCGGAGCAACCCAACGACACGTTATCCAGTCGTGAGTTGTATATGCTAATTGCTGGTACCGGACGTGCTTACCTCTCCCTAGCCTGAGGCTAGCCTGAGGCTGTTTACCGAGGTAAAATATGTATATATATGCATGTGTATATAATATTGCATAATATTTTGAAACTATATAGCAATTTCTTTAATGTATATAGACTATTACTCCAGTGATTATACCATGGCGACCGGACGCAGTAGCCGAATTGATAGAGCGCAGACCTCCCATGATGGCCATGAGTTCAATTACCAGTCGAGTCAAACCAATTACTTACAAAATGTATACGTATTGCTACCTAGCCTGGCGACAGGGTATTATTAGGATAGGGCAAGGACGAGTTAGCTCAGTGTCAGTATAATGTGACTGACTTTCCGGCTTTTTAAACTTGCTCTTGCAATGAGTTTTATAAGATAATGTGAACATGCAGTTGAGGGAATTTCATGTAGAAACTTCCGTTGAATGTTAGGTCTCAGTAAAATCTAATGTCAATGTGTTATATTAGAATGGGTACCGATTTGTGACAGTGCGCACACACTGGTTGTGGTGGTGGGTGGTGGTGGTTGTAGTACTGCCCCGCTCGTTCCGCCGATACCCCACTCAGCCACATTATCATGATACTGAGCTAATCAATCGTTGTCCTATCCTAGTAGTGCCGAGCGCCGGGCTAGGTAGCAACAAATACCAATGCCCTGAGTATTTGGCTTGACTAGACCGAATTCGAACCCACGCCCTCCCACACAGGTAGCCAGCGAGTGGAAAGAAACAGGAGATGCCCAATGAACAGTCTAAATCTCCACTACTTTGCTGATTATGCTTGCAATGGTTTTTTTGTTTTTTGTTGTTGTTGTTGTTGTTGTTGTTGGTACATTAGTTGTTTAAGCGAGGGAAATTTCAGTCGCAGACAACTGGTCTTCCTCATTCCTTGCCCTATCCTACTAATGCCGAGCGCCTGGCTAGGAAGCGACAAGTATCAATTTTTAAGTCATTGGTTTGACTCGACCAGGATTCGAACCCACTATCCCATGATCTACCAACACGGGAGACGGACGCTCTAACTTATTCGGCCATCCCATCTGTTAACAGCCGATATATTGTATACGACAGATCTATTTAGTGAGGTCGGTGAGTATGTCCTATTGGATGTATTGGGCGAGAGAGGTATGCCCTAGTTAAGGTAAAAAGCACGCACAGACATATATATACATATATAGTACAAAATATGGGACATCTATGACCAGAGACATGATTGCTAAGTGTGGGTCAAGCATAGAGGTACAGTCTACTCTGTCTATAATGGACACCGATGGGACGGAAGCAAGATGCTGTTATAGAGAGAGATCCATTATAGCCGTTCTGGACAGAGATTCGTTATTGACAGAGGCCGTTATTAGCTATGTTCACACACGCACTTTAAATCGATTCATATAAATCGACTTGCCTAGTTCGACGCACATTTGCTGTGTGAATGCGACACCGTGTCGATTTAGGGCTGAATCGATTCTTATAAATCGTATCATGGAAACCACCTGCGTGAGGTAGTTTATATGAATCTATCCAGCTGGTTCCCGGGTGGCGATAGAGTAAAATAGCGGTGCTCGCCGGCTACAGGCTCAGCTGTAGCTAATTGCTGGTGCCCGGCAGTGTTAGGGACCGATTAGGCCGAAATCTATTGAATGCGATCATATTTAACAGAATTACATACTCAAATAATGAAATTTAATTAAATTAACCCTAAATTCCAAGCGATATTAACGTAGCACTAGCAGCTACATCGGTGTCATTATTCATATTGTCGAATCGATGAGGCTCACCACTAAGGCTGCTGGTTCCCGGCAGCCGAAATACTTTCAATTTTGGTGTGTGTGAATCCGCCACTAAATCGATTCATATAAATCGACTTGTCTGAATCGACATAAAATTGTGTGCGTGAACACAGCTTTTAGACAGAGGCCGTTATTGACAGAGTAGACTGTATCCCCGTAAATACGTGTATAATGCATTACAGATGGGACAGCAACACACCACAGGTTAGAAAACTGAAAGTCAGAAAACTAAACCCATGACTATAACTTCTAAAGCATATTGTGACGACTGTACACACTGATAAGAGGTCCAAAGTGTGGGAGAGGAGTGGCAAGCGTTATGTTTGAACTGTATGCTAGTTATACCTCCTCCTGCGGGTATCAGCTAAGTCCAATGTGTCGGCTTGGTAATAGACCCGTAGATAATGGCAGCGCAGGTGTATTGCCGAAGGTCACAAAAAGTACAATTTTCCTTTTTATCAAAATAAGCAAATATGTTGGGCTTAAAATTGTAACCATTTTTTTCTAAACCGTAACAATGAATGTATCAAAGGTGATTGTTTTTAAATAGACTTTTGCATTGGATTTCTTGGTTTTGATCATTTGTTGGTTGGCTGTTGGAGTGTTATGTTCTGGCAACATCTCAGGTCATATCAGGATGGGTACCGACTTGGGACAGTGTGCACTCATGGTGACTTTATAGTGCTTCCCCACTATGAGACCAGGCCAGCAGCACCATGGCCTCATATCCCACTCAGTCACATTATCCTGACACTCAGCTAACAAGTTCTTGCCTTATCCTCTTAATGCCTAGGGCCAAGCTAGAAAGCGATAATTTTCAATTCTGTAAGATATTGGTTTGAATCCACCGGTGTAACGATTTTAATTTCCCCCCTTTTCAAGTTCCCCCGGGAATTTGAAAACGTTTTTAATTTCCCTCTGGTGAAATTGAACACGTTTTCAGATTCCCAGGAGGGAAATTAAAAACAGTTTTCAGATTCCTCCCCCTATTTTCAAATTCCCCCCTCTGGCAATTTAAAATTGTTTAAACAACTTTTTTAATTCTTTATATTTTTTTTAGCCATCTTGGAGACTTTTTGTGTCATTTGGGGTGAAATATGTTTTGTTGTACTAGTAATAATTTCCATTATGCTATTATCTGTGTATTATTATACTTGTCATGACAAATATATTTAAAAAAATTAAAAACAAAGAAAATTCCCCCAAAATGGGGGGAGGGAAAGTTAAAACGAGGGAGGGAAAACGAAAACGTTTTCAAATTCCTGTGGGATGAATTTGAAAACTTTTTCAAGTTCCCATGGCGGAACTTCAATAAGGGGGGAATTTGAAATCTTTACACGGGGGATCAAACTCTCAGTATTCTGCACGGGACCACGCTACCGATTCGGCGACCGCATCCAGTATGATGGTGCTGTCACTTTACGACGTTTCTCGCCAACGCGTGTCGACGTGTGTCAATTTTTGGCGAAACGTCAGGAGACGTCTGGAAGCATTACGCACGCGTTAGGCGCGCATTGGTATTCGTTGATGGACGGTGAGTGTCGGCGAGGGTCAGCGAGGGTCGGTGGAGCACGTCAGGGCATCAGCAAAGTTTTGTGCATGCACAAAACTTTCGACGCGCAACAACGCGCGAGTGCCAACATTATGGGGCTGTTAGGAGCACCTCGGAGGCACTGGAATAACGTTATGCGAACGCAAGGCACACGCCGCGGGCGTGTGAGGGTCGTTCCCATATGTTGCGCCAAACTGTTGCTTTGTTTGTTCGTTGCTGTTTTACGTCTAGCTACATCTAAGGTCATATTAGGACGGCGCGCCAAAACATGCTACCAATACATGGTGCTGACGCCGAAAAGTTTGACGTGTCTCGACGATTAAAAGTGATTTTGCGCGTTGGCGGCGCGCCGGCGAGATACATCGTAGTGTGACAGGGCTATTACCCTTTGTTACTGACATGGTGTAAGATCAAATCATAGACCAGACAGGGTGGCCGAATGAGTACAGCGTCCGTCTCCTGTTTTGGGAGATTGGGAGATCCAAACCCATGAGTTTGTGGGTTCGAATCCTGGTCGAGTCAAACCAATGACTTAAAACTTTATACGTGTCGCTTCCTAGCCTGGCACTCCGCATTATTAGGATAGTGCAAGAACTGGTTGGCTCGGTGTCAGGATAATGTGACTGAGTGGGATATCAGGTCATGGTGCTGGTGGCCTGGTTTCCCAGTGGGGCAGTACTATAAAGCCGCCATGAGTGTGCACTATCACAAGTCGGTACCTGTACTGATATGACCTTAGATGTTGCTAGGACATAAAACAACAACAAGATCACAATCATTCACTCAGGTGAGGTCAATAAATGGGGACAGGGATGCACTTTGCCAGAGTCTCGAATGGGCTTTTGTTGTCTACATGGTGAGTGTCTAAGTGTGCGTAATACCCCCATCACACCAAACTAGTTCTCACTACATTCTTGAAAATGTTGCTGAAAGGGCTCAAACTGTGTGCGAACGGAATGGATGAAGTAGCAACTTGTTATGGTCTTTTTACAAACGGAATGGACGGGCTAGAATGGAATGGTGCTCCAAAACTTTGAGCATGCCCAACATTTTCTTGCAGCCACATTCTACCCCGACCACAGCCCGTTTTAGTATGGGGTAGGGCGTTTTGAGAACTACTTTGGTGTGATGGGGATGTTAGGGGTGGTTTCGGATGCTTTATGTCTTAACTAATGTGAACATAGTGTTCTCGTCCAGGACAGGTGGCAAATACATATTTCTTTCCCATTTTCTGTCATTATCGCCCATCTTATATAACTAAGATGCCACGACGATATTGACATTGCAGGAAGTAGCGTTAATCAATGTAATTCCCAAATACAGTCACAGTTCTGCATATACTAGACTTGTGTATGCATATTATGAAAAAACTCGCCGTGATATATAATAGAAATATCGCATGTGACCAATATAAAAATGATATTGAATTTATACATCTATTGAATATATTTATCTATCAGTGTCAGTGTATATATTCAATATATATATACATACGTCTCGGGGTGACGGAAATAGGAAATATTGCACCTAGAGCAAGATTCGAACCCACATTTCTGGTCATTTCATGGCTAGCGTTTTAACCATTTGACTACCTAAGCTCCCTGATTCAATCCTCGTCTACCGCTCCATACCTATGAGGTATATGCAGATTACTCTATTTATATGTGTATGCATGCATATGTGTATATATTTATTTACTAAATACCTTATTTCATCCAATAACACAAGTCCCTACTTGATACCCATTGAAAATGTGAAGGTAGTGTAAGTGTGAAAATAAAAACCAACATCCAGGTTATCTGTATATATCAGCTCCAGTGGCCGAATGTAAGAGTCACAATTTATCGGCTGCGGAGTTAAGGGCGGCCGGCGGGGTATCTATTGTCGGCGTTAATATATGTGTCACGGGGGATGTATTAGTCCAAAGCGCGCGCGGGTTAGCTAACGTTTCAGTTATTTATAGATTTGGGAAATCCCTCTGCGTTTGTAGCCATATATTAGGCTCAAATATATTAAATGCGACCATATTTAACAGAATTACATACTCAAATCGTGAAATTTCATTAAATTAACCCTAAATTCGAAGCGTTATTAAGGCTACCGCCGCATTGGCGGCGATATTAATAGTTATATTTTCGAATCGACGAAGGTACAGTAAACAAACCGCCGGCGCCGCCAGTATGGAACGCGACGTCGATGCGGCGGTTGCGGCGATTTGTTTACATTACATATGGTCGCATTGAATAGATTTGGCCCGAATCGGTCCCTAACCTGCACGTTAACCCAGGCTCAAGTGGGAGTTAGTGAAGACGACGTTAACCCTCGAGGAGTTTGCCTAACCCGCCCTCATACATTGACACTTTGGCCTCTAACCTGGGAAATCCGCACGACGCGTGGGTTACAAGCCCTAACCCGCCCTCATACATTTGGCCCCAGGGCTCTTGATTTTGTATTGCATATTATCTTTTGTTTATGAGGGGCAGTGGGAAGACAACCATTACACTGTTCCTATAATTTTATTGTCAACAGGTTAGTTATGGTTGTAGAATATGTATTGGAATTGTGAATAGAAAATATCTAATGTCTAAAGCCATTGTCACACCTCACCGGACTGAGCACCGGAGACAACTGGACAAAGAATTGTCTAGTCCGGTGCTTTCCGGTGACAAAATGTATCGAAATGGAGCGGAATTGGGTCAATTGGCACCGGGCGACCAGACAAGTACCATACATGTACCATACATGTACCGGACGAGAACCGGACACGTAACAGATGGGTACCGGACATGTACCAGACAAACCGGACACCAATGGATGGGTACCGGACATGTACAGATGGGTACCGGATGGGTACTGGACATACCGGACACCAACCGGACACGTCAGTCCGGCAGTGTCTGGTAGAAGTTTTGTGCATGTTCAAAACTTGTACCGGACACAGCCGGATGCCACCGGATGGGTACCGGACATGTACCACCGTACAGTACCGTACAGTACCGGAGAGTGTCCGGTTCTCCAGTCCGGTAAGGTGTGACAGGGCCTTAAATGTCTGTCCATGCAATAGAACACTGACAGTGCATGACACATTGAAAATATGCCAACACTTAGTCAGCCGTTTATCCCACAGTGTGGATTTTAGGCATTCGAAGGGTAAAGCTGTTTTGTTATTGGCTCATCTACCCGCCCCCCTCCCCCATATAATACAATGAACTCTAAGGCAGCAGAGTCCGATGAAGCATCACATTCATATAACTCACCTAGATTTGATTCCGCATATGCAACTTAGAAACTGATGCATTTATTAAGCATGTGTTGCCACATAGAAGGGAACACTGAGTCAATTTGATAGAACCTGTTACTACATAAGCCTATGGTGTCAGAGTTTGGCAAGCTTGCCAAAACTAATTTGGCATATTTGCATTTCAAATATCTCAAAGTTCAGCCATTTAAACTAAAAGTTACTTCAACGGTAGATAATAGCAATCAATTTAATATATTTATCTCAGAAAAATGATAGAAACTCAAAACCATCGGACTAAGCAACTTTAATATTGACGGGTGAGTAACCATGCATGACTTCCTCAACCACTCCCATTCTCTTTATGGAGTGTTCATAGCATATCCAAGCCACCTTCATTGTTATTCAAATGCCTTTCTGACCTAAACGCAGGAACAATTTTCAAAACCAAAACACTCATCTAGATTTGATCGTATATATCCAACTTAGATACTGATGCACTTATTAAGCATCTGTTGCTAGATAGAAAGTAATACTGGGTCAAGTTAATAGAATATGTCACCAGGTTACCTATGGTGTCAATTTTGGCGTGCTTGCCAAAATTAATGTTGCATATTTGTACTTCAAATATCTCGAAAGTTAGTTATTTAAACTCAAAGTTACTTCAAACTAAAGTAAGGCATATTATAACGATCAACCTAACATATTTATCTCAGAAAATCACAGAAACTCAAAACCATTATGTTCCAAACGCCACTCTACACAAAGTAATGTAATCCTCGTGGCATTAACTGTCCTTCATCCGTGACGTCCTTGTATAGTTCTGTAGTAGTCTGCACTGACCTCTCAGGCAAGTAACCACAGACAGGTAGGCGTGGGTAGTGTGGTGACATCAGGGAGCCTAGGTGGTGTAATGGTTAGCACACTGGCCTGGAATGCAAAGAGATGTGGGTTCGAGTCCCACTCTAGGTGCAATATTTCCCATTTTCATCACCCCCCATGACACTGGTGCCGTGACCATGATCCTATACAAGCTACGCACTGTATAGTTGTTGAACCTACCCTGTGTATCTAAGTGCATTGCATTGACTGTATGTATGTAATTGTAAGCATTAAAAGACTTACAATTCCAGGGGGCTGAGTGTAGTAGTCTGCACTGACCTCTCAGGCAAGTAACCACAGACAGGTAGGCGTGGGTAGTGTGGTGACATCAGGGAGCCTAGGTGGTGTAATGGTTAGCACACTGGCATGGAATGCAAAGAGATGTGGGTTCGAGTCCCGCTCTACGTCCAATATTTCCCATTTTCATCACCCCCCATGACACTGGTGCCGTGACCATGATCCTATACAAGCTACGCACTGCAGTTGTTGAACCTACCCTGTGCATGTAAGTGCATTGCATTGCCTGTATGTATGTAATTGTAAGCATTGAAAGACTTACAATTCCAGGGGGACGAGTGTAGTAGTCTGCACTGACCTCTCAGGCAAGTAACCACTTACAGGTAGGCATGGGTAGTGTGGTGACATCAGGGAGCCTAGGTGGTGTAATGGTTAGCACACTGGCCTGGAATGCAAAGAGATGTGGGTTCGAATCCCACTCTAGGTGCAATATTTCCCATTTTCATTACCCCCCCCCATGAAACTGGTGCCGTGACCATGATACTATACAAGCTATGCGTTGTATAGTTGTTGAACCTACCCTGTGTATGTAAGTGCATTGCATTGCCTGTATGTATGTAATTGTAAGCATTGAAAGACTTACAATTCCAGGGGGACGAGTGTAGTAGTCTGCACTGACCTCTCAGACAGGTAGGCGTGGGTAGTGTGGTGACATCAGTGAGCCTAGGTGGTGTAATGGTTAGCACACTGGCCCGGAATGCAAAGAGATGTGGGTTCGGGTCCCTCTATAGGTGCAATATTTCCCATTTTCATGACCCCCCCGCCCCATGACAGTACGTAAGCTAGTTAGTGCATATATGTAGATCTACTCGCGCATACACCGGACAGGATGGCCAGATGGGTAGAGCACCTGTTTCCAACGTGGGAGGTCGTTGGGGTCAATCCCCAGCCGAGTCAAACCAAGCACTTAGAAATCTGATACGTGTCGCTACCTTGTCTGGTGCTTGGCATTAACCAGGTTTGCTCAGGGTGAGTATAGTGTGTCTGAGTGGGATATTAAGCTAAGATTCCTTACACGCGGTATGCGGTATGCAGTATACGAATGCGAATGCGGAAAAAAATCGAAATGCCTTGAAGTCAATGGGCTACATCCCTTACATGCGGTATGCGAATGCGAATGCGAATGCGACAACTCGATCGGTCCCTGTATCGATCGGTGTGGCATGCGGCATGTGGCATGTGGTATGCGAATAGAAACCTCAGTCGCACATGTCCATTAGTTTTAGACTAGGAGAGGCGACTGATCATTATGGAACGGTCACACACAGGGGTGCTGAGTGGAAACATATGGTAGTGTTGGTGGTGGGGAGACGCTTGCCGCTTACCGCGTAGAAGGAATCCTCCCATTCGCATACCGCATACCGCATACTGCATACCGCGTATAAGGAATCTTAGCTTTAGCCGAGTCAAACCAAGCACTTAGAAATCTGATACTTGTCGCTCGCTACCTTGCCTGGTGCTTGGCATTAACCAGGTTTGCTCAGGGTGAGGATAGTGTGTCTGAGTGGGATATTAGCCGAGTCAAACCAATCACTTAGAAATCTGATACTTGTCGCTACCTTGCCTGGCGCTTGGCATTAACTATGTTGGCTCAGTGTGAGGATAGTGTGACTGACTGAGTGGTATATCGACATGTGGTGCCGGTAGCCTGATAACCCCACACCGTAGGACAGCATTATAAAGTCGGCGCGAGTGAGTACTCTGACATTGTTATCGATCTATCTGAGCTCATTATGGTGGGTACCGACTTCTTAGTAAAAAGCCAGTACCCATCATAATGAGCTCAGATCTGGCTAGGACGTATGACCCCAATACACCAAACCAATACATCAATTAATGAAGGTATGCATAAATGCATGCATAGAGATGCATACATATGTGTAAATATATATAGTATAGTTATACGAATCTTACCTGGGTATAGATGATGCATAACTGTTGTTTTCCCGAGGTATAAGCCTCGGGTAGACGTGGGCTAGGGAGAAGGAAGCACGTGAGGTACCAGCAATTTTAACCTACTTATTCAGGATAAAAATGATCTTTCAATACAATGGATACTATGATTTTCCCGTAATGGTACACCAACGGGATAGACGTGGCAGGGCGTGGTGGGTGGGCCCTAGCCCACGTCTACCCGAGGCTTATACCTCGGGAAAACAACAGTTATCCATCATCTATACCCAGGTAAGATTCGTATAACTATACTATTTTACCTCGGTATACAGCCTCAGGCTAGCCTCAGGCTAGGGAGACCTTTACATAATTCATTTTTATCCTCCTTAATATCATCCATTCTTATTATAATATTCAACGTTTTTGTTCTCACCTATTCTTGTTAGTTGGCGAGCAGGCACTTTGCAATGCCGGTAGGCTTTTCTAGTCGTTTGTTGTAATGTTTTTGCAAATGAACTTAGGCCACTTTCCAGCCTGCATGACGCTAGTATTCTTTTCACAGAAAATACCTAGCAACCGTGCCTTGGAGACCATGGCACCTCTAGTTAGTGGGAAGATATTTGCCCGTATCCACTCCAGCCAATATCAACACCCAATTGTCCATTTCTGGCAAGGGTGTCTCGTGAAATTGCCTTATGTGGCTTTATAAAGCTCACTAATAGTTGTTGTGATGCACGTAAATCCTTTGTCTTAGATATATAAGACCGTATGGCTGACACAACACATAATTTCCGATCATTCGGAAAGCAGTTTAAGTGAACCGTAGATAAAGGGTCTCCTAACGTGTTCGATTTGAGCAATTGTGCTAAATCAAACGTAGCTTGTTTCTTGTCTATTTCTACTCCAGTTAAGGATAAAGCAACAATCGTCTGTCCTCTGTGTCCCGTTACTAATAATAACAGGACCGCGACCTTAAAACCTAATTGTTTTATATCTAACCACGAGTTGTGAGGCCAAGCCTGAAACAACTTAAATACTATAGAAACATCCCAAAACCGACTATACTTTGGTTTTGGAGGATTCCTTTGATAAATTGAGCGAAGTAGATTACAAAGGACATAATGTTTTCCACCTGTGTCGCCATCAATTCTAGGTAATATGATTGATAACGCACATCTTGCCGCATTGATCGACCCAAAGGATAGTCCTTCATCCCCTAGAGAACGAAGAAAACGAGCTGCTTGTGAAATTGTTGGATTTGTTGGCTTGACTTTCATTAACAAACAATGTACACCCCATTTCTTTAAATAGGTTGTGTACATTTTGACCGTTCCTGGCCTCCAGGCATCAGATACTATCCTATTCTCAGTAATTTTATCCAATCCAAATTGCTGCAGCTGTTTCCTTGGAAAAGGAATGCCAACAGGGGCGTCGTTGACACGTCGCCGTGAACCACTAGCGGTCCGTGGTGCGTCAGATTCCCGAGTTTTCTTGGGAATCGTATATGTTCTTTTGCCAGTTGTGAAACTGCTGGCAGCCAAGGTTGCGTGTCCCAATCGGGCACCACCAGTATAGCATGTGTCCCTTCCAAGCCGATTTTCCTCACAACTCGGCTGATAATGCTAAACGGTGAGAAAATATAAAATAATTATTTTCCCAGGTAATAGCAAATGCATCTACTTTCCAAGCCTCCGGTTCAGGATGCCAAGAAACATAACAAGGTAATTTGTTATTATTTCGTGATGCAAACAAGTCAACTTTAGGTGTACCCCATTTTTCACAAATGAAGTTAAACAAAGGTGCAGAGAGAGACCATTCTAAATGGTCATGGAAATTTCTACTTTTATGGTCTGCAAGTGTATTTTGTGACCCTGGAATATGTGCTACAGTCAGCCAGACTTGTTGAGCCTGTGCCCAGTTCCAAATCATTTAGAACAACTGATTGCAAGGCTTTGATTTGGTTCCACCCATGTATACGAAGATAATGCCATGGCAATAGTATTATCAGTTTAGTATTCTAACGTGTGATTTATTTATCTTTACTAAACTACAGAAGCCCAGATAAATAGCACCGCAATCTAGGCGCATTAAAATGGGTCTGATCTTTCATCATCAAGCCACAGCCATCTACCTCCTGTTGTGACCCCATCTCGATGACTCCCCAACCTCTAACAAAGCATCAGTAAGGAATTACCGTATTAGGTTCCGCCATGCGGATTGGATTTGGTGAACTTGCTATGTGTTTCATCCACCATGCAATTCCTGTAGCCCTTCTTGCGAAATAAACATACTTTCGCATCAAAAGTCCTTTAGCTTGTGTTAACGCTAAATTCTTATCTATTTCTAGAGATTTAATATGGGCCTTCCCCGTATAGAATAGCGTGCATACGATATCATTATCCCAATAAGGACTGTGACCTGTCTAATTTTAGGTTTTGGTAACTTAATAAGCTGGGTCGCTGTATTCATATACTTAATTAGTTTTTGTTCTGTTATCGACACTGTAAGAGACTGTGTATCCAGAATAAACCCTAAACATTTGAGTTGTTTTGTTGGTTTAAACACTGACTTTTGTGGATGTACATAAAACCCCAATTTAGTAAGTAATGCACATAAATCCAAAACTGCATTCACACAATCAATTTGTGTTGATGCTATAATAAAGGAATCATCTATGTATGGAAACATTATATGACCCTTCCGCGCCATTACTGAGAAAACAGGTTTAAGCAGTTTAGTGAATAAAAGAGGGGCACAAGCTAAACCATTCGGCATGCAGGTAAACTCATAGAGTTGGTTATCCCAAAGAAAGCCGAAGAATTTCCGGTGTTTTTTCCCAGACGGGCCAACAATAATATGCATCCTGTAAATCAACACTAGCCATCCACGCATCTGGTGTAATCAGATCTCGTGCCGTATCTAGAGAGAACATTTTAAAATGTCGATATTCCAACCTTTTATTAAGGATTGTTAAATCCAGGATCATTCGAACATCACCATTAGGCTTCGGTCTCGAGAAAATGTTTGAAATAAACTGTCCTGAACAGTGTGTCACTTTTTGTATAATTCCTTTCACAAAGAATTTATGTACCTGTTTAGTTAGTGCGTCTCGTTCAACTGGTTGAATGTTATATGGAAAAGGTATTATACTTTGTACCGGAAATTGTGTGAAGGGAATATGAACACCCCTAACTATTTGTAAAATTTCTTGGTCACTAGTAATTTTGTGCCACTCAGAAATATGATTATTAATATTACCAGCCACAAAGTTGCTGACAGTTGGTGTGGTTTTAGAGGCTGGAAGGACTTGTAACGTTTGTGTTTCAACCTCTACTTGGACCCGCCCCTGGGGAAGGGTCTCGGCGAGTTGACGCCACGGCCTAGTGGCCGTGCGGTGTTGTCGGTCCAGCCTGAGCGAGCGCCCCGGCCCCGAAAAGCTTGACCGAAGTTTGAGCCCAGTCTGGTTCCCCTGGTGAACCGCCGTGGACGAAAATCCCCTCGTGACTTTTTGAAACGAGGAGTTTCCTGTTTCTTCTTACCATCCATGTTTTTGCCACTCTTGGTTGCAGTTTCTACCTCTTTATAGAGGTATTGTAGTTGACCGGCAAACATTTTCGTGTTATCTAAAGGTTTCCCTTTAATCGGCTCTGGAGCGAGAAAGAGCGTAAACTCTTTCCCATCATTATCCGTAATCTTCTTTGAACGAGCCACTTCTTTGCCAGCATCTGTGCAAACCGACTTGAAGACATTTTCATATCTTCGATACGTGGGTTCGAATACCGCAATCTACCAAAATGGGAGACGGACGCTCAACCCATTCGGCCATCCCGTCTTGTCGAAAATATTAGTATATGGGAATGCATGTTCGGTGCACATATATAAAAGGAAGCAGTCACACTGTGGGGTATCCCTACACTTGTTCGCTGTACACACGCGCACACCAACACCCCAGGCATGTGACCGTGGCCCAAGGTCATCAGGAGAGCCAGATGGTGGACCTCCCGCTGCCAACAATGCAATTCCTTTGTCCATCGTCTTAGCCAAAGACGAGAACTTATTTTCTCTTTGCATTCTATTTGCCACAGGAGCAATAGCTGTTAGGGTACCAAGCACCGCCTTATGCACTGTGTGCAACACACCCTCAAATCTCTTACGGTCATCCGTCATATTGACATCTCGATCCATCTCCTTAATGATGGAGTTGGGAACACCTTTAATGCCTGTTAACTCATCTCCTAACTTGGAAATAATCTCCGCCGGTTTAAACGTGCGGAAATGGCCATTAATGTTCTCGCGCATAAGCGTAGTGGTTTTCACACGCTTAGCCTTTGGCTTCTCCACTTTCTTAGCCACTTTGCCACCAATGGCAGCATAGACACCTTCATATTGTGTGTCTGAGTCTGATTCCGTGGAAGTGGAATCTGTGGAAGAATCGGAAGAAGAAGAATCTTTCCTCTTCTTCTTCTTCTTCTTGGACTTGGTCTTCCGCTTTTTGCGAAGTCCAGTCTTCCCTCGTTCCTTGGTGAAATCATCACCAGAAGAAATGATATGTTTCTTCTTCTTCCTCCGTTTAGGAGAAGGAGGAGGAGGAGCCTTAGGCTCCATCGCTGAGTCTGTCTCCGAGAAATCCTCAAACGAAGACTCATCTTGGACACTCGGCATTCGCCGTTTACGAGACACCGGTGGCTTGAGAGACATAATATGACTCTCCATCGCCGCAAACCGAGTCTCCCACTTTTGAGCCGCGGCGCCGGCGAGGTAAAATATACATATATGTGTGTGTGTGTGTTTGTGTGTGTGTGTGAATTCTGCAAAATATATGTATTACCTGTACGCACAACCACACTGGACGAAATGGTCGAATCGATAAGACTAAGAGTGCTGGCGGCCTTCCCACGCAAGAGGTCGTGGGTTCGAACCCCGGCCGAGTCAAAGCAGTGACTTATAAAAATCATCCTTGTTGCTACCTCGCCTGCACTTGGGATTAATATAATGGACCAAGGACTAGCTTGCTCAGTATTAGAATAATGTGACTGAGTGGGTGACTTGCCGGTGACCAGTCTCCCAGTGGGGCAGCACTATAAAGTCGTTCATGAGTGTGCAGTGTCACAAGTCGGTACCCGTCTTGATATGACCATATCCTGACACTGAGTGAGCTAAAGGCCCTGTCACACTACGACGTACGGCATCAACGCGTGCTCAACGTTAGAAAATTTGACAATGTCGGCATTCGTCTAACTTTTCAGCGGTGGGGGATAAAAATTGGCATATACACAATGTACACACAATGTACATACCGTATACAGAATGGATCTCTGACGTATTGCTAGCATAGGAGAGCATTCATGTGCCTCGCAAAACGTTTGCAAAACGTTCGCAAAACACTCACATTCACTCACGGAACGCTGACCAACATTACATATGTTATTCCATCGCTAGAATATGGCGTATACGTTAAATATGCTGGAGATACGGTAGGCATACGTTCAAATTACTTTAGGAGTATGTAATCCATCCATTGGCAGTAAACGGACTGTACGCGGACTGCACATTCCCACCGGCTAAACGTACGGATAACATGCAGCAACGTATACCAACGTATCCCTAACATATTCCCAATGTATGCCGATGTATCTCGAACGGACACGCAGCATGCTTTCAACATATGAGCCTCACGTCAAGACACGTTGGAAATTTTGAGGATGCACAATATTTTTTCAGAGCCTCGACGCACGGCGACATAAGATGACGTATAACAACGTATCCGGAACATACCCGATGTATGCCCAATGTATAAGTAACATATGACGACGTACGCCAACGTGTTAGTCAAAAATCACATATGTCAGCATATTCTAAGGCTATACGTCGTAGTGTGACAGGCCCTTAACGAATCCTTGCCCTATCCTAACAATACCGAACGCCTGGTTACGAAGCGACAAGTATAAACTTTTAAGTCATTGGTTTTACTCGAGAAGGATTCGAACCCGTGGGTTCGAATACCGCAATCTACCAAAACGGGAGACGGACGCTCAACCCATTCGGCCATCCCATCTTGTCGAAAATATTAGTATATGGGAATGCATGTTCGGTGCACATATATAAAAGGAAGCAGTCACACTGTGGGGTATCCCTACACTTGTTCGCTGTACACACGCGCACACCAACACCCCAGGCACGTGACCGTGGCCCAAGGTCACCAGGAGAGCCAGATGGTGGACTAAGCACGCATTCACCCCTCTTTGACATAGTGTCGGCGGCTAGTTCTTCCCACCACGGGAGTAATCGCTGGTGTGTTCCTCTTGCTTTTTGCCTACAGGTATGAATACTATGTCAACTTGGCCAACTTTGCCAAATTCCTTGAATAAACTATGGCGAGTAGGAGGACATTTACACCAGTGCCACCCACCCACCCACCAACACCGTCATCACAAGCGCCACAAGACTGGGCGCAGTGGCCGAATCGGTAAAGCGCAGGCCTCCCATGCGAGAGATCGGGAGTTCAATTCTCGGACGAGTCAAACCAATTATCCATGACCCGATATCACACACAGTCACATTATCCTGATACTGTGCTAACCAGTCCTTGTCCTATCCTTAATGCCGAGTGCCAGGCTCGGTAGCGACAAGTATTAATTTTGTAAGTCATTGGTTTGACTCTGCTGGGATTCGAATGCCGGACCTTCTGCATGGGAAGTCTGCGGTCTACCGATTCGGCCATCGCGTACGGTGTCTGGGGAGGTGAGTACAACATAATATGTGTGTATATATAATTCTGTATATGTCAGGGTGGAGACTGCGATCTGGTAGAATCTCGTTTTGCAGCCAGTCCCACAGTTATCTGAATCAATTAGGTGTACATGTAACTGTTATATATAGGAATATATATGTATCTGTGTATGTATGTATGTATATATTTATGTGATGCATAGCGTATTATGTGAGTATAAAGATTCGCAAGGTAATATTACTTATTATTATTATTGTTATCCTCCGTGAGATACAACCCTGTACCGGTGGCGCCATCTCGCCCACCTTGCCTCCCCCGGATGTTGACCAGTGTCAGTCGCACCGAAGGATTTTTATGTATGTATATATATGTATACAGTAAAACCTCTCTAATCGACGACCTCCACAGATCGACCACTCCCCTAAATCGATCGCTTTATTTGGGTCACAAAGGATCGCCCATACAATACCATTGTAACGATTTTTGTTAAACCTCTCTAAACCGACCACCTCCCTAAATGGACCATTTAAAGTCGCTTCCATGGTCGGTCGATTTAGAGAGGTTTTACGGTGTGTGTATATATATATATATATATATTTAAAACTGTCTCTCGGATAACAGGACACCTGCTATAGCAGGGCCCCATTCGAAGACAGTAATCATATGTATGCATATATATATAGAGAGACAGACAGACAGACACAAAAAGAGAAAGTTGTTGGAGTTCTAACTGTGGGAGGATGGTTGCGTGTATCTATAAATATATATATAATAGTTTGCCTACATAATGAAACAAGATATGATTTCAGTGGGCCAGTGAGTGGTGGTTACAGTGTGCAGGCGTGGTGATGCCACCATAGGAGCTGGGGTTGGGAAGACTGGAGCAGTAGATGACTCAAACAGACTCCATCAGTCCATGGAGCTGAGTGAGTGATGCAGGAAAGGAGGGATATTCTGGGTTATTATACTAGTATAATCATATACAGCATATATATATATATACCACTACGTCCGGTATATATATACCGGACGTAGTGGCCGAATAGGTAGAGTGCAGGCTTCCCATGTGGAAGGTCGGGAGTTCGAATCCCAGCTGAGGCAAGCCAATTACTTCTCAAATTTATACTTGTCGCTTTCTAGCCTGGCACTCGGTATTAATAGGATAGCACAAGGACTGGTTAGCACAGAATCAGGATAATATGACTGTGTGGGATATCAGGTCATGGTGCCGGTGGCCTGGTCTACCAGTGAGGTTTTCCCAAGGTACAAGCCTTGGATCTTGGATAGTCGTGGGCTAGGGAGAAGGAAGCACATCCGGGTCCTGCAATCTTTACCTACTTATTCAGGATAAAAATGATCTTAACCTTATATGGATACTTTAATGTTTTTGTCTTGGCACAAGCAACGTAAGAGTCATGGTAGGGTTGGGTGGGCGGGCCCTAGCCCACGACTATCTGAGGCTTGTACCTCGGGTAAACAACAGTTATCCATCATCTGTACCCAGGTAAGATTTGTATAACTATACTATTTTACCTCGGTACTAAGCCTCAGGCTCCTCATAGCCAAGGGGTAAATTTACATAACCTCATTTTTATCCTTAATCATTCTTATTTCAATCCACATCAGTATTAAAAATTTTATTAAAAACTGTTACTTCTCACCTGTCATTAATTGGTGAGTAAGCATGTCACTAGGCCACTTGACTTTTCTAGTCATTTGTTGTAATGTTTTGCAAATGATCTAGTCGTCTTCCAGCCTGCATGGGCTAGGATTCTCTTAACTGAGATCCCTAGTTGCCTTGCCTTCGAGAGCATAGCCCCTCTTGTTGAATGGGAAGCATACCAGTATTGACGCTTGCTTCCTTAAGTACCTTAATGGTCCATCTTGCGAGTCTATCTCTCGAGATCGGCTTATGTGGTTTAATAAAGCTCACCAAAAGCTGTCTTGAATTTCGTATTCCTTTTGTCTTGGATATATAAGCCCTAATGGCCGACACTACACAAGTTCGTCGATCATGAGGAAAGCTACTCACATGCACTGTGGACAGTGGGTCCCCTGTGCGGTTTGATTTGAGCAATCGATCTAAATCAAACGTTGCCTCCTTGCTGTCAATCTCCAGTCCATCTAGAGACAAAACTACTATTGTCTGTCCTCTATGGCCGGTTACTAGCAGTAAAAGAACTGTTAACTTAAAGTTAAATCCTAGTTCCTTAATAGCTAAATGTTTATCACTAGGCCAAGACTTAAACAGCTTAAATACTACTGATACATCCCAAAATCTGTTATATTTTGGCTTCGGTGGATTTTTTCATAAACTGACCTTAAAATCCAGTGTACCACCTGGTGTTTTCCAACCATTTGTCCATCTACTCTTGGTAGAATAATAGACAATGCACATCTAGCTGCATTAATTGCACCAAATCCTAATCTTCCAGCATTCTTAGAAATCTTACCACCTGGGCTATTGTAGGCCTTAATGGCTTAACTTTCTTAATCAAACAATGAAGTCCGCACTTCTTTAAATAACTAGTATACAGCTGTTCCTTTCCTCCAGGCGTGTGAAATCAGCCTTTGTTGGGTAATTTTATCTAGGCCAAATTGCTCTAAATGTTTGTTCAAAAAAGGAATGCCAACAGGGATGTCGTTGACACGTCTCCGTGTGTTATGAGCGGCCCTTGATGTTGTAAGTTTCTCCTTGCTCTTGGGAATCTGGGCATGTCTCTCACTCCCAATGCCACTGCTGCCAGCCATGGCTGTGTGTCCCATTCCGGTACTATCAGAATTGTGTGCGAGCAATCCATTCTGATCTTCCTGGCCACCCTGCTGATAATGCTGAATGGTGGGAATATATAGTAGAATTCATTATTCCAAACCAGAGAAAAAACATCCACTCACTAAGCATGTGGCTCTGGATGCCAAGATACATATTTAGATATCTTGTTGTTGTTTCATGATGCAACAAGTCTACTTGTGGTGTTCCCCATTTAACACAAATCTGTTAAAAAATACTGTCACTCAATGACCATTCCAAATGATCATGAAAATGGTGACTTTTCCTATCCTCTAAGGTGTTCTGACTACCTGGAATATGCACCACTGTTAGCCATATCTCATACTGCTGGCCCAGTTCCAAATTAATTTGGCTACCTGGTTACAAGGGTTGGACCGAGTCCCTCCCATATCACGAATGTAAGCCACGGCTGTAGTGTTATCTGTCAACACTCTCACATGAAACTTCGGTTTGCGCACTAAGCTGCATAAACCTAAGTATATTGCTCTAAGTTCTAACCTATTAATGTGATCAGAAATTTCATCACCCATGCCACCGTCCTCCAGTTGCTTGATGGTCTCTATGAGCACCCCATCCCTCTAAGGACGCATCTGTCATAACGATAGTGTTAGGTTCCCCCATTCTAATGGGGTTAGGAGAAGAATTAATGTTTGAATACAACCACATATTATCTTCTAATCCTTATGGTGAAATAGTCATTTTTCTTTCAAAATTACCTTTATTAGGAGTTAATGCTGAATTCTTATCTATTTCTAGCGACTTAATATAAGCCTTCCCATATAGAACAGCTGGGCATAGGCTATCATGACTCCTATCAGACCCGCAACCTACCTAATCTTAGGCCTATTTAACTCCAACAATTGGTCTGCTGTAGTGATAAACTTATCAAGTTTCTGTTGTGTTAGTGAAACGGTCATATCTTCGGTGTTTAACAGAAAACCCAAACATTTAAAACTTTTTGTTGGAGTAAAAACTGACTTTGTGTCATGTATGTAAAAACCCAACTTAGTGAATGTTGCACATAAATCATTGACTGCTCTTTGACAGTTTGTCTTCATTTGAGCTACAATAAACGAATCATCAATATAAGGGAACATTATATGTCCTTTTCTAGCCATAAGCGAAAATATTGGTTTCAATAATTTTGTAAATAAACGCGGAGCACATGCTAAACCATTTGACATACAAGTGAACTCATAGAGTTGATCATTCCAAACAAAACGCAGAAATTTCCTATCTGGTTTGTAAATAGGAAGCGTATAATACACATCTCTGAGATCAACACTAGCAAGCCAGGAATCTTGTGTAACTAAGTCCCTAGCCTTTTCTAGAGAAACCATCTTGAAATGTTTATATTGAACCAATTCGTTTAACCTTGTTATGTCCAAAATCATTCTGATATCCCCATTTGACTTGGGTCGCGAAAAAATGTTGGAAACAAATTCGCCTGCTACATAGGCTATCATGCCCCCGATCTTAGTGTATTTCCCGGCACGCTGAGTGTCTGATTCGGACTCTGTGGTCTGGCTCAATAATCCCTTTATCACAAATCTTCAGAACTTGTTCATTTAAGGCTTCTCTCTCTGTTAAATAAAAGCGATACGGAAAAGGAATTCTTTCCTGTACTGGCTCTTCCATAAATGGAATCCGTACTCCCTCCACAATACTAAGAATGGTTAAATTATCAGTAAATTCTCTCCATTCATTTAAATAATTCTGAATATTCTCTGCCTGAAATTCACTTACAGGCATGCATGTGGAGATGGGAGTTTGTGTGGAAACTTCTACTTGTTCCCTGAGCGAGGGAACGGCTTCTGGAGAGTGAACTCCCTCTTGAAGGGTCAATTTCCATTGTTCCAGCCGAAGGACTGATGCTGTCCTCAACCTCTGGCCTGGTAGGCATAGCCCATCCCTGACCGACCACCTCGGCCTATGCAGCGGTTCCGAAAAATCCTGTCTTCCCTTCTTGAAGCATGCAGGATTTGTGTCGCCAGCCTTCTTCTTGTCAGTGTCCATGTGTTTGCCACACTTAGACCCGTCTCCACCTGTTTGAACAGATACTGAAGCTGTCCACAAAACATTTTGGATTTATCCAATGGCTTGCCTTTGACGGGTTTGGGAGGAAGAAACAAGGTATATTCCTTCCGATCATTAGCCACCACTTTCTTGGATCGAGCGACCTTCTTTCCCGCATCCATACAGACAGCTTTGAAAACGTTTTCAAAGCGTCTGTATGACAGAAAATTGCTCGCTGCTGTCAGCATCGCAATTTCCCCATCCATCTGTCCACAGAGTGATGACAACTTGTTCTCCGCTTGCATGTGATTTGTGATGGGTGCAATCGCAGTCAACACTCCCAACACAGCCTTATGGACCGTGTGGAGCACACCCTCAAACTTCTTCCGTTCGTCACTAAGCTTCACATCACTGTCCATCTCTTTAATCACTGAGTCTGGGATTCCTTTAATCCCGGTGAACTTTTCACCTAGCTTGGTGATGACCTCTGCGGGCTTAAAGGTGTTAAAATGCCCTTTAATTGTCTCCCGCATCATCGTAGTGGTGAGAACCTTCTTGGCCTTCTCAATCTGGCATTTCTTTCTAACTTTGCCCCCGATCTTAGTGTATTTCCCGGCACGCTGAGTGTCTGATTCGGACTCTGTGGAGGATGAGTCTGATGAAGAGTCAGAAGAAGAGTCCTTCTTCTTCTTCTTCTTACTCTTCCTCTTCTTACTCTTCTTTCTCTTTACTACAGGCTTCTTATGGGCTCTCATGTATTCATCGCCATCCGACAAACTGACGACTTTCTTAGTCTTCCTCCTCTTCTTAACCGGGACCTTCTCCTGAGAGGAGTCGTCCCCCGAGGAATCCTCACCAGAGTAGTCCTCCCATTCCGAGTCTTCCGACTCTGGGATCGGCCTTTGTCTTTCGACGGGCTCTCACCGGGAGCATCTCCTCCAGCTTTGTCTGGAGGAGGCGTGTTAGTCGCGCATCTAGGTCAGACAGGCCCGCTTCCTGCCCACTGACCTCCTCCGACACCGGGTGTTCCGGCGACGCCAGAACCGTCAACGGCGGTGACAAGTCTTCATCATCTGTCAAACGACTGGGAGCCTCGGGCTTACTACGCTTTGTAGCCATCGGAATCCTGTAATGATCGAACGAAAGTTAGAGAATGCTCAACCAAAACATCACAAAGGGTTAACAAAACCCAAATTGTACATTTACTGGTGTTGGAGAACGTATTTACACCGTTCCAACCCAGGCGTGATAGTCATAGGTTAATGGTATCGAAACCAAAACCAAATGAGGGGTAGGGACCAGTGTATCGGTAGCCTCCCACACTCTCCATCCCGTATACTTCTGCCTCCTGTGGCCTAATATGCCAACAAGTTGGAGAAAATGCTACGAAATTCGGAGGTACGCCTAAGTAACACAATTTGAGGAGTCTTAAAAGAAACCCAGGAATAAATCCTCACAAAGTGTGGCTCCAACCACACCTCTCTCCATTCGCCAACGGGTGGCAAAAAACTGTAACAAAGAACAATGGCTTCATTGTTCTATCAATGTATTACGAATTGTAAAACACCTATAAAACTAATAAAACTGTACAAAAAGTTTCAAAACTTTGTAATAAGCAGCGGTAACATATCATAAAACAAATTTACCATCCAAAAATCCAAACTTACCAGTTAGTATGTCGTTGTAGGTAGAAAACTGCCAGAGCAACTCAACAAACGTCCTCCCGTTGTGAGTTGATTATGCTAATTGCAGGACCCGGATGTGCTTCCTTCTCCCTCGGCTATGAGTAGTTTGAGGCTTAGTACCGAGGTAAAATATATATTATACAGTAAAACCTCTCTATACCGACCCCTCCACAAATCGACCACTCCCCTATATCGATTGCTTTATTTGGGTCCCAAAAATACCATTGTAAGGATATTCTCACTCTCTAAACCGATCACCTCCCTAAATGGACCACTTAAAGTCGGTCCCATGGTCGGTCGATTTAGAAAGGTTTTACTGTATATCATATATCATCCTCCGGTGTGACAGACACTGGTCAACATCCGGTGGTGAGATGGACTGAAATGGTGCCACCGGTACGGTGTTGTGTCTTACGGAGTACAACAATAATCTTAATAAATAATAATATTCCCTTCCATATCTTTATACTCGCATAATACATTATACATCATACACGCACACACACATATATATATATATATATATATATATATATATACATATGTATATATTGTGTATACCGTATATGTCCCAATAGAAGCATGCTACCCAATAGAAGCACACCCCAATTTCAAGATTGAAAGCACGCACAAATTTACGATCATATTCAGACTGAATGCACATAAAATAGGACAATCCCACTTTATTTCAGAGGCACGACAAAAACAAATCCATGAAATTCTTTAACTTTAAATAGACGCGCATCCATGTGTCTGCACTCACGCAGTGTGCATCTATTGGGACATATGCGGTATATATATAGATGTGTGTGTATATATGTATTTACAATCAATATGGGCCCCCGTTTTGTGAGACCAGTAATTACAACAAAAAAACCTACAGCTATCCAGATAACCGAGTCCTACCTGTAACTAATAAACAATTCATCTCAACACTACAGGAGGCAGTGGTGAATGAGCCATCACCCAGTGTGGAGTGCTTACCGTATGTTAGAGTATCCGCTGGCTGCACATGCGCACACCTGGCAGTAGAGTTGACAGGTGGTATAATCCAACACGGCTGCTCACGACACTGCTTTCTGCGGCACCTTAGCTGTCACCATCTGTCCCTATCTGTCACCCTATCCCTCAGCCTGACGTGAAAGCCCACACTGCTCTGACTCTGAGTGGTCCGTCACCTGTCGTGCAGTGAGCACAGAAGAGGATCTGCAGCACGGCTAGATTAATGTATAAATGATCGAGAAGAGCATGTGGCGTGCTGAGAGATGTGAGTGTGATAAACTCCTAGGCTGTGTGAAGAAGGATGTCCTCTTGGGGATCCAAAATCGTGCTTGGGTGATGAGATGTGTAGATGGATCCAAATTGTTTTGAGATCGACCGAGCACCTATTATATACTCCTGTGCCACATATACATGTATATTGGTATATACTATGTGTATATACTATTTACTATATGTATAATATTTATATATATATATATCTCACATAGGCAAGTATATTATGTGTAGTGTATTGTACATATGATATATATATATATATATATATATATATAAATATATATAAACTACTCTCCCTTAGTTATACCATACAGACTAGATCCACATGTATATATATGTGTGTATACACACTACACTATCTCCTCCGTCTCAGATGACACTCTGTATTGACAGCAGTGCCGTACCTCCATCAGCCCTCCGCGAGGTGTTACGTAGATACTTCAGCGTAGCATGGGTGGGTGCCTACAGAGTCCACCTGTAGCGAGGTGGCGGGTTGGCGGGCTGGTGGGCGGACCGACATACTCCCACTCCGGCGTGATGGGGCTGACCAGCGGCGGGCTTCGGGCTCGTGCCCTGCTGTAACATATCACTACGCCTGGGCTCCCCTCGGCCGCCTCCCGACTCCTCCTATCCGACAAGTTGCGCCGCCCGCCGTCACGGGACCTCTCTCCGGCAGCGTCGGTCCCCGCGCCGGGCTGTCTCCCTTACTCCAGCGGGGCGTGGGGGTTGGGATGGGAGCGAGGGGGGGGGGAGGGAGGGAGGGGCCGAGTATGCGCGGAAACCCTACGTAGTGTGCGCGGCGGTGGTGCGTGCGTGTGTGTGTGTGTGTGTGTGTGTGTGTGTGTGTGTGCGCGGCGGTGGTGCGTGTGTGTGTGTGTGTGTGTGTGTGTGTGTGTGTGTACGCGAGAGTCGCGAGATATGTTGTGATTCCAGGATGTGAACTGTCAGAGTATATCTCTGTGTGAGTGTGTAGGTGTATATGAGTGAGTGTGTGTGTGGGTGTGGGTGTGGGTGTGTAGGTGAGTGGCGGCGGTGGCCAGTGTACGTGTAGGCCCTAGTGCCGCTGCACTCACTCTCACAGGGTGTATGTTATCCATACCTACTTGGCACCCACTGACTGAGACAGTGAGAGGGATGGGGGTCGGAGGTGTGTGTGGGGGGGGGGGGGGAGGGGGAGACATGAATGTTGGTTGGTTGTTGGAGTTTTACGTCCCGGCAACATCTAAGGTCATATCAGGACCGGTACTGACTTGTGACTGCACACTCATGGCGACTTTATGGTGCTGCCCCACTGGATAATCAGGCTGCTGGCGTCATAACCCGAAATCCCACTCAGTCACATTATCCTGATACTGTGCAAACCAATCCTTGGCGTATCCTAATAATGCCGAGCGCTAAGCTAGGAAGCGACAAGCATCACTTTTGTAAGTCATTGGCTTGACTCGACCGGGAATAAAAACTCCCGACCTTCTGGACGGGAAGCCTGTGCTCTGCCGATTCTGCCACCGCGTCCGGTGGGTGTGAATAATGTGGGTGTGGGTGTGGGTGTGGGTGTGGGGGAGAGCCGCTGATTAGCTGTGCAGGGATTATAACTGGTGAGGCGCTGGTGAGAGTGCTGACACTGTGACAGATATACATTAGGATAGGATTGGCAGAGGAGGCCATGGGCGATGGGCGGGGAGGAGGTGGAGCAACGGAGGATGGGGATTTGTCTTCTTTTTTTTCTTTTTTTTTCTTGAAGATTTATACTGCCTATCATGGATAAGTCTGAATAGACTTGTTTTCACCATTAGACAGTTTGTCGATATAAAGCCCAAGCCTACACTTTTACCAAGCCAAGGGATTTTTAACCTCCCACACCACATATATAGACATGGTATGAGAGCAACTGGCCTTTGAAGACGCTGTAAGTTATACACAGCAGTGGAAATCCAAATTAGCAGATGTGGGGGCACGGGGAATCAAACCACCGACCTTCAGATTAGGAGTCCGACCTAGAAAAAAATCAGACACTCTAACCATTCTGCCACAGAAAACACCACACCAAGGAAGTTTCGTGATTAACGCTTTTCGTTTTTTGTTTTGCTCCTGTAACTAATATTCTTCTTCTGGATAAGTCACGTATCCGCATTGGGACACTTTTTTGTTATTGGTCCATTATTTGTTTAAGCAGGGGAAATTACAGTCGTGGACGACACTGTTTTCCAGTTTGCTTTAGTACTAAATAGTAGTGTTTTACATCTTAGCAATATCTCATGTCATATTCAAGATGACGACAAGTAGCAATTGCGTTAAGTCTCATGTTCGATTCAACTGAAGATTGATCCCTTGACCTCCTGCATGGCACCCGTCTTGATATGACCTTAGATGTTGCCAGGACGTAAAACTCCAACAATCAACCGCCCTCTCGCATGGGAAGTGAGCGCTCGACCCAGTCGATCATCCCATGCTGGTAGTTTGATTGGAACATCGTTGTTTGAATCGAGACTACATGTAAAGCAGGTGATGCGGATTCCGAGGGACACCAGTTTGCCAGGGACACTTCCATTGAAATGCATTGTTAACGGCCTTGAGCAAATCTTCATACGGAAGAAGTCAAATATCTCTCAAATTACACCATCTAGAAACTAATCGCTTGGTAGACATAGAGAAAACATCTTTACCATAAAGACTATGTTAAATTGATAAGGTTAGGGTTCTTGATTTCTATTAATTTTGAATAAAACTAGCGTTTTGCACTGCGCGTACCGTCAAACTCAAGGCATTGTCAATGGTCGTGAGTCATCTTCATTACACCATCTAGAACTAAATCGCTTGGTATACATATAGAAAAGATCTTTACCCAAATCATTATATTAAATTTATAACGTTAGTGACAATGCTGTTCGATTTTGACGCATGTGCAGAAGCGATGTGTCCCTGGCAAACTGGTGTCCCTCGGAATCCGCAACACCGGCATTAGTGGTTATTGGTACAACACACTAGACGGGATCACGTTCCGACTGCGTCTGCGCTGAAAACAGCCTTGGCAGCAAAGGAAATGCGAATGGCCATTGAGTTTGTCAATACGCATAGGGAAAAACTTCAATTTTATTCAAAATGAATAGAAATACATAAGGATTTGGCATAAACATATATGCACACATGCAATATAATGATCTGATGAATATAGCTAAGACAAAATTAGCCATAGTTACAACATTTTGAGCTAAGAAACATACAATTCCACACAAAACAGTCAGTGATATCCACATCACCATTATTAATTCTTGTTCTAAATATCAAAATGCCAAATGTGTCCACAGACACTTGTTTCAGAGAAATATATAACCAATATCTGATTAACCCTACTAATTTTCTAGTTCTACATATGTCATTAACCATAGGATATAAATAAAAACATTAATAAAATAAGCAAAACTGGCTCTGACTATGGCTCTAACACTAATTTGAGTGCCCAGATTTGTCTAAATCTAAATGCACATGGCATAAGATGTGCATATTATATTGATGTAAATGCAATGCTGGATACAAGATTAATATCTTAATTTATTATGTATATTTTTTTATTCGGTATTCTATGTTTCAAACAAGAGCTGAGATGAGCTGAAACTAGCATATTTCATAACTGCACCCAGTGTATTAGCATGTGCCATGTGCTTCTTACGAGTTTGTTTTGCTCTGATGCATCCCACAATGCACCGTGCCGCTGGAACACTGATGTAGTATATTGCATTGGTGTGTGTGTGTGCTGAGGGGTGACCGGGAGACACTGGGATAGGCTCAATGCTGACCACGGATTGCGTCATTGCTAATGAGGTCAGGATAACTACGACTATGGCAGGTGCACACCGACGATTACAAAACTAGATTTTTTTTTTTTTTAAATGAATTTTATTCATATATATCTGTTGTCAGTGCCATAGCACTGGTCTTCCGACCGTAAGTGTTACAGGTATATAGGTATTTACACTAATTTTGCACATGGTTTATATAGTAAATTGAAGTGTGAAGTAAATTCTGAAATTAAAGTGTACGCAATGCAATAAGTAATGAGTATGAGATGCAAGGTTTTAGTTGTTCATGTAGGATTTCCAATCCAATAAATACCAATATCCTTAAAGCTGCATAGTCAGATGAAAATATCAAATATTCAAAACCAAAGCAAATACATGTATCTAGATTTTATTCTACATATCTAACTTATTCCCCATATCTAACTTATTTTAACAGAACTAGGACGGCTCATACAACTGTTGAGAACTAGACAGGATGGCCGAATGAGTTGAGAGTCCATCTCCTGGTTTGGGAGATCGGGGAATCCGAATCCATGGGATGGTGGGTTCAAACCCTGGTCAAGTCAAGCCAATAATTAAAAGATTTATACTTTTCACTTCCTAGCCATGCGCTCGGCATATTTAGGACAGAGCAAGGACTGGTTAGCTCAGTGTCAGGATAATGTGACTGAGTGGGATATCAGGTCATGGTGCTGGTGGCCTGGTCTCCCAGTGGGGCAGCACTATAAAGTCACCATGAGTGTGCACTGTCACAAGTCAGTACCTCTCCTGGTATGACCTTAGATGTTGCTACGACGTAAAACAACAACAAACAAATGACTGTCGAGTTGGCTCACTTTTTCTCCTATCGATTTATAATGGGATCAATCCCCGGCCATGTCAAACCAAAGACTTCACATTGGTTGTTCATACTTGGCGCTTGGTGTTTGTAGGATACGGCAAGAATTAATTGGCCCAGTGTCAGGATAATGAGACTAGGTGGAATGTGGTAAGTCCCTTATGCTACCAGATAGTGACAATTTAAGGAACCTTTCTCAAATCACAGTGAGCGTATATGGGTCGGTCTCAGAAACTCTATACCACTTTTCTGACATGGAAACTAAAAGTGAACACATTCCAAATAATAGCAGAAAACATTTAAAATGATAGCAGAATCCATATTCATATGAAGGTTTATATGTTGTGCATATGTCAGAGTTGTATTTCTTTTCACTTTGTCATTTTGATCTTATACAAATTGAGAAAGCCATTAAAATTAACCGTGTAACATCCATCCATAGCAACACCAGACGGGCTGGCCGAATGAGTTGAGCGACCGTCTCCCGTTTTGGTAGATCGTGGGATTCGAACCCGCGGGTTCAAACCCTGGTCGAGTTAAACCAATGACTTAAAAATTGATACTTGTCACTTCCTAGCCAGGTGTTCCACTTCCTAGCCAGGTCGGCATTATTACTATATTAGGATAGGGCAAGGACTGGTTGGCTCAGTGCCACGATAATGGGACTGAGTGGAATATCTGGTCTGGTGCTGGAAGCCTGGTCTCCCAGTGGGGCAGCACTAAAAAGTCGCCATGAGTGTGCACTGTCACAAGTCGATACCCGTCCTGATATGACTTTATATTGCTTCCCCACTACGACCCAAATAAAGCGATCAATATAGGGGAGTGGTCGATTTGTGGAGGTAGTTAGTTACAGAGGTGTTATTGTATACAGTAAAACCTCTCTAGATCGACCGACAATGGGACCGACTTTAAATGGTCTCTTTAGGGAGGTGGTCGGCTTAGGGAGTTTTTTAAAATTGTTAAAGTGGTATTGTATGGGTGATCGTTTGGGACCCAAATAAAGCAATCGACTTAAGGCAGTGGTCGAGTTGTGGAAGTGGTCGGTTAGAAATGTTTTACTGTGTATAATATATATATTATTTCTGATATTGTAGGGGTAGTCCTGGAGGTGATGATTGGCTGAGGGCCACAGTCATCCTGTGCATATATACAGACTCTCATTCCTAAATGTAAGCTGTATATCTGACTTCCGGTTCTAAAGCAAGAATTGGGAGCCGGAAGGTGATGCGCCATCTGGTGGGCATTATTGCGTAAGCAGCTTGTACTTGCTTCACCCAGAGTAGTGATATTTGTACATCCGAAAGTCACACCCTACAGTGCCACCGCCTGTCACTTCTATATGCAGCGCATGATAGAGGATTTCCACCACTACCTCGCCCCCTGGTGGCAGTGGGTGGAGAATTGGGTAACAGCTCAATGTGTGACATGCTCTATGGGAAAAGTCTCATAGATTGATACCACCAATCATCTGATGGCGGTTGGTTGTTGGAATTTTACATCCTGGCAACATCTAAGTTCATATCAGGATGGGTACCGACTTGTGACAGTGCACACTAATGGCGACTTTATAGTGCTGCCGCACTGGGAAATCAGGCCACCAGCACCATGACCTGATATCCCACTCAGTCACATTATCCTGACACTGAGCTAACCAGTCCTTACCCTATCCTAATATGAATAAGCAATGCTTTGCAGCTTAGGACCGACCCCCAGGTGGTATTCGATTAACACGACCCGGGCGACTGGGATCACCCGAGTTGCTAGAATTTTGCTGCCGTCCACCCTGTGTGCTGTGTACGAAGTTTGACGAGCTATTTCCGTTTCCGTTTGCTGGATTTTAATTATTCAACATGAGTATACAAATGGCGGCGCCCATACATGGCTATTTCCGTTTCCGTTTGCTGGATTTTGGTTATTTCATTCTCCACCTCTATGAGTATGGGCATTGTTTATGTATACACGTGTTACTGTTACAGTGTTAGTCATTAACCGCCCCCTAGGTGGGTCGGTATTAATGCCGAGAGCCAAGCTAGGAAACGACTAGTATCAATTTTGTAGGTCATTGGTTTGACTCGAGTGGGAATCGAACTCCCGATCTCCCACATGGGAAGCCTGTGCTCTGTCGATTCAGTTAACATGTTTTGCACTGCGCGTACCGGCAAACTCAAGGCATTGTCAATGGTCGTGAGCAATCTTCATACCGAAAAAGTGAAATATCTCTAAAACCACACTACCTAGAAACAAATTGCTTGGTACACATAAAGAAAACATGTTTACCGAAAAGATTATATTAAATTTATAAGGTTAGTGACACTGACACTATAGTGACAGTATGAGGCAGCGATTTGCGGCGACCGGCGACGGTTTGAATCGGACTGATGTTGACACATGCACAGACAATGCTTTGACGCATGCGCAGATGCTTTGATGTATGCGCAGAAGCGATGTTGAGAACTGCAACTGGTTGAGAACTGAAACCGCGACACCGGTCTCATTTGATGGCAGTGTGAAAAGCTAATGTTGTGCTACGGCGTATGCTCTGTGGAACAGGTCTATTAGTATTATTTCCTTCTGCTATCCCACTGTTGGCGCTGTGTGTGAGTCCTGGATTCTAATCTTTCACACATATCGGGCCCACTTCCCATGCTAGAGGTCTGGGGTTCAATCCCCAGTTGAATCAAACCAAACACTTGCAAAGTTTCCACTTGTCGCTACTTTATCTGGTGCTTGATATTGTAGGATGGGCAGTATCATAAGCCAGGCACCATGACCGAATGAGTTGAGTATTCATCTCCCGGTTTGGTAGGTCATGGGATTCGAACCCGTGGGTTTGCACCCTCGTCGAGACAAGCCAATGTCTTTAAAAAGCATGCTTGTCGCTACCTATCCTAGCGCTCAGCATTACTAGGATAGGGCAAAGAGCAGTGGAATGAGGAATGACATTTCTGTTGCATAATTGACTAATGTATAGCTCCTCCTCATAAAAAAAAAGAAGAGAAACGTGGTCTTTCCGCCGTTAAGGCTATAACAGGATGCGCCTATCGCAAATTGATTCCAAACTAGACGAAGCCATAAAGCAGCTGAGCCTAATTTGATATTAATTCGCGATAGGATGCTACACCACCAAAGCAGTGTGCTCTTGGCACACCAACTCACCACCAATTATTTAGTTCATCACATATGTACCCATTACTCGAACAAAGCTAGGACAAGTAGCAATCTCACTGGCAAATATGTGATTGCTTACACCCCCATCACACCAAACTAGTTCTCAAAACGTCTGACCACATTCTAAAACGGACTGTGGTCTGGGTAGAAAATGGCTGCAAGAAAATGTTGGGCATGCTCAAAGTTCCCTTCATAAAAAGACCGTAAAAAGTTGCTATTACGTCCATTCCGTTCGCACACAGTTTTAGTCCGTTCTGCAACATTTTCAAGAATGTAGTGAGAACTAGTTCGGTGTGATGGGGGTATTAGGTAGCAAGCCCAGAGGTTGTGAGGTATAAGACTAGTTCTGTTAGAATTTGGCTAACTTTAAAGTAGTACTGATGAAATGGTCTTATACCTCGGACAGGGAACAATAGAATGTCATCCATAAACAACTCACAAACAAGAAATCCTAAATAATTACTAAGCAAAATAAAAAAGAATTGGTGATCATCCCTGCCCGTGCCTGAAATTTCTTTTTTTTAAGCTGATAAAAATGAGTCGGGCTAGCAGCAATTCAACTTTCGTAAACACACAGTATGTTCCAAGCACACAATATGTTTCAAAATTGAAACTTTTAGAACTGTAGGATATAATAAATTTCGAAATGAGAATATTGTGTTCATTATTTGACTGAAAACATTGTGTTGTGTACATGAATGATTGATTTATTTTTTAAAATTAAAACCGTCCGCCCGACCCAGATTTTTATTTCAGAAGGATGATCACCAACTTTATTTTCTATTTGGCTTAAGACAACATTCTAAAGATTTGAATCAAATTGGACTGGTATTACCAATCACTGAAAACAAGTGTTAAGACTCTTATCCGGTATGGGTAGGGTCAATAAATTCATCACCCAAAAAAAAGAATGCCTCGTAATGTAGCGGAAATGGCATCATTCTGCCTCCGGGATATGTAGTAAATACACCGGGGCGTAATCGACTAATCAACTCGGGTCACCCGAGCCACTATTTGGCGCATGCACACATCCTTCAGACTCAGGTCAAATAATCAAACACGCTTCTCCATGCTCGGGGTGGAAAAAATGGTGGCTTAATCCAAACCTTTTTTTTTTTAATAACCGATAAAACTACCCCAAAATAGGATTTAAAGTATTTTATGATGGCATAGTTTAGTTATATTTCCATTTCATTAATCTAGGTTATTAAAAAAACCATGTATGACTGGTACTGTTAGCTGTTATCCTGCAGGATGGTACCAGCGCAAATATGAGGTCATCGCTCGTAACCAACCCCAGCCAAGAGGTGGGTTACTGGGGTCGGATCGTTTTGCACACGGCACATGTATTTGTCGACTCTATTCGTGGTGTTCAATGAAATTTTGACGACTCGGGTGCCCCGGGTCGCCCGGGTCGTGTTAATCGATTACGGCCAACGTGATTCCAATTGATAGCTGAACCTGGGTATGCAGGTGGGCACTTCCATAAGGGTTAGTTCACTGAAGTGTCACCACAAGTGTCGAACAGTGGATTGATTATAACCATGTTAAAGCTGCATAGTCTGATGGTTTTGAGTTACTGTAACTTTCTGAGATAACTATATTAGGTTGATCCTTATAATCTTCCTTACTTTTGTTTGAAATAACTTTTATTTTAAATTGCTAACTTTTTAGCTATTTGAAGTGCAAACATGCACAATTAATTTTGGCAAGCACACCAAAACTCTGATACAATAGGGTTCTGCAGTAACCAGGTAACAGGATCTATTAAGTATTTCCCTTTCTATGTGGCGACAAATGCTTAATAAGTGCACCAGTATTTTATGTAGAATCAAATCTAGGCAAGTGTTTTGGTTTTGAAAATTTGATGTTTTCATCAGATGATACATGAGGCACAGGAAATATCAACCATACATCCGGTCTCAACCATACATCAACCATACATCCGGTTTTCCTCTCCTAGCTGGTTCCTGGAAGGCAGCCATTGGTTCCTGGAAGGCAGCAATTGGTTCCTGGAAGGCAGCCATTGGTTCCTGGAAGGCAGCCATTGGTTCATGGAAGGCAGCCATTGGTTCATGGAAGGCAGCCATTGGTTCATGGAAGGCAGCCATTGCTTCATGGAAGGCAGCCATTGCTTCCTGGAAGGCAGCCATTGCTTCATGGAAAGCAGCCATTGCTTCATGGAAGGCAGCCATTGCTTCATGGAAGGCAGCCATTGCTTCATGGAAGGCAACCATTGCTTCATGGAAGGCAGCCATTGCTTCATGGAAGGCAGCCATTGCTTCATGGAAGGCAGCCATTGCTTCATGGAAGGCAGCCATTGCTTCATGGAGGGCAGCCATTGGTTTCTGGAAGGCAGTCATTCGTTCATGGACGGTAGCCATCGGTTCCTGGCTGGTGGTCACAGGAAGTGTCCACTAGGGGGCGCTCACTCTTCTTTGAACTGCTTCACACAGCGGCGGTCTGATCTTTAGACAACTCCTCTGATACTGTCCGGTCCTGATATGACCTTAAATGTTGCCAGGACGTAAAACTTCAACAACCAACCAACCTGAAACTGTCATGAGGGTTGCTACACGCAAATAAATGAGACACGTACCATCCAGAAAGAGAGTCTCGAACCTACAGTTCTGTCATTCAAGGGCAAGAGTCTTCTCCAGTTCATTATCTAGGCTCCACGATCTATCATATTACCTATGTCTACTTGTGTTTATGTGGCATTTCAGCTAGGGAAGGGAGTGCAACTCACTGCAGACTTAAACTTAAAGCTGCACAATCTGCAGCATCACATTTTCAAAACCGAACCACTTATCTGGACTTGATCCTATATATTCAATTTAAAGCTGTACAGTCTGATGTTAGCATCACATTGAAAGATGTGCAGATCAGTATAATCTCTCCATAATTCATGGTTTGGAGATTCGAGACAGGCAGACCTGCTTTGGGCTATTTTCCGTTCCAACTAGTGGTCCACAACTGGTTCATCAAAGACTGTGGTATGTACTTGTCCTGTCTGTGGGAAAGCGCATATAAAAGACCCCTTGCTGTTTATCGGTTAGATTAGCCTATGTGGCGGCGGCGGGTTTCCTCCAAAGAAATATGTCAGAATTACCATATGTTTGACATCCAATAGCCGGTGATGCAAAAACCAATGTGCTCTAGAGGTGTCATTAAATAAACCAAGCTTAGCTTAGCTTTGGGAGACCTGCTTCACATGTGCAAAGAGGATGAACTCGGAAGAATTAAAAAAAAATGTAAGAGTAGGGGGATGATGCAAAGAGGGGGTAGGGAGGGGGTTGGGAGGGGGTTGGAGGGGGCAATTTGTGGGTGGGGGTTGTCCCGACTTAACCCCACTCTGAAACCTCACCCGACCCCCTTTTAAAACTCACAACTATGTGTAAGTGCCACTCCATGTGGCAAAAGAGGGCGCCATCGGGTCACCGGGGGTCACGCACTCTCCAAGCACAGCCCGGGTTAGCGTCCAGCATGGTGCAGGGCGGAGACTCGGCTTTGAAGTTGAACTGCCCGGTCTGGTCCAAAGGTGTATAGTCTACTAGTGGTTGCTGGCAGTAGGGGCGGAGCATGAATGTGAACGGGAGGTCAAGGGGTAAGCTGAGAGTGAAATTTAGGACCCCTGGCACCATGTCAACGATAGGCGAGACTGGGCGAACAAGCTAGCTATATTCTGATTGGTTGGTTAGTTGGTGGGGTTTTACGTCCTGGCAACATCTAAGGTCATATCAGTATGGGTACTGATTTAGTTGTGACAGCGCGAACTCATGGCGACTTTATAGGGAGTGCTGCTCCACTGGGAGACCAGGCCATGACATGTTATTGTATTCAGCCACATTATCCTGAAATTGATCCAACCAGTCCTTGCCCTATCCTAGTAATGCTGAGTGCCTCGCTAGGAAGTGACAAGTATCAATTTTTAAATAATTGGTTTGACTTGTCCAGGGTTCGATCTAGCAAAATGGTAGATGGACGCTCAACTCATTCGGCCATCCTGTCTGGTCATAATGTGATGGTGAATAAATGTCTGTGTGTACATATGTTTCACTATAGAAATATAATGTACGTAGTAGCTACATGCAGTGAGACTAGTTAGAATAGCTTCTGGTTTATATTCACACAATGCATTATAGAGACATAATTTCTAGTTTATATTTGCATAATGTATTACATAGCATATACATATATTTACAACAATGGCATGAAACCGATAATTAGATATTGTAAAAGAGGTTGCAGCTTGTATATGTATTTAGTAGAAATGAATTATTGATAATACACCAGTTACTTAGATCGGATGTACCCAGAGAGAGATAGAGGGAGTAGAGAGAACCTAGCTAATACCTGAATGACACTTATAGCCCTGTTCACACGGGGCAGTTAAATCGACTCATATAAATCGACTTGCCTAGTTCGACTCACATTTGGCGCGTGAACGCGACGCTGGGTCGGTTTAGGGCTGAATCGAATCATATAAAACACAATTTATAAACCACCTGTGGAGGTGGTTTATATGAACCAAATTTTATGATTCGACTTATATCGCCCATGTGAACGCAAGTGGATTTTATGAGCCGGTTTAAGGACGTCACACGCATGCGCAGTCCAGACCTGAGTTTGTTTATTTTCCAGTCGATCAAAAACGCATATTATATAATTTGGTCTATGAAACCGCTAGCTGGCAATAGATATTTTTTTCGTGATTTATTTTAAGGTTTTCACTGCCCAGCAGAAGTTTTGACCGTTCCAAACCAATATGATTCAGTCCATACATATCTAGGTCGAACCCACACTCTCTCGTGCCGATGTCGACTAACCGAAACTGGTGCTGGTTAGTATGGACTTGCTCATGCGCTGACATCGATTTCCGGCCCAAGTACTGCCCATGTGAACCGGCCTCTAAATCGATTTATATAATTCGCCTTGTCTAAATCGATTTAAACTTTTCCCGTGTGAACACGGCTTATAATTAAAGTTTTTTTTAGGTATTTGAAGTGCAAGCATGAAAGAATAATTTTGGTAATCACGCCAAAACCCTGACACCACAGGCTTCTGCAGTAACAGATTCTATTAAATTGCCTCAGTGTTCACTTCTATGTGGCGACACGTATGTAATAAGTGCACAATTATCTAAGTTAGATATGTAGAATCAAATCTAGATAAGTGTTTTGGGTTTGAAATTTTGATGTTTACATCGGAATATGCAGCTTTAAATTTATGATTAAAATCAGTAGCGCCTTCTTGTGTAGGAAAGGTGGTATAGAGTTTAGAGTTCAACTAAACTTCCCCGCTCCTAACTACTGATTGACAAACTCGTTCTGTGTGAGGGAAGGGGGGGGGGGGAGGAGCCATAATCTGATTATTATATCACAGATCAGTTAGATTTCGCAGAAAAATAAACACTATTTTATTATCTTAGATTCAAATTATCGTCGTAATTTATTGAAGTGTTTTTGTTTTGTTTTGTTTTAACTTTATATCTTCAAATACACATACAATGACTAATTTAATGTCCTTGTTTATGTTAATTTGATTGAATAACCAAAGGTCCTAGTAACAAAAATGAAAAGAAATCCCTGAAAAACTAAGGGGGTTGGTGAACATTTTGTTTAACCTATGATTAAAATGGTGCAATCTGGCACCTACTTGGACATATTTTTCGCCTTGAAATCCCTACTGTTTTAATACTTCAAGACTAACAAACAATTAAAAGTAAAATGTCTTTTCTTGGAAAGGATTTTTTCCTGGCTGATTTGAAAACTGAGTTTTCACTGAAATCAGCGATTTCGCTGAGTAATGGGTTCCCTGAATAACACATATAATGCAAATGGGCTATTCTTTATTTTAATTTTATTTGTATTTACAAATGTGAGTGGACAGTCGATAACCATGCCATAGATAGCCCTTGGCCGTCTTATCAGGAGATAGCGACAGTGGACTCATCCCACCATATCGCTGGCGCCTACCTCCTGATCAGAGTGATAGGCTTACCTGGCTGGGGCATAACCCCGCCAGTAGCCCTGCTGATAAGGCATTTCATACAGTGATATCCATTGCAATTCCTGGAGACCTGGCGATAGAATTGATATATGCCTGTTCCATATCCGCACTTGGCTCAAGTGGGGGTGGGAGGGTAAAAGAAGTTTGTTTGTTGTTGTTTTACGTCCTAGCAACATCTATGGTCATGAAGGGCATGCTGAGTCACTTTAATAGAACCAGTTACTGCATAACCATGTCAGAGTTTTGGCCTGCTTGCCAAAATTAATTTGGCATGGTGTCACTTCAAATATCTCCAAAGTTAGCCATTTAAACTAGAAGTCACTTCAACCTAAAGTAAAGTAGCTTATAATGATTAATTTAATGTATTTATGTCAGAAAATGACAGAAACTCAAAGCCATCGAACTATGCAACTTTAAGGTAACACTTCTTCATGCATAGGATCCGAACTCACAGGTTCGTGGGTTCGAACCCTGGTCGAGTCAAACCAATGACTTTAAAATTGATACTTGTCGCTTCCTAGCCTGACGCTGGCATTAATAGGATAGGGCAAGGACTGGTTAGCTCAGTGTCCGGATAATGTGACCGAGCAGGATATCAGGTCATGGTGCTGGTGGCCTGATTTCTCCATGGGGCAGCAATATAAAGTCACCATGAGTGTGCACTGTCATAAGTCGGTACCCGTCCTTATATGACATTAGATGGTGCTAGGATGTAAAACAACAACAAACAAACATCTTCATGCATAAGATCCCAGGTCTGATAAAGAAAGCCCTGAGTGACCTATATTTTGACCCTCAGTTCGTGTCTGCTGATAACCAGTGATGGTCCCGGATGTGAACTGGCTGCAGCGTCAGGTCGCTGGTACCCAGCAGCACGTGTGTATATTGACCAGACGGGATGGCCGAAAGAGTTGAGCATCCGTCTCCCATTTTGATAGATCATTTGAACCCTGGTCGAGTCAAACCAATGACTTAAAAATGTATACTTGTTGCTTCCTAATCAGGCGCTCGGCATTATTAGAATAGGACAAGGACTGGTTGGCTCAGTGTCAGGATAATGTGACTGAGTGGGATATCAGGTCATGGCGCTGGTGACCTGTTCTCCTAGTGGGGCAGCACTATCAAGTCGACATGAGTGTGTACTGTCACAAGTCGGTACCAGTCCTGGCTAGAAAGCGACAAGTATCAATTTTGTAAGTCCTTAGTTTGACTCGACTGGGAATTGAACCCCCGATATTTTGCACGAGAGGTCTTCGCTCTACCAATTCGCCCACCACGTCCGGTGCATCTTGAATCAAATCTCAATGAATTGATTATACTTGTCGGTACCTCGTCTGGCATTCATACTCATCATTGAAGTTGTTGGTTTGACTTAGCTGGGGACTGATCACATGACCTCCCGCATGGAAAGGAGACACCCTACCTATGGTGGGTGGCTAGTGTATGCGTATGTAAGTTGGTAATGGTGGTTGGGGCATCTTATGCATGTCTAGATTGGTAGTGGTATGTTGTCAGTTTATGCATGTTTGGGTTGGTAATGGTTTGTTGTCAGGTTATGCATGTCTAGGTTGGTCATGGTTTGTTGTCAGTTTATGTATGTTTAGGTTGATAATCGTTAGTTCTCAGTTTGTGTATGTTTAGGTTGGTAATGTTTGTTGTCAGGTTATGCATGTTTAGGTTGGTAATGGTTTGTTGTCAGTTTATGTATGTTTAGGTTGATAATCGTTAGTTCTCAGTTTGTGCATGTTTAGGTTGGTAATGTTTGTTGTCAGGTTATGCGTGTTTAGGTTGGTAATGGTTTGTTGTCAGTTTATGTATTTTTAGGTTGATAATCGTTAGTTCTCAGTTTGTGCATGTTTAGGTTGGTAATGTTTGTTGTCATGTTATGCATGTTTAGGTTGGTAATGGTTTGTTGTCAGTTTATGTATTTTTAGGTTGATAATCGTTAGTTCTCAGTTTGTGCATGTTTAGGTTGGTAATGTTTGTTGTCAGGTTATGCATGTTTAGGTTGGTAATGGTTTGTTGTCAGTTTATGTATGTTTAGGTTGATAATCGTTAGTTCTCAGTTTGTGCATGTTTAGGTTGGTAATGTTTGTTGTCAGGTTATGCATGTTTAGGTTGGTAATGGTTTGTTGTCAGTTTATGTATGTTTAGGTTGATAATCGTTAGTTCTCAGTTTGTGCATGTTTAGGTTGGTAATGTTTGTTGTCAGGTTATGCATGTTTAGGTTGGTAATGGTTTGTTGTCAGTTTATGTATGTTTAGGTTGATAATTGTTAGTTCTCAGTTTGTGCATGTTTAGGTTGGTAATGTTTGTTGTCAGGTTATGCATGTTTAGGTTGGTAATGGTTTGTTGTCAGTTTATGTATGTTTAGGTTTATAATCGTTAGTTCTCAGTTTGTGCATGTTTAGGTTGGTAATGTTTGTTGTCAGGTTATGCATGTTTATATTGTTAATGGTTTGTTTTTAGTTTATGCATGTTTAGATTGGTAATGGTGGGTAGTCAGTTAATGCATATTTAGACTGGCAACAGTGCACTTACAATGTATACATATTACAGTTTTAAAGATTTCACTTATTTTATCCTCATTGTAATTTTAGTGTAATTGGATTTAGCAGTTTTGGCTCGCTATGATTTTACAGACCCAAGCAGCCTTTACGATGAGTGACCAAGGAAACCTGGTATCGATGCGCATTCCAAAGGCTCGAGGCATTGAAACCAACCTGATAAAGCGTTTATTAAATGACCCTAACATTCAAACCATAGCTATGTTTATCACTACAAAATGACATTTAAGTATGCTTACCCGATAACTAGCCAAAGCCATATATATGCATAAAAATAGCTGATATCAGATTGGGGTCAGTCCGATAAGTATTTACTCAGATACGCTATGGCACATATCATTATCGCTATCATGGTTCAATGTAAGGTAGACTAAGTGGTTTTATTTAGGCTTTTCATTTTTTTGTATTTGTTCGACACAGATTAGATTATGCACTACTACTATGTGATAACGTCTTTATGCCGACAGCCCCTATTTCAAAATTAGATTAGTTGTGGCTTTTCATACTAGCAACAGAGTACCCACTTTGTGGCAATGTGTACGTCTGATGATTTTCAGTACTGCTCTACTGGAATACCATTTCTGTTAGCACCATGATCTGATACTCCTATGAACTTAGATGGTGCTAGGACGTAAAGCCCCCAACAACCAAAATATAACATGGTCTGATATTCCTCACAATGATCCAATGAGTCATATCCTAGTAATGCAAAGTGTTATGTGCATGGTAGCCTATAGTTAACTTATGACCTTGCTAATACCCCTGTCACACTGTGACGTTTCTCTCCAACGCGCGTCGACGTTTGTCATTTTTTTGGCGAAACGTCAGGAAACGTTGGGAAACGTTAGGGGGACGTTATGCGAATGTCGGTACACGTCGGTACACTATCCTGGACGTCGACAGTCGCCGGAGGACGGCAGCGCGCATAGTTGGTCACTCAATGTTTTAAGCATGTCAAAAAACCGCGACGACCCACAACGTGCATCAACGCGCGGGTTCCAATATTATGGCGACGTCAGAAGGACCTCGTCAGCACTGGAATAACATTATGCGAATGCTAGGCAGTCGCTGCGTGTGCGTGAGGGTCGTCTCCACATGTTGCGCCAAATGGTTGCTTTGTTGTTTTACGTCCTACCAACATCTAAGGTCATATGAGCACGTCGCGCCAAACTTTTTTTGTTTTTCCTCACTCGTCGACTAGTGTTGGCTGCACACGAATAATGCGCTGCGCTGACGCTGATCTTTTTCCCCAAACCGCCGAAAGGTTGGACGTGTCTCGACGCATAGAAGATATTTTGCGCGATGACGGCGCGCCAGCGAGAAGCGTCGTAGTGTGACAGGGCCATAAGTCTAGTTTGACTTCTTCGGTTTGGGGTGGGGGGGGGGGGGGGCTCAAACAATGACTGGGGTTTATTCGCTCTCACAATCTGCCAGATCCGAAGCAGGCGCCCGACTCACTCGTCCAACATATATATATATATAATATATATATATATATATATACACACCCACATGTATGTAGTGGTCTGCACTGACCTCTCAGGCAAGGAGCCACATAGGCAGGTGGGCGTGGATAGGGTGAAGACATCACGGAGACTAGTTGTGTAATGGTTAGCACACTGATCCGGAATGCAAGTGATGTGGGTTCGATTCCTTCTCTAGACGCAATATTTCCCATTTTCATCACCTCCATGACACTGGTTCCATGACCAGGATCCTGTACAAGCTATGCACTGTATGGTTGTTTATTTGTTTGTTTGTTGTTTTACGTCCTAGCAACATCTAAGGTCATATCAGGATGGGTACCGACTTGTGACAGTACGCACTCATGTCGACTTTATAGTGCTGCCCCATTGGGAGACCAGGCTGCCAGCACCATGAGCTGATATCCCACTCAGTCACATTATCGTAACACTGAGCCAAACAGTCCTTGCCATATCCTAATAGTGATAATGCTGAGCGCCAGGCTAGGAAGCGACAAGTATCAATTTTTAAGTCATTGGTTTGACTCGACTAGGGTTCGAACCCACGAACCTATGGGTTCGTATCCCCCAATCTTCCAAAGCAGGAGACGGACGCTCAACTCAATCGGTCATCCCATCTGCTCTTGTATGGTTGTTGAACCTATATGGGTATGTATATATATGGAAGTGTGATGTCTGTATGCATGTAATTTGAAGCACTAAATGACCATTTCATAGACTTGCAATTCCAGGGGGATGAGTGTAGTGGTCTGTACTGACCTTTCAGACAAAGTACCACATGGACAGGTGGGCGTGGATAGGGTGAAGTTATCAGAGAGCCTCGGTGGTGAAATGGTTAGCACACTGACCCGGAATGCAAGTGATGTGGGTTCTATTCCCGCTGTAGGTGCTATATTACCACCTTCATGACATATATATATATAGACATATACAGTAAAACCTCTCTAAATCGACCCACCATGGTACTAACTTTAAATGGTCCATTTACGGAGGTGGTCGGTTTAGGAAGTTTTCCATTTTGTTACAATGGTATTGCATGGGCAACTTGGGACCCAAATAAAGCGATCGATATAGGGATGTGGCCGATCTGTGCAGGTGGTCAGTTAGAGAGGCTTTACTGTATATAGATATATACACACATATATATATATCAATCAATCAATAGTTCCGTCCTCTAGTCGAGGGTTGGATGCAATGGTTCTCCACTTGTCCCGATGGTGTGCTGTTCTGATAGACTGTGAATAATTCAAGCCTGTCCACTGTGAAATATTTGTAAACCATGATGTTCTTGGTCTCCCTCTCCCTCTGCTGCCATTCACCTTCCCTTCCAACAATGTACGGTATATTGAACTCTGACGAATGATGTGGCCAAAATAAATAAGTTTCTTTGTCTGTATAGTGGCAAACAAGCTTTTCTTATTTTTAATTTTTCTGAGAACTTCTTTGTTGGTGATCTTCTTTGTCCATGATATTTTCATCATCCTTCGATAAGTCCACATCTCAAATGCTGCTAAACGTTTGTACATTTTCTTAGAGATTGTCCATGTCTCAGCCCCATACATTAGAGTAGACCACACATAACACTGAAGAATACGCTTCCTTGTTTGTATTAATATCTTACTTGATGTTAACACTCTATACATTTTGGAGAATGTTGTTCGGGCTATTGTTATCCTTCTTTTAATTTCTTCCTCACATCTCCCATCATTTGTAATCTTTTGTCCGAGATATATGAATTCGGATACTTGTTCTATGTTTGTGCCATCTATGGTTATATTGACATTTGGTTTATCTGTCTTTTTACTTATAACCATTGTTTTGGTCTTCCTGGCATTCATCTTCATGTTGAATAGTATTCCAGCTTTATTGATTCTATTCACTATATCTTGTAGGTTTTTCTCACTGTCTGCTAGTATTATATATATATGTATATATATATGAAGAGCTCTTTTCCAAAACGCAATACGCACCAATAAAAGAATTGGTGTGCAATGCCAATAGCAAGTTTGTAGATCGTATTTTGGAAAAGAGCTCTTCATATATATATATATCCATAATATATATATAATGAATTATATGTGTATATATCAGATACACTCACACATACAATGTATATATTATACACACACATATAGGTATATGAAGAGCTCTTTTCCAAATTGCGATAAGCGCAAATCGAAAAAATTAGTTTGTAATGCCAATTCCAAGTTTGTAGATCATATTTAGGAAAATTGGGTATATATATCAGTAAAATACTTATATATATATATATATATATATATAAGTATATATATATATATATATATATATATATATATATGTCTGTGTGTTTGTGTATGTCAATGATAACTGTTATACAAGTTCTCCCTTATGAAACGAGGTCACGAGGTCAGAAGCTCAGCGGCTACGTATCATGCCAGCCAGCAGCTATAATCCAACATGGCCGACATGCATGAGGCAGTGTTCATTCAGGGCGCCATTGGTTACCGTGCTGGTTCGCAGAAGGCTTCAGTTCTGCAGCTACGTGTTTGTATGGTGGCTCTGACATGTCGTCTCCTCCAAACCGGGTTAAATGGACATACATCATTACCGTAAACCCTCACAAGGATGCCACCCTTGGTTGGTTGGTTGTTGGAGTCTTAGCTCCTGGCAAAATCTATTTGTGTGCGCGTGTGCTACAGTTAACTACACAATTAGGACGATTGGCAATTACTTTGTGGACATCTCCAGCCATACTAGGCCAACGAAAGTGTTCCTGCAGTCATCTCAGGGTTTTAGACATAGCCATATGACCTACTTCAGTATGAGCTATTTTAATTACAGAATTCCAGTATCTCTTCGGCAAAACTAGTCGAGGATACATATCTTTACTTGTAGGGGTAATAATTGAATAAAGAAGACTATCCATTAGCAAATAATTATTTTCTTCATTCCTCCCTAACGTATATTCAGGAATTTTTTCTGCTCATTCATGACTTCATCAATGGCAGTTTAATGGCAAATGGAATTGCCTGTTCCGCCAACATAGAATCAAATGCAAACATTTCCACTGGTCCCTTAGCCGCTGTATTAGGTCTCAACCTAGACAGCATATCAGCCCATACATTATCTACTCCTTTCATATAGATAGTTGGTGCTGAAATCCCACCAATAATACTGCCCAATGTTGAATACGTGTATTATCGATTTCCTTAGTGAAAAAACATTTTAGTGGAGCATGGTCTGTGTAAATAGTAAATTCAGCACCATATAAGTAAGGTCTTACTTTAATTAATGAATAAATCATAGCAAATGCTTCTTTATCTATCATAGGATAATTACGCTGAGCAGAGGAAAATCTAGTACTTATTAAATGCACAGGCCTATCTATCCCATTTTCGTCTTCCTGTACCAGGACAGCCCCTAAACTGTACTCAGAAGCATCTGTATACATTTTATAAGGCTTAAAAGGATCAGGAAATTTTAGAAGGACACATTCTAATAATAGACTTTTCAACTCATTCCAAGCATTTTCACATTCTACTGTCCAAACAAAGCTACATTTGTTACTAGTTAAATAAGTAGGCATTAATTGTCGATAATATCCTGCCGACCCTAGCAAACCTCTTACTTCTTTTTTCTAGTTGGAGAACCCATATCCCTAATTGCAATAATTTTTTCAGGATCCGGTTTTAAACCTGCTTTAAATACAACGTAACCTAAGAGTTTTACTTCAGCTACTCCAAATTCACATTTAGATTCCTTAATAGTCATACAATTATCCTGCAAGATTGGCCAAAATGTTTGCTACATCTTGTTGATGACTTTCCTCATCAGGTGAATAATTATAATATCATCTAAATAAATCAAACAACATTTTCCTAAAAACTCAAAGGAAATAACATTCATCATTCTTTGGAAAACAGCTGCTGCATTAGTTAATCCAAACTGCATGCGTTTAAACCGAAACAGTCCAATATGAGTGTTAATAGCTGTTTTAGGTCTAGTTTCCTCATCTACGATTACTTGCCAATAACCAGATTTTAGGTCTATAGTGGTAACAATTTTAGCTCCATGAAGCTGATCAAAAATATCCTGTATGCTGGGCAGAGGATAAGCATCTTTAGTTGTCACTGCATTTAGCTTACGATAGTCTCCACAAAGACGAATAGTACAATCCTTTTTTGGCACTATAGTGACTGGTGAAGCCCACGGACTACAACTAGCATTCTATTTAATTCTTTTTCTACAAGATGTCTTCTACTTAAAGGTATCCTATAAGGTCTCTGATTAACAGGATCTGCACTACCAGTATCGATATGCATTTCTACCACCTTAGTAGCTTTAAGTTTAACATCAGATTCAGGAAATAAAGAAGAAAATTGTATCTTCCAATAGGCTAATTCTAGAGCTATCCCTGCAATTCCTCTATTTATGAATTCTAAACCTATCCATGGATGTAGAATATCACACAAGGAAACAAATTTATCTCTATAACTAATTTCAGTTGCACAAATTTCCATTACATCTGTACATATGAGCATATATCAAAGCTCAGTGAATCTACTACAAAGAAAGGACATAATGTATCGTAAAGAGAAACATACACTATACCTAAAGTTGGAATTAGATGTCCTGACAGAGATCTCAATCTACTACCTGGATACAATTGCCCATCGGATACACCGATGTCAATTAAAAATTGAAAAGCAGACAAATGTATTAAACTCTTAGCCGCACCTGAGTCTACAAGACCAGATAAATAAAATCCATCAAATTCAATATTAATCGAAGGATGTGCATCAAGTGCACTTTTAGTTTCCCGTCGGTGTAGTACCGCTCATGTTAACGTTACCTGAAAATTATTTTATTTTATATGGACAATCGCGCATCATGTGTGCCTCGTTACATAGGAAACAAGGTTTCATAAATTTTGACATTGTACTAGGCTTTCCCTGCCTAAAAGCATTACTTTTCCGTGCCTGTGGATACGCGTGAGACATTCTCATCGGTGATGTCTGTGTCTGCGCAACGGGTGAAACATTTCTATTGCTTCCATGCTGTTGCATTGACAGAACATGCCCCGCCGTGTGCTGTGCGACTGGAGTGTGCCTATTTTTAGTGGCATTTTCTACCCCGACCGGCTGCCCTAGGTTTACGTGCGGCAGTCCACCACGTATGCCTTGGTTGTAAGAACTGACACGAGAAGGTGTTGCAGCGTTCACAGCGTGAATCGCTGAATGCTCAGAAATACCACTGCCTAACGACAAGTACCAAGCGCATGTATGTATATATATGTATATACATATATATATACATGCGCTTGGTCATGTATACCTGTTTAGTAATAGAACATTTGCATTCCCCCGATGCCGTAAATCGGAATATTTTACATACGGTCATATCAAGACGGGTGCTGACTTGTGACAGTGCACACTCATGGCGACTTTATAGTGCTGCCCCACAGGGAGACCAGGCTGTTAGTGACATTATCCTGAGACTGAGCCAACCAGTCCTGGCCCTATCCTAATATTGCTGACGCCTGGGTAGGAAGCAACAAGTATACATTTTTAAGTCATTGGTTTGACTCGACCAGAGTTCGAACCCTTGGGTTCGAATGCCACGATTTACCAAAACTAGAGACGGACAATCAACTCATTCGGCCATCCCGTCTGGTTGTCTATTTAGTTGTGAATGTATCTGTACATGCCTAAGTATAATTGAAGAGTTCATGCGCAAAACCACATAAATGCCAATCAAAAATTGAGTTTAAATAAAATATTTTTACCTGAAAATAAGCTTAAAGCTCATTAATTCGACTGTTCATACGATCACATGGTTATAGAGCAATACACAAAATAGTGGGAAAATAAAAATATTAACTGTTTGAAGGTTTGATTCTAATGTTTCGCTCTATTTTTGGAATGGCGTTTATGTGGTTTTGCGCCTGAACTTCATTATCTATGCATGTTTCATAGGTGTTTTGGGGGGGGGGGGGGTTGTACAAACAAATGGAACCATAATGACTGGAGCAGGAGTAGAACTCGCACTTCTGCCATTCCTGGGATAGCATCTTAACCATTAAGTTATCTAACCTGGAAGGACAAAGTGACAAATAAGGAAATACTCGAACGAACGGGGCTGCCCTCTATGTAAGATCTTCTGATCAAAAAGAATCTCCAGTGGACTGGACACCTCAGAAGGATGTCATCAGACAGGCTACCAAAGCAGATCCTCTATTCTCAACTATCTTCTGGTAACAGAAAGAGAGGGTTCCCCCGTCTCCGGTTCAAGGATATCATCAAGAGAAACCTGAAGCTGAGAGACATTAAGACCGACTCATAGATGCAACTCTCACAGCAGAGAGCTAAATGGAGAGCGGCAGTCAAGTAATGAAAGCAGTCTTTGTCGCATCGCGACCGACAGCATGATGATGATGATGATGATGATGGATGGAATCACCCGACAGACACCTACTTGTGTATGTGGCATTTCACCTGGGGAAGTGAGTGCACCACAATACACATGTATTGTGTTTTGTTTCTTTGTTGGGATTATCTAGCAACATTTATCAGGATGAGTAGCGACTTATGGCAGTGCGCACTCATGATGACTTTACAGTGCTGCTCCAATGGAAGAGCCGGCTACTGGCACCATGACCCAATATCGCACTCAGTCACATTATTCTGACACTGAGCAAGCTGTGTATCCAAATCACTAACCAAGAGCGGGCCGGACGTGATGGCTGAATCGGTAAGAGCGCTGGCTTCCTGTGTGGAAGGTCGGGGGTTCGAGACCCGGCCGAGTCAAACCATTGACTTAACATTATTTACTTGTCACTATCTAGCCTGTCACACGGCATGAATAGGATAGGTCAAGGACTTGTTAGCTCAATATCAGGATAATGTGACTGAGTCGGATATCGGGCCATGGTGCTCGTCGTCTGGTCTCCCATGTTGGGACACTGCAATAGAATCGCCATGAGTGTGCACTGTCACAAATCAGTACCCATCCTGATATGACCTTAGATATTGCTAGGAGATAAAACCCCAAAAAACAAACCAACAATAGATGGTTCTAGCCGTATTTTCATAGGTTCTCTCAACCAGCAGATTTCTTAATACAGTAAAACCTCTCTAACCGACCCCTTCCATAGATCGACCACTCCCCTATATCGATCGCTTTATTTGGGTCCCAAACGATGGCCTGAATTGTAATGATAACAAAAATCTCCCTAAATCGACCACCTCCCTGAATGGACCATTTAAAGTCGGTCCCATGATCAGTCGATTTAGAGAGGTTTGACTGTACTCTGCTTTAACTAGGTCATAACGGTGCTGACCTTAAATGACGCTAGGGTGTAAAACCCCATTCAATTGGATTGCTCTGCCGCGTTTTCTGAAGTTGCGTCACATATGTGGCGCGCTTGAGTTTGTTGATTGAGTGTGAGATGCCCGTAATTGCTGTTGGCGTCTATTAATCACGCAATGAAACCCGGTCAGGCTGTCAGAGCCCGGCGACTTCTCACACTTGGCCTGAGTTTATTTGTTTGTTGTTGTTTTGCATCCTAGCAACATCTAAGGTCATATCAGGACGGGTCCGACCTGTGACAGTGTGCACTCACTTGCAACTTTAATTATAGTGCTACCCCACCCCGGGGGCCCCCTCCCACCCCGAGCCCCCCCCCCCCCATTCCACCTTGGGGACCGCCCTCACATCCAGGGGGCCCATCACACCCCAGGGGACCCTTCCCCCGGCGGGCCCCTCTCCCACCCCCGGGGGCTCTCTCCCACCCAGGGGGGCACCCACCCATTCGGAGACCCCCCTCCTCCGACCCGTGAGCCCCCCTCACACCCTGGGCCCCCCCCCCCCTTCCACCGGGGAGCCCCCTCCAACCCTGGGGGCCCACTCCCGATTGCTCCGCTCCCACTCCGGGGCCCCCTCCCACCCTGGAGGCCCCCCTCCCACCCAGGGGGCTCCTCTCCCACCCTGCGGCACCTCCCACCCCGGGGGACTCGGGTTTTCAATATATATCCATGTAGGCACTACACTATATCAGACTTATGGCCCTGTCACATTACGACGCTTCTTACCGGCGTGCCGCCAACGCACAAATTAAGATGTACGCGTCGAGACACGTCCAACTTTTTGGCGGTTTGGGAAAAAGTTTGACGTCAACGCAGCGTGTTAGTAGCGCGTGGCCAACATGTGGCGACGCGTGGCGAAAAAAACCAAAAAGAGGTTGGCGCGCCGTCCTGATATGACCTTAGATCTAGCTAGGACGTAAAACAACAAAGCAACAATTTGGCGCAACGTGTGGGAACGACCGTCACGCGCGCGAGGCATGCACATAGCATTCGCATAACGTTATTCCAGCGCATCCAGCGGATCTCGACGTGCGCCTAACGTCCCCGTAATGGTCACACCCACACGTTGGCGCGCGTCGGCGTGCGTCGAAAGTTTTGTGCAAGCACAAAACATTTGACGCGCGCCGATGTGCGCCGGCGTTCCTCGACGACCATCGCTGTCAATCCAAGTGTACCGACGTGTACCGACACATGCGTAACGCGCGCGTAACACTTCCAGACGTCTCCCGACGTTTCGCCAAAAAGTGACACACGTCGACGCGCGTTGAAGAGAAACGTCGTAATGAGACAGGGCTATAAGCTACGGACAGACAGGATGCGTGCGTCGCGCGGGCGTCAAGTACAAGCGGGCGGCATGCGGTTCTCACCCGCAAATAGCGAACACACTGGACGTGTCTGCCACGCGTCTGCCAAGCGGCAAATAATGCCATTTGGGACAGGGCTATGGACAGACAGGACGCGTGCAATTTCCGGAAATCACTGGAATATAAAGACTTTACACGACTTTACTGTACACTTGACATTAAAACCTTGACTTTACACGACTTGACTTTGCATGACTTGACTTTACACGACTTGACTTTACATGACTTGACTTTACACAATTTGACTTTACAACACTTGACTTTACACGACCTAACTTTACACGACTTGACTTTACCCAACTTGACTTTACATGACTTGACTTTACCCGATTTGACTATACCCGACTTGAATTTACCCGACTTGACTTTACCCGACTTGACTTTACCCGACATGACTTTACACAACTTGACTTTACACAACCTGACTTTACACAACCTGACTTTACACGACTTGACTTTACACAACCTCACTTTACACAACCTCACTTTACACAACCTCACTTTATACGACCTCACTTTACCCGACCGGGCTTTACCCAACAACACCATAACGTCGTTGTGTATAGTCAAATCTTGTAAAGTCAAGTTTTGTAAAGTCAATTTGTGTAAAGTCAATTTGTGTAAAGTCAATTCATGTAAAGTCAGGTCGTGTAAAGTGAGGTTGTGTAAAGTCAAGTTGTGTAAAGTCAATTCATGTAAAGTCAGGTTGTGTAAAGTCAGGTTGTGTAAAGTCAAATCGTGTAAAGTCAATTTGTGTAAAGTCAAGGTTAGTAAAGTCAAGGCGTTTAAAGTCAAGTCGTGTAAAGTCAAGTCATGTAAAGTCAAGTCAGGTCAAGTCAAATCGGGTCAAGTCAAGTCGGGTCAAGTCAAGTCAGGTCAAGTCAAGTCGGGTTAAGTCAGGTCGTGTAAAGTCAAGTCGTGTAAAGTCAGGTCATGTAACGTCAAGTCATGTAAAGTCAAGTCATGTAAACTCAAGTCATGTAAACTCAAGTCATGTAAAGTCAAGTCGTGTAAACTCAAGTCATATAAAGTCAACTTGTGTAAAGTCAAGGTTTGTAAAGTCAAGTCGTGCAAAGTCAAGTCGTGTAAAGTCAAGTCATGTAAAGTCAGCTCGCGTAAAGTCAAGTTGTGTAAAGTCAAGTCGTGTAAAGTCAGGTTGTGTAAAGTCAGGTCGTGTAAAGTCAAGTCGTGTAAAGTCATCTCGGGTAAAGTCAAGTCGGGCAAAGTTGGGAAAAGTCGGGCAATGTCAGATAAAGTTGAGCAAAGACGGGCAAAGTCGGGAAAAGTCGGGCAAAGTCAGTGAAAAGCCAAGCGTCACCACACCCCAAGTGGCAAAAATCCCTCCAAAAGCGATTTGTGACGCCCGCGTGACGACCGCATGAGAACCGCCCGCGCCAGTGTGTTCGGCTTCTCTTTATTACATACATTTTGACATTTTAACATTTTTTATGCCTGCGTGACACTTGACGCCCATGCCAGAAACGCGTCCAGCGTGTTCGCAGCTTAGTCTATATTGGGGAGCTTTTTGAAAATATGATTTAGGCACAAATGATGTTTCTTCTTTATAAACTTTGAACAATACTGAGATTTTGTTACTGCAGCAAATCTATTAGTATCACTGAATTTAGCAGTTCAGTCATTGTATGGCTCAACCAGACGGGATGGCCGAATGAGTAGAGCGTCCGTCTCCCGTGTTGGTAGACCATGGGATCGTGGGTTCGAACCCATGTCGAGTCAAACCAATGACTTAAAAATTGATACTTGTCGCTTCCTAGCCAGGCACTCGGCATTATTAGGATAGGGCAAGGACTGGTTGGCTCAATGTCAGGATAATGTGACTGAGTGGGATATCAGGTGATGGTGCTGGTGGTATGGTCTCCCAGTGGGACAGCACTATAAAGTCGCCATGAGTGCACACTGTCACAAGTCGGCACCCATCCTGACATGACCTTAGATGTTACTAGGACGTAAAACAACAAACTAAAAACAAAACTCTTATTGTGTGGTTAAGAAGTTACATCTTATATATCCTGAAGTGATTATTAGCACATTATTATAATAGTATGCCTACCTAGACATCTGACAATTCTCACACATGATTATGAATAAACTGTCACTCTCCTATCACATATTTGCCTATATGCAAAATTCATGAAAAACGCTACTGAAGAGCAGGCGCCAACATAAGCCACACAATAGATCTGCAATTAATTACACTGTTTAATCATTGCATGTGCACAAACACCATCCAGCAAATCAATTAGTCTATTGCTGAACATGTCCTGAGCTCATTGTATCTTTTTCTAACATGTGTTTGTTTCCTTAAAGAGCAGTATGTAGGCTATTTGTATATGAGCTCCAGGGCTCATGCTTTTGTTTAACATAGGCAGTGGGAAGACAACCAACCATTAATGGTTACACTGTTCCTAAAATGTTTATTGTCAACAGGTTAGTTTATGTTCGTAGAATATGTATAGAAATTGTGAATAATTTTTTTTAAATGTTTTTATTATTATTATAATAATTATAATGATGATGACCACGACCACGACCACGACCACGACCACGACCACCACGACAACGACCACGATCACGATAGCGATAACGATAACAATAACAATAATAATAATAACTTCTGCTTTAAATCTGGAAACATTTTCAAATCAAAAGTCGCGGGTAAATATTAAGATGTATGTGAAGAATATATGTTGCTTCTTAAATTATTAATTTATCTGCTCATTTCATTTATACACCATGTAGATTTTGACTTTGACTTTGGGGGTGGTTTGTAACCTTACGACGGTTACCGGTTGCAGAACTGCAACATTTATAGAGAGGCTCCGATAAATTGGCCCAATCTTCAGTAGGGAGTGTTGTAGAAGCTGGGGACATCTTTACAGCATTGTAACGGCGAAGCATTGAGGCGGTAGTTAAGTGGTAGTTGGCACTTGTATCCAGTCAACAGCAGCAAGGGTTTCAAGGAAGGGCGGGTAAAGATGGGTGCAGCGGTGGTTCCAGAAATGAGAACAAAGCGAGAGAAAACGTAAAGGTACAGGGCCCCACCCAAGCATACAAGTCCCCTGGTCAGGGGGAGGAGTATGCCGGGGGGGGGGGGGGGGGGGGGGGGGGGGGGGGGGGGAGGGTAGAGTATAGGAAAGAGAATTGAGGAGAGTTGAGTCTATTTGCTCTATGGTGACCAACCAGCGAGCCATAGACACGGACAGAGTAAGAGTAGAAAGTGAAATGCCGGCGGGCCCCCCCTTCCTGGATGTCTTTTCAGACATATCAAGGAGGAGCAAGGCCGGTGGAGAGGAGCCAGAGAGAGGTGTGGACAGAGTGCGGTCCGGATAGCAAGTGGTCTGTGATCATGTAGATCATTTTCGCCAGCTTTTATATAGGTTTGTTCTTCATCCCTACTGAGGCTACTGCATGCAGTACGAGGTGAAGCTGTTAGTGTTACCTAACTCATGGCCCGACCGGTGGCTATGTGCAGTGACTCCACAGATAAACTACAGATGGCGCCACCTTATTGCAATAAAGTAGTGTTCAGATTTTCCCGTTTCCCAATCACTTTCGGCATTTTCATAAACTCGGTTCACGTACATTTTCTACGCTTAGTTTTTGTGGGGGAGGGTTTTCTTTCTTCTTTTTCTGTTAATGGCATCCAGAAGTCGTCATTTAAAGTTTGCAACATGTTTAATTACGGTCGTACAAAGCGTACTACTCAGTGTTACTTTTGTCTAGGAAAGTGTCATGGCAATCTACTTTTCTTTACAAAGGAAAATGGTATGGCAATAATCCTTCCTATTTTGATTATCAGGAGGCGTGATGGTTGTAGGTTCAAAGTAGGTTCAAAGTAGGTTTAAAGTAGGTTTAAAGTGTATGGTCTATGATGAAGTATACGGCTGGGAGTGGCATTAATGCTAAGGCCAAATAAAAAAGATTGTTGATCGTCCTTTTGATCACACAAATCAGGGTCGGGCGGGCGTTTTTGATTTTGATTTTGATTTTTTTCTGGCGTATGAAATGCTTCAAGTCCCGACTCAACAGGTTTTGGATACAAGAGTGATGCAGGTTACCATAACTATAAAAAAAGTATCTATTGTAGGACCGGAATAACAAGAGGCAATCAGCCTAACAAATTCTTTATATTTGGTATCAAGGTAACTATCATACTATGTTGCACAGATTGTGAGCTTACGAAAGTTTAATTGTTGCTAGCCCGATACATTTTAAAGTGGGTTTTTTTGGTGCTTTTTAATTTAAAAAAGTTTTAATCGGGCACAGGCTGGGACGATCACCAATTAGTTTCCTTTTTGTGTGCCTAACTTCTACTGTACTGTAAGTTGCAACTGCAACCAGGCGTGCTGGGTCTCGGCTTCAGTCCTAAAGCCCCAGTCACACATAGCCGGACGAGCCCCGGGTTTTGAGCCGGACCATCCACGGACCAATGGCCCGGACTGTCCCAGACCGCCACGGATAAAATCACTGTTTTCATCGATTTTTGCAGTCACACCTTCCCGGACGAGCTCTGGACCAAAGGCCGGACCGCCCCGGACCACCCCCAGCCGCCCCCGGAATGGCCCTGGACGAGCCCGGACTGGGCCGGACCGGCCCCTGACTAACCCGGATGAGGCCAGACCACCCCCCGGACTGCCCCACACCACCCCCGGATTATCCCGGATCACCCCCAGACAGTCCAGGAGTGGTCCATGGCTAGGCTGGGGGTAGTCCTGGATGGTCCGGGTCAAACCGTGGCTCAAAATGACCCCGCACCACCCCCGGACAGCCCCGGACCACCCCCGAATTACCCGGACCACCCCTGGACCACCCCCGGACCACCCCCGGATCCTGCCGGATCGCAAAATCCCCCAGACCGCCCCGGATGTTTTAAACATTTTAAAACATCCAGGGCTGAGCCCGGATGGCGCCGGATGAGCCACAGATCAGGCCGGATATGGGGGGGTCAGCCTGGACAACCCATGGATGAGCCACGGATCGGCCCGGATGGCCCCGGAACACCCCGGATGGCGGTGCGGGGCTCGTCCGGCCCCTGATCCGGGTATGTGTGACTGGGGCTTTACTGGAACTCGGAATGCCCGTATTCGTAGGCGCGTATGTTTTCCTTGGATCTAAATAGAGAACAGGACAAGTCGTTGAGTTTGAAATCTTTAATACTAAATAATAGACATAAATAAATGTTAGCACAATATAGGAATGAACAATGCTGTAGTGAGGTGCACTGACCTCCTCAGGTGAAATGCTACATGCTCAGGGAGCAGTGGGTAGGTTGATTGCATCAGGGAACCTCGATAGTCTAATGGTTAAGACGCTATCCCTGATATAACAGAAATCTGGGTTCGAATGGTTCATGTTGCGATGGACCGAATCGCCCGCTTCGCCTTGAACTCTATGGCAGCCGACACTGGCGCCACCTATTTTCTCTCCCCGTAACTACACAGCCGCCACTGCCACCTGGCGGTTCGGGCCTGCACTGCCGATTTGAGCACCGAGTAGATCACTTTCGCCAGTGAGCCGGTGTAGCAGGAAATCGCAAACCCTGTAAATCGCAAACCCCCACTTGTGATTTCCTAGGAAATCGCAAACCCCCATGCCATATATGGCAAAGGGCCACTTGTGATTTCCTAGGAAATCGCATATCCCCCCTGGAGATCGCAAACCCCCCATTCGGCGGCGGCGGCGATTTGTTTACTTTACGTTCGTCGAATTTAGGGTTAAATTGGTCAAATTTCACTTATTTGGTTACCAATTTAACCCTAAATTTGAAGCGTTATTAAGGCTACCGCCGCATTGGCGGCGATATTACTAGTTATATTTTCGAATCGACGAACGTAAAGTAAACAAATCGCCGCCGCCGCCAGTATGGAACGCGACGTCGATGCGGCGGCGATTTGTTTACATTACGTTCGGCGATTAATATCGCCGCCAATGCGGCGGTAGCCTTAATAACGCTTCGAATTTAGGGTTAATTTAATGAAATTTCACGATTTGAGTATATAATTCTGTTAAATATGGTCGCATTGAATAGATTTGGCCCGAATCTGTCCCAAAACAAAGGGGGGTTTGCGATTTCCAGGGGGGGTTTGTGATTTCCTAGTAAATCGCAAACCCCGGGGTGTGCAATTTCCAGGGGTTTGCGATTTACTGCCACACCGGAACCTGGCGCGTGTTTACTGCAAAGTCAGTCTTCTTTTCTTTCTCAGCTCTAGGTGCAATCATTCCCTTCATTTACAAAAAAAAACACCCACATGGTAATATATTTTTAGTTACATGTAGCATCCTGTGCTTGACAATTAGGAGATATTCAATTGTTACTTTATGTTCAGTATTGGTCACATACACTAGATTTTGTCTGATTCATTAGTTTGCACTTCTTAATACAATTTCGGTTGTTATTAAATTTACGTTTTTATTTACTTGGATTACTACACATTTGCAGTTTTACTACTGGACGCCCAAAATTCAACTCTTCGGTTGATAGACTACATCACGGTTCCAGCGGCGCGGTGCATTGTGGGATGCATCAGAGCAAAACAACCCCCCCAAAAGCACATGGCATATGCTAATACACTGGGTGCAGCTATGAAATGTGCTAGTTTCAGCTCATCTCAGCTCTTGTTTGAAACATCGAATACCAACTAAAAAAATATATATAATAAATTAAGATATTAATCTTTTATCCAGCATTGCATTTACATCAATATAATCAGCACATCTTATGCCATGTGCATTTAGATTTAGAAAGATCTAGGCACTCAGACTAGTGTTAGAGCCATAGCTAGAGTACTCAATGCATTGTCAATGGCAGTGAGCAATCTCCCCACAGAAAAAGTTAAATATTGATAAAACTACACCACCTAGAGACAAACCGCTTGGAACACATATAGAAAACATGTTTAACAAAAAGATTATATTAAATTGATAAGGTTAGGGTTTTGGATTTCTATTATTTTTGAATAAAACTGATGTTTTTCACTGCGCGCATTGGCAAACCCAATGGCCGTATGCCTTTGCTTTGCTCCCAACGCCGTTTTCAGCGCATGCGCAGTCGGAACCGTGATGTAGTCTATTGCACTAGTTGAAAATGGTGATCCCATGAGCCTATAGAGCCTAACTGGACAATAGCAAACTGGTTGTGATGGAAACATCAATTCGCAAATAACTACACATATTTAATCCATCAAGTAATTACTAACACAATTATGTATTGTCAGCAATTCCTTGCTTCCTCAGTTTTACGATCAGGACTCGTTATCAAGAAATATTAAAAATGTATAGTTGAGTACGAATTACTCAGATTAAGAAGCATTTCAAAATGCACTTTAAGGACAGACAATTTCAATACTTAATAGTGATCACACGATGATTAATTAATACACTGCCATCTCTCAGAATAACTATATATTTTGATTGACTCTAACACCATTTTGAATATCACTCCAAATTATTTTCGTTCACAAAATAGGCACTTAAACTTGTATTATATATTATACATATAAATGTATATATACATATTTATATATGTGTGTATATGCATGTGTGAGATTATATTGACAAATTGACGACTACAACAAAGTAGACAGAATCACCACCAAGAATAATTACAAAATGAAGCAAAACATGTGATATGCTCTATTTTATACAATCATTTTGGGAATTTGTTGTGTACCTTTATTTTCATTTTTTTCATTTTTAAGAATTGTTAGACGTACCAAGGGGGTTGGGGTGTTTTTTTCTGGGGTTTGGGGGTGGGAGTTTTTTTACTAGGTTGAGAATACTTTTAGGCTTAATTAACCTTGTAGCAGGTGCGACCTTCAAAGTAAGAGTAAAGGAAATTCATTTAAAGTTGTAGTAACATGGGCAATACAACTTTAGTTATTTATTAGTATCGTGATTAAATATAATTATTCATAGTTTAGTACTTTAAAACTGCCGATTCTCTGGGAGTCATTTAGTAACTAATGAAGGCTAAGGGTTTCTGTGATTAAGCTGTGACTATTAGAGTCGTTCAGTCCTCTTGACCATCCTCATCTATTAGAGTGACTTCAGTCAGGGAGGACTTACACAGTTTGATAGACTTCCTCTCTGATATAGAACTGAAACACCTTAGATTATACAGGGCTATGAAAGAGCTTTGTTTGTTGTGGTTTTATGTCATATCAGGACGGGTCAGACTTGCGACAGTGCTCACTCATGGCGACTTTATAGTGCTTTCCCATTGAGATACCAGGCGGTCGGCACCATGGCCTGATTTCCCACTTAGTCACATTTTCCTGATACTGACCTAATCAGTCCTTGTTATATCCTATTAATGCTGTGCATCAGGGCCCGTATTCATGTGCTGGTGCCAGGGCCTTAACCGCGGCTAGGGTAGCCCCACACGGCTAACGGTGGAAAATCCACATTCATGTGCCGGTGCCAGCGCTAGCCGCCGACCGTAGCCTAGGCTGAGCTACCCTGTTTTCATATCTAGTTTAAGGCTGGTGTTAGGTACCGATTAGGCCCAAATCTATTCAATGCGAATATATTTGACAGATTTATATACGCAATAAGTGAAATTTAATCAAATTAACCCTAAATTCGAACCGATACTAACGCTGCCACCGCATCGGCGGCGAAATTAATATTGTCAAATCGACGAATGTACACAAAACAAATCGCCGCCTCCGCATCGACGTTGATATCCATACTGTCTAATATCAACAACACATGGCCGCCGCCCCCGCCGCCACATCGGTGACAATGTATTAGGCCCAAATCTATTCAATGCGATCATATTGAACACAATTACATACTCAATAAGTGAAATTTAATCAAATTAACCCTAAAAGCAAACCGATAATAACGCTGCCGCCGCATTGGCGGCGTTATTCATATTGTCGCATCGAGGGAATTCTCAAATCTATAAATAACTTCACGGTTAGCTATCCGCCCCGGCTGTGACATTGGTGAATACGACTTGACCTAATTTACCGGCCCCGTGCTACCCGGTGATAGCTACCCCAGAGCTAGCGTGTAGCACCGGCTACGCCTGGCACCAGTACATGAATACGGGCCCAGGTGAGGTAGCGACAAATATCAATTTTATAAACCATTGGTTTGACTCGGCCGGGATTCAAATTCACTACCTTCCAACCGAGAAGCCTGCACTCTCACCGATTTGGTCATTGGTCACCAGGACGGGGGCCGTATGCACCAATCGGAGTTAGGGCCTTAACCACGGTTTGACTATCTCCACATGGCTAAATGTGAGAAATCGGTATGCATCAATCGGTGCCAGCGCTAACCGCCAACCGTAGCCTAGGCTAAGCTAAACCACTTTCAAATCAGGTTTAACTGCTAGCCGGGGCGGATAGTGTGCGTGTGTGGGTCTCAATCTATTCAATGCGATCATATTTGGCAGAATTACATACTCTAAACGTGATATTTTATTAAATTAACCCTAAAATCGAACCGAGATCAACGCTGCTGCCGCAGCAGCGGCGATATTAATATTTTCGAATCGACGAATGTAAAGTAAACAAACCGCCGCCGCCGCCGCAGCGACGTCGATATCCATACTGTCCAACATCAAATAAACATGGCCGCCGAATCGGCGGCAATATATTACGTCCAAATCTATTCAATGCTGTCATATTTAACAGAATTACATACGCAATAAGTGAAATCTTATCAATTTAATCCTAAATTCGAACCGATATTAACGCCGCCGCCGTATTGGCGGCGTTATTCATATTGTCGACTCGAGGGAATTCCCAAATCTATAAATAAGCTCACAGTCAGCTATCCGGCCCGGCTAAAACATTGGTGCATACCACTTTACCCTTTTCGCGGAGCCCCCGCTACCCGGAGATAGTTAACCGAAGCTAGCGCTTAGCTCCGGTTAACGTTGGCACAACTTCGGTGCATACAGCCCCTGGTCTATAAAGAAGCAGTTCCATGCTTTAGAAAGGTATTATAGTAGCAGTGCAGACAATGAGACATGTAGACAAGTAGGTGTGGATATGGGAGCCTAGATAGTTTAATGGTCAGGATGTTGGCTCTGGATTTCCAAGAAATGTTGGTTTCAATCCTACTCTAGGTGTAATATTCCCTTTGTTTTCATTACCCCCACTATATTGGTTTCCATGACCAAAATTATATACAAGCTACATGATGTATGGTTCGCAAACCTACCCTGTGTGTATATGTAAGTGCATTTCCTGCATATGTGTAATTGTAGGTATTACTGACTTGTGGATGCAAATCATTTTAAATACTTATGATTTCAGGGGAATAAGTGTAATTATAGCACTGACCTCCCAGGCAAGGATCCCCGGAGACAGGTAGGTGTGGATAGTGGGATTGCACCAGAGAACCTAGATAGCCCAATGGTTAGGACGCTATCTTCGGAATGGCAAGAACTGTGGGTTCGAATCCCATTCTAGGTGCAATGTTAATGTTGATGTTCCCTTTGTTTGCAGCATCCTTATGAGAGTATCATGAAGTCTCCCGGTGTAAAGATTTCAAATTCCCCCCATATTCAAGTTCCCCCCCGGGAACTTGAAAACGTTTTCAAATTTCTCCCAGGGGAATTTGAAAACGTTTTCAAATTCCCTCCTTCGTTTTAACTCCCCCCCCCCATTTTTGGGGAATTTTCTTTATTTTTGTTAGTTTTTGTTAGTTTTTGTTATTTTTCATGACAAATATTATAATATACAGAGAATAGCATAATGGAAATTATTACTAGTACAATAAAACATATTTAACCACAAATGACACAAAAAGTCTCCAAGATGGTTCAGAAAAAAATATTATAGGTCTGAAATTTAAAACGTCTTGCCAAGAGGGCCCAAAAAAACTAACATAGACTACTAAACGTACCAACAGACTATCTATCTGCTACTGAAATGCAGACAATCAAATAACTTATCAGCAGCTACTGTTTGGTAAGACAACACCAACACTACAGCTGGCCAGCATTGAAAACAAGCCTGGGTACCCAGGCTTACATGCTATGGACAGAATAAATACAGCCTCAATAAAAAAGAATTAAAAAAAAAAAAAAGTTTTTTAAACAATTTTAAATTCCCGGAGGGGGGAATTTGAAAATAGGGGGAGGAATCTGAAAACTGTTTTTAAGTCCCCCCCCCCCGGAATCTGAAAACGTTTTTAATTTCCCTGGAGGGAAGTTAAAAACGTTTTCAGATTCCCGGGGGGGAACTTGGGAAGGGGGGAAGTTGAAATCGTTACACCGGGAAAGTATCAGAAAGCGTAGCTTATAGTTCACTATGCAATTCGATACTTTACCTCGTGTCAAAGAACATAGTTATTTGAGGTAGGAATTGATCCTTCAAGAAGCATTATATCAAGTAGTCCACGGCAATTAGGAGCAGTTCTAAGCGCATTAATGTTTCTAAAATCTGAATACAGTAGTAAATGTCTTCAACGGACAACTCTGCATTCAGACCACTGATATCTTGACATGGCAGGTGTCTTGTTATGGAAGGTGACAATCAAAGGAAACAAAAACAGTTTTTACAATGAAGAATTATTCGCACAGGGCTGAAGTTTGCAGAGTAGAGGGGTTGCTAAAGACAGTTTGTTAAAGCTGCATAGTCCGATGAAGCATCAACTTGTCAAAACTGATGCAATTATTTAGATTTGATTCTACATATCTAACTTAGATACTGATGCATTTATTGAGCATGTGTTGCCATACAGAGGGGAATACTGAGTCACTTTAATAGAACCCGTTATTGCACAAGTCTATGGTGTCAGAGTTTTTGCTTGCCAAAACTAATTTGACATGTTTGCACTTAAAATATCTCAAAAGTTAGCCATTTAAAATAAAGGTTACTTCAAAGTAGAGTAAAGCCTTGTTCACACGGACAAAATATGAGGCGCATCACACAAATCGAATCAGATGAGGCGAATTAGCCGCCCGTTCACACGGGCACTGCGTGATGCGGAAGTGGATATCTGCGCATGAGCAAGTCCAGGCTAACCAGTGCCCTTTTGGGTTCGACGATGCTGGCACCAGAGAGTGTGGGTTCGACCTAGATATGTATTTAATGAATCGTATTGGTTTGGAACGGTCAAAACTTCTGCTGGGCAGTGAAACCCTAAAAATAAATGATGAAAAAAATATATGTGCACATCTAGCAGTTTCATAGACCAAATTATAGTATATATCGACGTGCTTAGTCCGCATCACGTAAGTCGGTTGCGTCCACACGGGCAAAATTATCCGCATCACAGGAATCGATTCACGTAGACTACCTCGCTTAGGTGGTTTACAGGATCCGCATCACGTGAATCGAATCAGCCCTAATCCGCATCAGACGTCCGTTCACACGAGAAATGTGATGCGAACTATACAAGTCGCTTTCTACGAATCGATTTACATCGTCTGTGTGAACAAGGCTTAAGGTAGATTATAACAATCAATTGAATATATTTATCTCAGAAAGAAATGACAGAACCTCAAAAATCATCGGACTATGCAACTTTAAAATATGATGAATACTCGGGTAAGAAATATATGGTTGGTTGATTGTTGGAGTTTTGCATCCTGGCAACATCTAATGTCATATCAGGATGGGTGATATCAGGATGTTAACCTACTGTCTTTGACACATAAATGATTTATGCTTTTACATTTAGTGTAAAAGCGATTGTTGAACAAAAAGAAACACTTCTCGCTGTGAATACGGCCTATGCTGCCAACACAGCTTAAAGAAACCAGCAATCAATCAATCATTGCCTTGAAATCATAAGTTACATAGAATTTTATTACATTGCGAGGACTCACTCAGTTAGTTTTGTTCAGAAACTACCGTATTCTCACGGGTTAACATCCATGTGTGGGTTAACGCCCACCCCCAACTTGGCCAATATTTCATTAACACTCAGCCCTTAAATGCCCATGTATGGTTAAACGCCCACCTCTTCAGTGATTTTGCCAATTTAAACGCCCAGGGCATTAACCCGCGAGAATACAGTATATGGTGAGATCAGGTGAAGGATGGTCTTCGCATAGTGTTTCACATATCCATTTCTCCATGGGGAGCCACCTGAATCACATTAACTGTTGGACGGGGCATTGCCTCCCCTGAGGCCTCACCCCGAGTGCTGCGCCATGTGGACTTGGCAGTTACCAGTGTTCGCCCAGGCGCTGGAATAACTGCTTGAAAGTGCTTCCTGAACAGGTTCTTGAAGGCAGCGTTGAAACCCTTGTTCCTCCACGAGTAAATGACGGGGTTGATCCAGAAGTTTGCGTCAGCCAGCAGGATGCAGATGTGGTAAAGAAAGCGCTGCCAGTGGGGCGATGTCTGCTTGATGGTGAAGGTCATGAAGAGCATCGGAGAGAAGAGCAGGAAGAAGATTCCAACCACAATTCCCAGCATGCGCGCGACCTTGAGCTCATTCTTCCGTGAGATGTTGGTGGACGAGGCCTGCTGGCGAAGCCCCGGCTGTGAGTGGGCGGCTGTCCGGAGGTCTCGCCGCCGCTGGCTTTGCCAGGCCATGTGTCCCATCTGGCTATACAGCACCAGCGTTGCGCATGTCGCTAGTAGAAAAAAGGTCACGCCCGTACCCATGTACAGTGGCGGGAAGATGAGCGACATCTTACAAGGGAGGCCCGGCTTCAGGCGCTGTGTTGTCGACACCAGCGAGGCAATCAGCGCCACAACCACAACCCATTCAACCACAACCAGCCCTACTACGAAGCGAACGGTCAGAGCGCTCTTGATCAGTCCAAGCTTGGAGCGAAGAGCGACAAATCTTTCGGTGGAGAGAAGGAAGATGCTGATGAATTCGTTCAGGACAGTGATGCCTTCAAGGGATTGCAGAAGGAGGCAGGCACTCCGCCACACGGGCCAGTAGGTCAGAAATGTCTTGATGGGGAATACGATGGCGATTGTGAGGCCATGAAGCAGGTCGTTCATGGCCAGGCCTGTGATGAGGATGTAGGCGGGGCTGCGGAGTGTGCGCGATTGTATCACACATGCAATCGTCATCCCGTTACCGATAATTGCTAGCAGACTCTGCAGGATCCGCGACACAATGAAGGTGTTCCACAGATGATCCGATAAAGTAGTGGCCATTCTTGGATCTGTCTGGTATTCTGAAATAACTCTGTTCGAATTAGATCAAAATCTCCCTCATTATAAATATATCATTTCAAAGTGAGAAGCGAGTGACCGTTGGGATCAGCTGGTCAAGCTGGTCCAGTCTGCAGGATGAAAAGCAGTGGAATGAGGAAGACCAGTGGTCTATGACTGAAATTTCCCCTGCTTAAACAACTAATGGACCCAAAAAAAAGAAAAGAAAAAAAGAATGACTGACTAGTCAGTATATCGAGTTAGTTTGGTATGTGAGGATCGGTGTCAGAAGGACATCGACCAGAAACATAAGGATGCATTATTAATTTATATACACATAATATATTATATAGTACTTTTTTTTTTATATAGGGGCCTAGCTTGGGGTTTTCAGCTGGTATCCAGATGGAATAATACACGATTGGAATAAAATGTGACGGAATAAAATACTCCAAAATATTATATATTTTAATGTACAAAAAAAGTGTAATGCAGCTGGGTACCTGCGTATATGTTAGGCCCTTGATACACACACATATATTATATATATACTTATATATGTTTATATACATATATAATTATATATAATGTGTTTGTTTGTTGCTGTTTTACGTCCTAGCAACATCTAAGGTCATATCAGGACGAGTACCGACTTATGACTCATGGCGACTTCATAGTGCTGCCCCACTGGGAGACCAGGCCACCAGCAATCCCACTCAGTCACATTATCCTGACACTGAGCCAACCAGTCCTTGCCCTATCCTAATAATGCCAAGCACCTGGCTAGGAAGCAACAAGTATTCATTTTAAGTCATTGGTTTGACTCGACCAGGGTTTGAACCCATGAACCCATGGGTTCGGATCCCCCGATCTCCCAAAACAGGCGACAGGCGCTCAACTCATTCGGCCATCCTGCCTGGTCTATATATATATATAATATATATATGTAAATATTTATGTATATATATGACAAGCCATTAAACAACTGTAGGTTTGCTAGATTGTCACAAATACGCTAACATAGGTTAAATATAGACTGTTGAATCTGTTTGCTGACCGTTTTCTCATTTTAACATTGGAACCGTACGGGGTGGCCGACAAAGGTATGTGCCCGCTTTTTGTGTGCTAGGTTGCGGGGTTCGAACCCCGAAGTTGAACCGGCGATGTAAATTCCCTTTGCTTAACAAACGCCTTCGTTATCTAATATCTTGCATTTCTCATTGTAGGAAACTGACTATTGTAGTCTGTATCCACTGCTTTTAGAGTGGCATAGACCGATCAAATTTTCTTAACCAAAACACAAATCTTACTAGACTTTCTCCTACGTATCCAACGTTGATACTGGTCCACTCATTAAGCATTTGTTGCTACATAGAAGGGAACACTGAGTCAATTTAGCTGAGATCTTGAGTATGAATCACTTAATCAGTGAGGATTTCTTATTGTAATATTGTTTTCCATTATTTATGATGGCTCATAGTAAGCATAGAAAATGAATAGGGTTCGTCATTCAATTCTAATTTAGCCCTTGATGACAGTTTGACACAACTGCCATTTTCTGCATAATTTAGGTTTAGATAGCTCCAGATCCAGATAAATTTATAATTAACTTTAATTATATGCATTGCAGTTGTTACTAGCTGTGGATATTATTCGGGTGTGTTGTTGTTTTTAATTCAGAAACCATGGTAAAATTAGCTATTCATGGTCGCTTTCTCATTTTATTTGTAAATCAATTGTCGTGATCCCATGGTTATAGCCTAAACTTTCTACTCGCTTTTAAGATTGAGTCCACAATTTGAGTTTCAACTGATGTTGTATGCTCCACAGAAAAGGTATGTTGTAACATTTTTAATTAAAACCAATTCTATATTTGCTTAGCCCCCCCCCCCCTCCGCCTCCACGACTTGTACCATTATAATACAATAATACAAACTTGGGTTACCCTTACTGCCATCCTGATTACTATCAATAGTAAATTTAAACATTAAATCTAATAATCGATTGCACCAACACACTCCTGCGAACAAAGGCAAGCTGGATTATTTACCAACGGTTGGTGGTTGGAGTTTTACATCCTGGCAACATCTAAGGTCATATATATACTTTATAGTGCTGCCCCAATGGGAAATCAGGCCGCCGGCACCAAGAACCGATATCCCACTCAGTCACATTATCCTGACACTGAGCTAACCAGTCCTTGCCTTATCTTATTAATGCCGAGCGCTAACTTACCAAAGATGAACAGGGCTTGGAGAAGATGAACTGCTCAGCCGTCAAGTGGGCGGGTGTGTTGTGCCGTCCAATGGCGGTGTCAGTGCTGCTTTTGTAGTCCCTTAATTATATCCAGATGACTATTGGCTGCGCACAGGTACCACCACTCACGTATTCACTATTTTACCTGCTCCTCGTTATCTCTCGTCCAACAGACGGCTCCACAATTAATTAAAGCTGCATAGTGCGATGAAAACATTAAATTTTCAAAACCAACGCAAATATCCATATTTTATTCTACATATCTAACTAAGATACCGGTGCGCTTATTAAACATTTGTCACCACAGAGAAGGGCATAATAGTGAGGCAACTGAATAGAACCTGCTCCTGCAGAAGCATATGGTGTCAGAGGTGTGACATGCTTGCCAAAATTAATTTTTCATGGTTGCATTTCAATTATCTCAAAAGTTAGCCATTTAAAATAAAAGATACTTCACACTAACATAAGGAAGATTATACCGATCAGCCTAATATATTTATCTCAGAAAATAACAGAAATTCAAAACCATTGGACTACAACTTTGAGAACAGGCAACGGTTACTGCTTGTCGAGCATACAAGTTTCTGAATCAAGAACAGGAGCTAACAGCGGACAGCGTCTGAAATTCAAATCGCTTCTCTCAAAGTGAAATCTTTCCGGTTCATATTGTTGTCAGGCTAGTTGTTGTCAGAAAATGTATTATTTAGGGCCCAAGATCAATTTTTACCAACTTTCATCAGCAGATTATTATATTAAATCCCGCAGTATCGCGTTGTGTACATAGGAAATTTGCAGTCGAAATTTGCAGCCAAGCAACGGTGTGGATGGTTATAATGCCTGTTATGATGTCCTATAGACCAATAGGCCTAGTTCGGTGGAAACTGTCCGTGGATGTGCTTATCAGGAATTTGCAGACTGCTTGAGATATAGAGACACTACTAAGAAAACAGCTTTCTGTGAAGTTGGTGAATAAATTTCATGACGTGAAAAGTACTTCGTGGAAATGTCTGTCTCTGTGTGGGGCGGTAATAAAATAATAAATAGGAGTTTAACTATGGGGATTCGAACATAGGTGTCCAGAGAGAGTGCATGTGTTCAGTTATTGGAAATTCATGAATGTGGCATAGAGGGTCTAAAGCCGTGTTCACACCCACAACTTTAGGCCGAACTAGATAAGGCGAACTAGAGGAGGCGAACTAGGCATGAAAGTGAGTCGTATCCACACTTGCAGTACTTGGGTTGGTTTAAGGCAGAAATCGATATCTGCGCATGAGCAAGTCCATACTAACCAGCGCCACTTTCGGTTAGTCGACGTCGCCACGAGAGAGTGTGGGTTCGACCTAGATATGTATGGACTGAATTGTATTGTTTTGGAACGGTCAAAACTTCTGCTGGTCAGTGAAAACCTAAAAATAAATGATGAAAAAAATATATGTGCACAGCTAGTGGTTTCATAGACCAAATTATATAATATGCGCTTTTGATTGACCGGAAAATCAACAAACTCAGGTCTTGACTGCGCGTGCGTGTGACGAGCTTAAGCTGCCTCAACTAATCCGCTTGTGTCCACACGCGCAAGATAGGCCGACTCAAGCTAGTTCGCTTCATCAATTCTACCTCGCGGTTTACTTGAGGTGAACTAGTTGAGGCGAATCAGCCCGAATCCGCCTCAGTGTCGCGTCCGCACGGCGAATGTGAGTCGAACTATAGGAGGCGAACTAGTTGAGGCGACTTAACGCCCAGATGTGAACACGGCTTAAGTGTAGCGGCCTCAATGTCAGACAGTCGGTTGCTTTTTGGTGTGATGCCATTGCTAGGTCATATTGAAATGTGTGTGGTTCACATGCATCCGTTTGCTAGTGGCTTGATGGGTTGCTAAGCCACATACCGCCTATTCTTTATAGTCCAGTCAAATTATGGTTCAACCCAAAACAATAGACTACATCACGGTTCCAGCGGGGCGGTGCATTGTGGGATGCATCAGAGCAAAACAAACCAGCGAGAAGCACATGGCACATACTAATACAATGGGTGCAGCTATGAAATGTGCTAGTTTCAGCTGATCTCAGCTCTTGTTTGAAACATAGAATACCAACTAAAAAAATATATATAATAAATTAAGATATTAATCTTTTATCCAGCATTGCATTTACATCAATATAATCAGCACCTCTTATGCCATGGTGCATTTAGATTTAGACAATTCTGGGCACTCAGACTAGTGTTAGAGCCATAGCCAGAGTCATTTTGACTTATTATATTCATGTTTTTATTTATATCCTATGGTTAATGACATATGTAGAACTAGAAAATGAGTAGGGTTAATCAGATATTAGTTATATATTTCTCTGATACAAGTGTATGTTGACACATTTGGCATTTTAATATTTAGAACAAGAATTAATAATGGTGATGTGGATATCACTGATTGTTTTGTGTGGAATTGTATGTTTCTTAGCTCAAAATATTTAACTATGGCTAGTTTTGTCTTATGTCTATTCATCAGATCATTATATTGCATGTGTGCATACATGTTTATGCCAAATTGTATGTATTTCTAGTTATTTTGAATAAAATGCCAGTTTTGCCCTACGCGTATCGGCAAACTCAATGGCCGTACGCCTTTGCTTTGCTCCCGGCACCATTTTCAGCGCATGCGCAGTCGGAACCGTGATGTAGTCTATTCACAACAGAAACGATTCCACTGGGATTCATTCTAGGGAAGCCCCCTAAACAACATATCAAACATCTAATATTGGGGGAGAAACGGGAATTTGGTCAAATATGATCTTTTATGTTAATTAGTTGCCCGACCCTGAAAAAATTAGAGACCCACCCTATCTTTGGAAATAATTTATCCAATTCTGGTATTCTTTTCCAAATATTAGATTTGTTATATGTTGTTTAGGGCGTTTCCCCAGAATGAATACCAGTGGAATCATTTCTGTTGCAATTTGTTTTGGGTTCAGCCCCCAAATGAGCTAGAAATACACACAAGAATAACATCTACGCTTCTTGGCATGGCAGGAGAGTTAGTTGGTCGTTGGAATTGTACGTCCTGGCAACAACTAAGGTCATATCAGGATGGGCTCTGACTTGTGACATTGTGCACTCATGGCAACTTTATAGTGCTGCCCCACTGGGAAATCAGGCCGCCAGCACCATGACCCATATCCCACTCCGTCACATTATCCTGACACTGAGCCAACCAGTCCTTGCCTTGTCCTATTAATGTTGAGGTCCAAGCCAGGAAGTGACAAGTATCAATTTTGAAGTCAATGGTTGACTCGACCGGGATTCGAACTCCCGATGTAGCTACTTAATAGTGCATAAAGTTCAGCTTTATATTGTGATCTGCTTGTCCTAGATATATTGACTAATGTGAGAAAGGTATCACTAGAGAATGAGATTGCTTCTTTGAACATAAAGTGAATTGTTCATCACAAATAGAGTGAATGTTGTCTACCGTCACAAGTTAGAAGACATTTAGCAATGTCAGACGGGGCGGCAGATAAGGTTCACTCAACTGGGGAAGTCCACAGCTCTTCTTAAACCCAAACTCTTTTGAGCTTCCCATATAACTAATGTGTCAAATTCCCATTCTTTTTTTAAAAATAATTATTTAATAACGGGACTAATTTTGATCAAATATGTAGATTTTAAAGCTGCATAATCCGATGAAAAGATCAAATTTCCAAAATGAAAACAATTATCTAGATTTTACATATCTAACTTAGATATTGATGCACTTATTAAACATTTGTCACCACATAGAAGGGAATACTGAGGAAATTTAATAGAAGCTGTTACTGCAGAAGCATATGGTGGCAGAGTTTTGGCATGCTTGCCAAAATTAATTTTGCATGGGTGCACAAATATCTCAAGAGATAGCCATTTAAAATAAAAGTTACTTTAAACTCAAAGTAAGGTAGATTATAACAATCAACCTAATATAGTTATCTCAGAAAATGACAGAAATTCTAAACCATCGGACTATGGAACTTTAATATTTCATTTCCAAAGTTTGTGCATAAGCTACCAGCAAACCGTGATACACTACAACAGCTAATATTACACTGGTTTTATGTTTTAAGAGGATAAGACATCCATGGGTGCTCAGCAAAAAGCAAAAACAAAGTGTTATAATACACGATTTCCACGACTAGTACGACACCTGGTGATAGGCAACGACACTTGTGTTGTGGGTCGACAGTGTTTCACTGTGTTGTTTTACACTGATGATCAAGCTTTTCAATCAATCAATCAATCAATAGAACACAGCTATAATTATCAAAAATGATTAAAAACTGGTAAGTGTGTTTTCTCTATAAATCCACATTTCTGCTGAAAAGTCTGTGCCAGTTGCTCAAAATGAATCCAGTGTTAACAAAGCCTCATTTGCCTCTCCACAGATGCTGTGACCGACAAGTCCAGTCTGGATTACCCTCTGCGTATGCATCGCGGAAATTGTGTATTGGCAACAACGAAAAGATTAAAACTTGAATTATATTTGAATATTATGGAAGTAGAAAAAAATGGATGTTTCTATTAGTTTCTTTTAAAAACTAGGGAAAATGGTGAACCTACCAAACACTTTGCATGTACCAAGAGCAGGAGCTACTTAGGGGTCAGTTGGAGATGACCTTGGCTGAAAGGTGAAACGTTGTTCCCTGTTATTGCCTATCAAGTATCATTGCCCCTTCCTGAGCAGGATGGAAACGTGATAGTCATCTTCCGCTCTTTTTGAAAATAATGTTTTTACTCTTCCTATTACTAGTATTAGCCTCGTCAACTCCTAATGTGGGTGTTTCCTTCTTGGGTAGAACGTACACCACAAGCACCTGAGTATCGCGTAAAGCCGAAGAAACCGCGTCATTCAAACGTCGTCTACTGCCATCAAATGTTGTCTGCTTTCTGCCACTCACAGAAGACGCCCATCATCCTGAGCATTTCTTGGTTAATCACCACATTTCCATCCAAAATCGCGAAAATAAATTATTAAAAACAACAAAGCAAGTGAATGTATCAAATTGATATTGAATTAAAATACACGGTCGTTATTCATACAGGAGCTGCATAAAATACAAAACACCGTGTTTGCTATAATACATTTGTGTCTATAAAATACCGACCGGCCTAGAATAATTATGTCATCACATTTTTATTGTTGGCGGGGGAAGGTCGGTGAAATGTCTATGTAATGCATTCAATGGGGCCTGTTCCTCCTATTATTCACTTATCATCTCGCCACAACTATCTACAGGCAGAATACTTAGATATACTCGTGATAATGATACGTGTGTCTTAATTATATTATAGAGAAAGCCAAATGGAGAGAGGATGGGGAAGTGGGGCAGAGTGTGGGGAAATTGTATCCGTTTAATAATTAATTACCAGTGGGTTTTTGCTATTTTCCAAACACGTGCTTCTTGTTGCCGGGAGCCCTAATGATGCGTACCACGACCCCTTCATATATATGTGGTTGCGCGCGCCATCTGCGCCTCATGACCCTCGGAGCAGAAACTTGATATGGAACAGGGAGAAAGGCACCTTGGCTGTTGTTAATGCCTCCCGACAGGTGCGAGTAAGTTTAACTACTGCAAACTTTCATTTTCACTAAAAGTGTAATGTAGTCGATCAAAGATTCTGTTGAATATGTCAGCCTCTTGTCAGGTTTGACATTTAATATACAGTCAGCTCTGGTTAATCCGAGACATTCTGACCCATGCCAAATAATGTCAGATAGCAAATTGTCGTATTAACCAATTTAGACTATTTCGTGCTCGTTTGTGTTATTTTTATAAGTCTGTCGTGGGGGGGGGGTGATGAAAATGGGAAATATTGCGCCTAGAGCAGGACTCGAACCCACATCTCTTTGCACTCCGGGCCAGTGTGCTAACCATTACACCACCTAGGCTCCCTGATATCACCACACTACCCACGCCTACCTGTCTATGTGGTTACTTGCCTGAGAGGTCAGTGCAGACCACTACACTCGTCCCCCTGGAATTGTAAGTCTTTTAATGCTTACAATTACATACATACAGGCACTTTCATATATATACACAGGGTAGGTTCAACAACTATACAGCGCGTAGCTTGTACAGGATCCTGGTCACGGCACCAGTGTCATGGGGGGTGATGAAAATGGGAAATATTGCGCCTAGAGTGGGACTCGAACCCACATCTCTTTGCACTCGGGCTAGTGTGCTAACCATTACACCACCTAGCCTCCCTGATATCACCACACTAACGACGTCTACCTGTCTATGTGGTTACTTGCCTGAGACTGTGAGAGGTCAGTGCAGACCACTACAAGTCTATATAGGACTATGTGTGACCGAATCATGTATGTAAGTGTTCATTAAAATAATAACACCGAAGTAACATATCTACATTTATTACAGATAAACATACATATCAATCATCCACATTATTGCCACTGAAAGAACATTTAAATCTGGGATATTAGTGCTAATTCATGTTTGTTGGTTTTCAAGTGTCAGATTAACCAGAGCTATAGGCATGTTTGTTACCAAAAAAAAGGAGTCTCAGTGTCTGAAAGCGAGTGTCGGATTAACCAGAGTAATTAGCATTGATTAACATTGGGGAAATCTGTTACACCTGAAATTGTGTCGGTAAGCAAAATTGTCGGATTAACAAGTGTTGGATTAACCAGTGCTGAGGCAGTTTAGTGAAGGCTCATTTCAGGCCCAAAAAGCCTCTTCTTGAGCTTTGCCCCACTCAAATTTGATGTTCTTCTGCAGGGGTACAGCTAACCGCGAAAATTCTAACTTCTCCGTTTGTATGATCTAACTTCTTTCATATCCTCAGGTCTGGGCCAAGTCGCAATTGCAGAGAGTTTCTCCGGATATGCCTTAATACCTCCCGCAGAAATGACGCAACCCAAGTACTGCATCTCTCGCTTAAAAAGTCTACACTTAGAGGCTTTGAGCTTAAGTCTATAGGATCACAGACGGTCAAACACTGCCTGAAGCCGCTCCTAGCATTCTTTGAAAGTTTGACCGAAGACGATGACATCATCCAAATATACTAGGCAGATCCTCCACTGAAGAGCTGCCAACATATCTGCCATCATCTTTTCCAACATAGCTGGTGCATTACACAAACCACAAGGCATCCTATCCTGTTCCCCTCAAACAAGCCTAAATGAGTACTGAAAGCCTGGGCTACGGGGCGATCATCCCCGGGGCGACCATCCCAAACCCAGCGGGTCGCAGGTGGCGGATAGCGACATGGCCTTTAAATATGGTTAGCTGTGAAATAAGGTGGGCTTGCCCAATCGAATAAACAGTCCCGGACCAACTGGCGATGATCCTAACAGGACGAGGAGTGGGCAACTGGTTGGCACTGATGTCCTCATTGAAATACCTCATGTGTCCCATGACAGGTACATCATGCGAGCGAGAGCCGCATTATAAGCTCAACCCCCTTGTGCTCCCAAGGTAGGTCCTTTGATCAGGAGCTAAGGGTGAGGTAACCCTAACAGAAAACCTCGAGTGCTGAAGTCGGAGGTAGCAGGCCGCAAGGCGCACCCTAACAAACCATGGTACCATGCATACACAGCCATATGACACTTGGAGACAAATTCAACAGATTCAAACAGAAATGAGGATCCACCAGGCAGGTGCAGTGCCGGGCTCTGTTTTTTTCCAAGTGTAATTGAAGGCGAACGAAAAGAAGAAGTACTGAAAGCAGTTTTTTCTATATCATCTGAATCCATCGCCACCTGATGGTAGCCCGATTGCAGATCCAGAGTGCACAACCACTTGTTCCCACCTAAACTCTCGAGACACTCATCTATATGCAGTAACGGATAAGCATTCTTCAGCGTTAGTGTATTGAGCTTTTTATAGTCAATACAAAAGTGGATTAAACCATCTTTCTTCTTGACTAAATGAACTGGTGAACCACTTCTAATCACCCCACTATCTTAGCCTTTTTAGCTCCGTCTCCAGTGCATCCTTCTTCGAATACACGAAGCACCGATAGGGGATCCTAAAAGCAGTGGCATCTCCCCAGGAAATGCGAATACCTGAACATTACTATATATTTCACACAGTCATCCAGGGGAGCGGGATCCAAGGCAGAAACACACTGAGCTATCTGCCTCATGGCATCCGACAATACCGACCCAACTGGGATAACATTCTCAGTGGTGGTCCTGCAGTAGCATCAGACTGCACACCAGCTTCCTCATTAGTAACTACCCTATCCGCATCAGCGGTATCCGGGCTTACCATATGGGTTGGGGCTAAACCCTCACAGTCCAACCCTAGGCGTTTAACACAGGTTTAGCCTTGGCCTCCTTCTCCCTTTGCAGATGCCTTAGCTTAACCCAATCAACACCTGGGCCCATATGCATGATGCGGTGTTAGCGAGCCAAAACTGGTTTTGGCTGGGGTTTCCAGTTTAGCGGCAAAAGGTCAGTATGCAAGGAGCGGTGTTACGCAAACACAGCGAGTTTAAGACCGGGTAGACTAACACCACTCCATAGCAGGTTTAAGGGCGGTGTTAGCTACATCGGCGCCGTGCGGTGTGTACATTCCAGCCCCGCTGTGTGTGGGGGTGGGGTGTCTGTGTGTATGTTTATGTGTGTTTATGTGTGTCTGTCCGTGTATGTGTGGTTGTGTGTCTGTATGTGTGTGTCTGTCTGTGTTTGCTTGTGTGTTTCTGTCTGTGTGTGTATGTGTTGGGTATGCAGATATGGCAATACCTCAGGGAGTTTGACGCCCCTGCCCTGCAGAGTTGTAAACCACTGCCTTGTGGTACAGGTTCTTGACAGAACCGAAGGCTAAGGGAGCAAACCCTAAACAGAAAACCATGTCACTGTGGCAGCATCAAGGGCGGTTGATGTATGGAACTCCCAACATCTCCCGACCAGCCACTGCAGGGACAAATAGTTTTGCGCCTGTCTTGACATGTTCTTGCCGGTGTGAAACCTCTATTTGCTCCCCGAGAGAGTGCCGCTGGTAACTTGCAAAAGCCAGCAGCACTTCAACACTTTTGCAGGCAGCTTTCATGAAATGTACAACCGCACAAAGGAGAGCGGCAGTCAAGTAATGAAAGCAGTCTTTGTCGCATCGCAACTGACAGCATGATGATGATGATGATGATGTGTATGTCTATGTATGTGTGTATGTTTGTGTGTATGTGTGTGTCTGTCTGGCTATGTGTGTTTCTGTGTCTGTGTATGTGTCTGTGTGTTTCCTGACGTGACTTTACAGAGACAGAGACATACACACAGACAGACACACACAGACAGGCATACACACATACACAACAATTTTATTATATTTGCCGATATGCAAAGTCCAAAACTTCAATTTTATTGAAAGTTAATAGAAATACAGAAAAACACACATCCAAAGACAGACACACATACACAGACATACATACACACACAGACAGACACACGTACACAGACATACATACACACAAAGACAGATACACTCACACGCAGACATACACACACAGACAGATACACAGACACATACTGACACACATAGACACACAGACACACAAACACAGACACACACAGACATACACATACAGAGACAGAAACAGACACACACAGACATACACACATACACATAAAAACACACATACACACTCATACACATGCACATAGACAGACATACAGACATACACACAGACAGACACACACAGACACATACAGACACACACAGACACACAAACACAGACACACACACAGACACACAAACACAGACACACACACACAGACACGCGCACACAGCCACAGAGCACAATAACAAGGCTTGCTGGTGCCCGGTGTGTGGAGATGGCAAGCCGGCCGGTACACGCCGGTGTGGCAGTAAATCGCAAACCCCTGGAAATTGCACACCCCGGGGTTTGCGATTTACTAGGAAATCACAAACCCCCCCTGGAAATCACAAACCCCCCTGTGTTTTGGGACCGATTCGGGCCAAATCTATTCAATGCGACCATATTTAACAGAATTACATACTCAAATCGTGAAATTTCATTAAATTAACCCTAAATTCGAAGCGTTATTAAGGCTACCGCCGCATTGGCGGCGATATTAATCGCCGAACGTAATGTAAACAAATCGCCGCCGCATCGACGTCGCGTTCCATACTGGCGGCGGCGGCGATTTGTTTACTTTACGTTCGTCGATTCGAAAATATAACTAGTAATATCGCCGCCAATGCGGCGGTAGCCTTAATAACGCTTCGAATTGGCGCATAATTTCAAATTGTGGTTAATTCGGCGGCAAAGCCGGTGCTGACCCCTGGATGCTACTCCGCACACTCAGAGGGATGCCTTTGTCCCACCACTCGGGCACTCGGCCCGGTTCCTCCAACCTGTAACCGTTGTTTGAGCCAGGGAAACGAACGAAAAGGATGGGAAAAGCCAAGGAATGCCAGGGAAAAGTCATGAAAAGATGACCAACTGTACCAGCTACCAAGTAAGCTGTTGCCCGTATTTCATCAACGGGGCGCCGACTAGTTGTATTATCGCCCCATGTGCGATGTCAGCTCCCGACTGGTAACATGGCGGCTCCGTTGACAGCCGTATCACGTTCAAACCACCGGCTCTCGCCTGATGAATATACTTATATGTTGCAAGTCGGTGTCAAGGCCTCTTATTCTGGAGAGACACACACCGTCTTACAGTAAGATAGTCTCTTGAGGAGTCAAATCTGGAATTAAACATAGGATCATAGTCTAGCACGCAATAATGAGCAGGCCACAACACCTCGGCAGCGCGACAGTGCGTTAGCCGTTAGTGATACCACCCGAGGCACCCACAGTACGACAGAAAGTCTGTAAACACCTTTGACCTGAATTGGAAAAGTGAGGTGTCTCTGAAACCACACCACCTAGATCCGGGTCACTTGGTACACGTGTAGAAAACATCTTTACCAAAGACATTATATTAAATTTATAAGGTTAGTCGCTTTCGACCGTTGGCGGTGCCTTGGGTTTGAGTATGTGTGCGTGGTTGGGTGCGGTACGTGGCTGAGCAAGCCACACCGGTAGTGACACTGCGGTGCGGAGATAAACATATTGACTTTTATTGTCATTATCGTGTTAAAACCCAAGAATACAGGAGGATACGAATTCTTGTGTAGATTTGGCTCTTACAAGTTCATCAAATGAAGAATGTAACAGAATTACTGGCGCTAAACCATTGACATGTCCAGTGGTCGGTACGCTAGATTTGACAGTTGCCAGTGTTAGGTGGTTGTCGGACCTACCGGCTCGATGATCGCTATTGGATTAACGAGTTTGGTTGTCGTGGTGTTTCTTCCAGCAATCACGCACCGACTAGCTGTATTATCACCCCATGTGCGTGACAGCTCCGGCAGGAAATAATTCACACGTTGCTTTATGGAGACCTTTAGGAGCTCTTGTGTAAATTTGGCTACTGTGGCGAACATATGAACAGAATTATCGGCGTTAAACTGTTAAAACTTCCGGTACGCTAGATTGACAGTCGCCATTGTTTAGTGTCGGACCTTGGCTTAGTGGCTCGAATATCGCTATGGCATCATATTCATAGCGTCATTATCCTGTTGAAACCCAAGAATGCTGGAGGATGTTTGAAAACTCGCAGTAAGTTATGGAAATAATTCGCACGATGCTTCATGAAGACCTTTAAATTAGGAGCTCTTGTCCGAAGCTGTCTATTGTGGCGAACATATTGACAGAATTATCGGCGTGAAACTGTTGAATTATCCGGTACGCTAGATATGACAGCCGCCATTGTTTACTGTGTCAGCCTTCCCGACTCGATTATCGCTATTGTATTTTAGCGCTGTTATCCTGTGAAAACCCAGAATCCTGCAAGATACAATTCTTGTGTAGATCTGGTTCCTACATGCATCAAACAGGGAACTTGTAGCAGAATGATAGTGTTAAGCCGCTGAACTCTCTGCTACGCTAGATTTGACAGTCGCCATTGTTTATTGTTGTCGGACCCTACCGGCTCGATTCTCGCTATTGTATTTAGCGTCATTATTGTGTTGAAACCCAAGAATGCTGGAGGATACAAATTCTCGGGAGATTTGGCTCTTACAAGTTCATCAAACGAATAATGTGGTTACTGTCATGTTAAAACCCAAGAACGCTGGGGGATACGAAGTCTTGTGTAGACTCGTTCCTACAAGTTCATCAAATGAACAATCTGTGTGTTTAGTGGCGTCTTGCGAGTTAAACGAGTATATTTTATGAATTGGACATGCGTGAGTTATGGAGCTGTTGACAGCCGTATCACGTTCAAACCACCGGCTCTCGCCTGATCATAGTGACAGTGCGGTAGTGATACCACCCGAGGCACCCACAGTACGACAGAAAGTCTGTAAACACCTTTGACCTGAATTGTTGTCAAAAGTGACAGAGCTTGACTTAATCTAAGAGCCTACGTTGCCGTCACCCTTGTTGGACGTGAGGGTGAATCTTCTCGCTAGGATGCACCCATCTCCGGTGCTGACGGCGTCATCATGACACCACCCGAGGCAGCCACACCACACGGGAGGACTATGGGGATTCAAACCTGACCCCCCGGATCTGACACACATCAGGTGCCGGCTCGCTCCCTACTGTTTGGCCGAGCGACCTGGAACCTGGGCGAATGTCATGAAAACGGTTTAATGTGCACATTTGCTGCGGAGGTGTGGGCAGCCCCGAGCCAGCCGTGCCCCTCTGGTGCCTTGGGCGCCCCCTCCCACGCCATCCTCAATTGACGTTGATATCGCATCAATCAGAGCAACATCACCCACGTCAACCACATCAAACATGCCACTGACCATACTATTGTCAACACTCACCCAGGCCATCAATGCGTGATGTAACGGTCACATCGCTCCAGTCATGCACATATACTGCAACGTCCGCGAAGTCACCACACCGAAGTCATCACGCGCGTCACTCATGTCCATGAGCTCACTACGACCACGATGTAACCCACGTCCATGGCATCACTCATGTCCAAGACGTCACCTGTGTCCATGAGCCCACCCACATCACTCTCAGCAGTGATGTCACCCATCTCCACAGGATCACCCACGTCACCCACGTCACCCAAGCCACAAAATGACGCCAATGACATCACCCATGTCCATGACGCCACCCGCATCACTCTGGTCGGTGATGTCACCCACGTTCAAAAGGTCACCCATGTCACGTACGTCACCCGAGCCAGAGTGACGCCGACGGCATCATCCATGTCCATGATGCCACCTGCGTCACTCTCCTCGGTGATGTCACCCGCCTTCCAAAGGTCACCCACGTCACCCACCCGCATCACTCTCGTCGGTGATGTCACCCATGTTCAAGTCGTCATGCGTGTCACTCAGGTCCATGAGGTCACCACGACCACAGTGTGGCCCACGTCCACAGCATCACCCATGTCCAAGACATCACCCATGTCCATGGCGCCACCCACATCACTCTCAGCAATGATGTCACCCACCTCCACAAGGTTGCCCACAGTACCCACATCACTCGCGCCCATGACGTTACCCGTGTCCACAGTGTCACCCACGGCCAAGACATCACCCACGGCCATGGCGCCATCCACATCACTCTCGGCAATGATGTCACCCGCGTCCATGATGTCACCCACGGCACTCGCACCCACGACATTACCCACGTCCACAGTGTCACCCATGGCACTCACACCCACGACGTTACCCGTGGCACCCGTGCCCACGGCATCAATGACATCGCCCGCAGTGCCACCCACATCCACGACCTCACCCATGTCAAAGTCACCATGCCCATGGCGCCGCCCATGTCCATGTCGCCCGGGCAAAAATGATGCCAATGGCATCACCCATGTCCATGACAACACCCACACCACTCTCATCACCCTCGTCGACAATCTCACCCGCGTCACTCGCGCCCACGACGTTGCCCATGTCACCCGCGCCGGTGACGCCAGTGGCATCGGCCGAAATGCCACCCGCATCCACAATGTCACCCACGTCATCACCATCTCCTGGGCATCACCCGTGCCCATGTCAACCAAGCCAAAACGACGCCAACGGGAGCCCCCGACATCATCCACGGCATCAGCCATGTCGCAACCATCACCCACATCGGCCAGGCCAAAGGAACTACCATCCCCTCGGAACACGAGTGAGCAGGAAATCGGGCAACCCCCGTGTTGTACTGGCGACACCCAGCTCAATGCCATCACCAGACCGGACCTGGCGATGTAGTGCAGGGCCTGGGTTGCCCTGCGGGTGCCCTCAGGCACCCCAGCAGTCATCGCCACTCTGACATCCTACTGACCCTGCAGCAGTTTAGTGCTGCTCAAGGAAGCCCTGGAGGATATGGCTGTCCCGGGGCTGATTCATACTGTACGATCTCGCAGGGGGCGGTCTGGGCACGCGCAGCCCGTGAGATGGGCCGCAAGGCACTAATGGTTTCGAAGCTGGGAGTCGAACACGATTCGCTCCAATTACCTCCCGGGGTAACCTCGGTCGCCCCCCGAACCCTGGCTTTGTGTTTGGCTCGGCTCGGGGCTGCCCCTCGGTGGCTTCGAGCCCGTGACCTGTGCTGCCCTCTGCAGATATGTAGGAGGTTGCTTGAAGGAATTAACTATCTATGACCTAGAACTACCCTAAAACTGACTAAGATTGTATAACAGTGTTATGTGAATAAAACCTCCATTTCCCAAAACTGACATCGTTCTCCGGCTTTCCTGTCCGAATTGGCGCATAATTTCAAATTGTGGTTAATTCGGCGGCAAAGCCGGTGCTGACCCCTGGATGCTACTCCGCACACTCAGAGGGACGCCTTTGTCCCACCACTCGGGCACTCGGCCCGGTTCCTCCAACCTGTAACCGTTGTTTGACCACACCCACCCACCCTCTTTTTAAATAGGCTTGGCTCGGGGCTCCCCCTCGGTGGCTTCGAGCCCGTGACCTGTGCTGCCCTCTGCAGATATGTAGGAGGTTGCTTGAAGGAATTAACTATCTATGACCTAGAACTACCCTAAAACTGACTAAGATTGTATAACAGTGTTATGTGAATAAAACCTCCATTTCCCAAAACTGACATCGTTCTCCGGCTTTCCTGTCCGAATTTAGGGTTAAATTGGTAACCAAATAAGTGAAATTTGACCAATTTAACCCTAAATTCGAAGCGTTATTAAGGCTACCGCCGTAACGGCGGAGATATTAGCAGTTATATTTTCGAATCGACGAACGTAAAGTAAACAAACAGCCGCAGATGTCGGCATGACGTCACAACCCCGAAAACGAGCCCACGAAGGGTAAAATACGCCGTGATGTGTGCTGCGGCAATGCTATCTCTATGGGGAGCATTTATTTTTGTAAAATGAATTTAAAAACTTTCATCGAATCGATTAAAAATATCTCAATGCGCGATTGAAGAGGAAGATCTGAGGTATTTAATTTAACCTAAGAGCAATTTTATCTGAAAGTATTAAAAACAGAGATAATAGTGAAAGTTGGGATATTCTGAGTGTCAGTGCCAGTGTTAGCCTTACCAGATCATGGCCTCAAAAACTATTTTCGCCAAATAAATTCAAGAACTTCCAATTGGCTGATAAAAAAAAAGCTGAACATGAAATTATAGAGAAAGATCTGAACTATTTAATAGAAACAAGAGAAATTTGCTTTCAAAGCACCAAAAAGCAGAAATCATTGTGATAGATAGGGTAGTTCTAATGTTGTTTCTATGGGAGTAACATTTGTTTTACCCTTCGCGCGCCGTGAACCCCAAAAGTGCCCGGATGTCCGACATCGAGAATGGGGGGTTTGCGATCTCCAGGGGGGATATGCGATTTCCTAGGAAATCGCAAACCCCCCATGCCCATATATGGCACGGGGGTTTGCGATTTCCTAGGAAATCACAAGTGGGGGTTTGCGATTTACAGGGTTTGCGATTTCCTGCTACACCTGTACCAGTTAAGGGGGATACCCCAAATCTATAAATAACTGCCCGTTTAACTACCATGAACGTTTTAGGCGCCCGTACATACAGTGTGACATACTTCGCGATGGCGATGATAGCTAGCCGGTGTTAACTGTTAACACCACATGACGCTAAAACCGCGTCATGCATATGGCCCCTGAGTTGTCCCTACCCTCGCGATCACCAGCTACTACAGCCTCCTCGAGGGACCGCTTCGCACCAGTACATTGAATAAGCCAATGACCAAAAGCAAAACAACGACCACACTCATGGTTCCAAACACGCGTTCCCTTCTTCGCAACCCGCCTCGTTGTCACCTGCGCCACAGGCTTCTGCTCAGCCACCAATTCCCTTCACCAGTCTTTCACCAGGTCCTAGCAACATCTAAAGTCATATCAGGACGAGTACCGACTTGTGACAGTGTGCACTTGTGGTGACTTTATAGTATTGTCCCACTGGGAGACCAGGCAGCTGGCACCATGACCCGATATCCCACACAATCAAATTATCCTGATACTGTGCTAACCAGTCCTTGTCCTATCCTATTAATGATGAGTGCCAGACTAGGTAGTAACAAGTATCAATTTGATAAGTCATTGGTTTGACTCGGCTGGGATTCGAACTCCCCATCTTCCACACGGGAAGCCTGCGCTCTACCGATTCGACTACCGCGTCCGGAATATATAATATATGTGATATATATTAAATATGTATTTAAGATATCTGCTTTACTGTAGTGTGGGGTAATTTATTTTAAATAAGTAACTTTTCAGATATTAAAATAGCTAACTTTTCAGATATTAAAATAGCTAACTTTGCATATATTAAAATAGCTAACTTTGCAGATATTAAAATAGCTAACTTTGCTGATATTAAAATAGCTAACTTTGCAGATATTAAAATAGCTAACTTTGCAGATATTAAAATAGCTAACTTTGTAGATATTAAAATAGCTAACTTTGCAGATGTTTGAAGTGAAAACATGCAAACTAATGATGGTGTGCACACCGAAATGCTAGACATTAAAAGGATTGTATGACAGGTTCTAGGAAATTGACTTAATTTGCTTTTTATGCTGCAACAAGTGTGTAATAAGTGCATGAGTGTCTAAGTTGAGTATGGAGGATCAAATGTGGGGAAAGTGCTTGCTTTGATTTTCAAAATGTTATGATTTCATCAGACTATGCAGACGACGTTCAGAGACACCAAGCAATGCTTATGAAGGTTGCTGGGTTTTTTGTTACGGTTCTTTCTATTTCCGGGGGTTTTGGGGGGGGGGGAGGCTTTTTTTGCTGTAAGGAGGGTAATCGCTATTGGGCTTGCTGGTCTAATTAAAGGAGATCGAGCCCTCCACTCTAGGAAGATGGAGAGGAGTGTAGGGGGATGGTGGGTGGGGAAAAATATCGGAGAGGAGCAGCATGAGGAGGCCGGAGGGCGAGTGGCTTGAAGCGGCCAGGCAGGCTGGTTATAAGGGAAGAAGCGCGGGAGATGATGTAAGAAGCAACGGTCGGAGAGGGGGGGGGGGGTCTCCTTCCCTGTCTCGCATCAACTGCAATGCAAGCATTACGACCGATGCGCGACAAGGAAGGAAGATAAGGCGCGGGTGGAGAAAAGGCACTTTATTGAGAAATGCCAGGATATATATATATGTACAGGATAATGCAGGTAATGAGAAATATAAGGTCAATCAGGGTAATGTCAGTGTAAGGTCAAATAATGTTATGCAAGGATAATAAGCAATATATACAATTGCAAAATTTTCCGATATAATGCATGAGGACCTATGTGAAATTACTATAATAAATTGCAACTTGTCTGTATAAATGGTGTTATATAAAAACCAAAGGCATATGAGGGATGTGTGAAGTTGGTAAACTATTACTCATTAGGTATAGAAATTGTATAGTAAGATAGTCTTTGGAGGAGTGTCACTTCCTAGATATACTAGATATACTCTTTGGAAGAGTCACCTCACATACCCCCTCCCCCCATGGTGTTATTTATGGATCATTGGCCACTACAGGGCACTCTAGCCAGCATAACAAGGCCTTGGATACAGCAGATTGTACTCTGATTGGTGGATTGAACCATGTGACCACTGCCAGCTTGGATTCTAGAAAACCTATATAAAGTAATAAATGAAGGAGTCTCACTCTCCTACTTTCACTCTTCACCTATTTTCCTTCATTACCTGTATTGCTTTCCTTTGGCTTGTCCACACCACCCACACCACCAGCCGGCGACTTTACACAATGTTATGCAAGGAGAATAAGGAGAATAAGAGAAAGAGCTCAGAGGGAGCCTATGAGCTAGTGAGTCCGTGAGGTGGAGCCGAGGAGCCTTCCACCAAAATGGAGGAGAGGGCTCGAGGGGCGGCTGAGGGGGCGAGGCGGGGCACGTATGCGTGCACCGCCTCAGAGGTCCAGGTCCCCTGGGCCATGATGTCGGGGATGGGCACACCCACCCTCTGGCATGCCTGGGCGGCGCCGCGGCGGAGGCTGTGGAGCGTGAAGGCCTCCGAGGTGGGGACGCCTGGGGCGGGAAGGGCGCCCCAGAGGAGGGCGGTGAGAGTTTGGGGGTCGAGGGGACGGCCCAAGGGCATAATGAATGCCGGGGCGTCAGGCGGGCCCGAATGCTGGTGAATGACGGGGCAGAATTCAGCATGTGAGCAGGCGGGGACGAAGAGGGCCACCGCCCCCGAGGCCCCGGAGATGGTCTTGGATCTTCTGATGAGGATCCGGAGCCCCCCGGGGGCGGAGCGGACATCGCCTCGAGTGATGGTATGGGGGCCGCCCCAGCCCTCGGGGCTCGGGGAGAGCAGGTTAGATTGCCTCAGCATCCCAAAGTACCCGAGGAGGAGGGCGGCCAGAGGAACGATAGAGGCGGGCCCCACCCGGGCGAGGTGTGAGATGGCGAGGGCGAGGTGATCAGGAGTGAGAGGCGGAGCCTGGCGTGGGACGTGGGTTGATGTCCGCTCGCCGCCTCGGCAGACGTCCTTGGCAAGGCGGGAGTCGAAGCCCGAGGGGCAACCCCCCGCTGCCTCAACCCAGGAGCGCGCCCCCGAGAGCGCGTTCTTGACAGACGTGGGGGCGAGGGCACAGGAGTAGAGGGAGGCGGCGTAGGCAGTGTGCCTATATACCGTGAGTTACTGTGACTAGACCCAACTATGAAGACGATGTATATATAAAGCATCGATGGTATATTTGTAGGGCCCTTGGCCGCAGCATCGTCAACGGGTGAAGATGTTGAGATCGGGTGGTCCCAGACCGTGCCTGTCTCCGGCCAGAGGACAGTCTGTTAACTAGCGGTATTTTACACGCTAGAATCTTTATAGGAAATAGAACCCTAACTTCTGTGTGTTGAGGCCGGAAAGCACTAATGTATGATATTACTCACGCGATGATCCGCTTACTGTATCTGCTTACTATATCAGTTCCAAGAAATATCAACCCAACAGAAATTAAGTGTGGTAAAGTCTAGTAGGGAGGGGTGGCTGGCTCCTCCTGCTGTGCTGTCTCCAGGTCATTTGCCTGCCACACCCCCTGCCCAGTTCTTTTATTCAGATGGAACACATTCAAAATACAGGTACACAGTTGCTGGGAGTCTCCTCAGTCAGAGACAGTCACATGGCATTTCATTGGCTGAACCCCTCCAGTCAGTGGTGGGGGGGCCAACCCACCCACCCCAAGTCAGATACATATTTTTCCATCAAGTTCACCAATTACACTTATCTGGGATTATCAACCCTAATTATCTTTACATAACACCTGTGGTCACCAGTCCCTTAGATTGGGACAACTCCAAAATAGTAGGAGTTTCTACATGCCTTACTTTGAGAATTACATATTTTATCATCTTTAGTTCAGCAAACTGCCACCAGGTGGGGCAGGGAGGGCTCACCACACACACACACACACACACCACCTCCCACCTCCAGCCTGACACCTGGCTTTGGCAGGTCCTGCAAACACTCACACACACACACAGCCCCCATGCATTGTCACCTGTGTGCTAACACTCCCTCAGATACTGGCATCTGTAAATCATACCATAACAGGCACACAGAACTTAATTCTTGACTTAATTATTATACCCATTCTGTGGCATTCTTCACAGACTATTTGTCTGGGTGAAGAAACCAGTCTGCATCAACTGTATATGCTGCCCTTAGTTTCAGCATTTACCTCCTTTCATACAATATATAATACCAACAGACTTCAATTCAGTAATACATGTAAATATACCAATACAGTAATAATTTTCCAGAGTTCTTATCTCCAGTGGTTATATTTGATGTAGAACCTTAGAACAATCTGATATTAATTATCACTTCACTTAATATACATAATCTACCATGGTTTCACAACTTGGTTTGAATATTATGCATATGTATTTACCAACATGATAGAATGAATTAGGTATTATTAGAGAGGTTTTATAGTGGTACTTATATAATTGGAATATTATTATAATGACTTTATAGAAATAACTGGATGACTTAAATATGATTAAAACAGTTTTCTTAATGCTTCACATATGAGTTTTATGAAAAGGAGATATTTTAGAATTTATTTAAACTATTATTTATCTATGAACCAGACCTAAAAAGTCGGAATATTTTACAAGCCGATGAGGAGACGGCATACATACTCACACAATCTGATTGTGGGATGTCGGCAAGCTTCTCCGCATGGAGCATCAGCCGACCGGTCTGTGCCTCCATGCCACTTGTGACAACTGCAACGGCGGCACCAAGTTGCGGAAGCGTACCCTTTGTTCTTCCTGGTATGTTCTGCCATGACCTTAGGTGTTGCTAGGACGTTATGCACTAAGCGACAAAATAATATAACGTGTATGAGTATACGTAACTGAGCCCTTAAGTAAACTGCGCGTGCCTTCGTCATCAGAGTTGTGCTACGGAATGCGATCTTTCTGATACTAATCACATGGAACATTTTTTTTTTTTTTTTTGGTCCATTAGTTGTTTAAGCAGGGGAAATTTCAGTCATAGACGACTGGTCTTCCTTATTCCACTTTTACCGACCTAAGGGATTTTTAACCTCCCACACCACATAGACATGGTTTGAGAGCAACCGGCCTTTGATGACGCTGTAAGTTATACACAGCGGTGGAAATCCAAATTGGCAGAGCTGGGGGCACGGGGAATCGAACCGCCGACCCTCAGATTAGGAGTCTGACCTAGAAAAAAAGTCAGACTCTCTAACCACTCCACCACAGAGAACGCCACAACATAAATTTTTTTTAACTAACAAAGTTTTCCCCTTGTTCCCTCTTCCTTAGTGATTGTTCTAGTTCAGACAAACAATTTTTGCAGGTAGACGTTGACAATTGCGAAGAAATGCTCATTGACGGTCATTGATTTTCACAGTTGACGTCTCCTCGTAACTCTAGCTTGACGCTTACTACTGAGCCCAAGGAAGCGACTGGAATCCCGTCAACTGGCAGCAGCAGCCAGTCTCGAGGAGCACGTGGGAGGTCCCGGAACACCGAGAAGGGTCCACAGCGACGAAAGGAGCAAAAATGGCTGACCACTGGGTCATATCGAGCATACCCTTGCAGGATGAGTTTCCCATTCAGTAAGTAGTGATATTGTGTGATTTAAACAGAAATCAATGTAGATCAATTTCAAATACACTTCAAACAATGTAATCTGTGCAAAAGATTCATAAATATGTGATAATGTCTGAATAATAAACTAGTCAAATAATATTTGACTACACTGCTAGCTCTGTGGAGGTCTAGCCTGGTCCCCTGGCATTCATTTGCTCAGGCAGAGGCACAGGAGTTTTCATCTATTATCGCTCAGTTTCCAACCTGGTCCCCTAGCCTTTGTACCGGAAACAAGTTTAAACGGGCTCAAACGAGTTCAACCGTGGCTGGTTGGGTCGCACCGTGGCTGGTTGGGTCGCTCCGTAAAGCGCTGAATATGCTTATGGGAACACCACCCCCAAGGATTTCCCTGCAGACCACGAGGAAAGGGTGGCTTTCCTCGATTATCTGGAGAGCACTTCTGCAAAAAACAAGGCCAAGACTGCGTTAATAGAAGCACGGCTTGAGGATGAACGGTTGGTCAGAGAGGGGGAGGAGGCGAGGCAGAGGTTGGAGAGAGATATGTTAGTTACGAGGTATCGGAGGGAAGTGTTGGAGGTTGAAAAGTTGGAGAGAGGGACACGAGGCGAGGGTGAGGGCGGAGACGGAGATGTTGTCGATGAGGTATCGGCGGGAAGCGTTGGAGGTGTAGAAGTTAGAGAAGGAGCTGGGGAAGTCCACATAGCAACCGTTATAAAATGTGTCTATGAAACCTATATATGTGTTGTCGATATATTTTTGATTATATTCCACTCCCCAGTGACTAGAGGCATTAATCTCCAACATATACAAACACAATTCATCCCCAATTTCAGGAATGTCATTTTGTATCTCTGTTTAAAGTAACTTAATGCTGCCTGTACTAAACAATACTAACCCAAATCAAAAGTAGTTAACCATCATTCTCTGCCGGGCAGCTTTGCCAACTTGGGAACGAACCCGCTCAGAGTGTTGATAGTTGTGAGGCCGGTCATCGTCTGCTTCGTCATCCTGTGGCTCATCTTCATTCTCAGAATCTCCCTCCTACTCAGAATCTGACGGTTCATCCAGGTTGAGCAGTCTTGCTCTATTGTGCAGAATGAGACACACAGTGATGACGTTGCACGCCTTCACCGGCTGCAGGCGCAGCCAACGCAGACAGTGCCAGCATCTCTTCAGGATGCCTATGGACCTTTCAACAAGCGACCTAGCTGCTTTGTAATGAAGATTGTAGGCCCTCTGCCGTGCTAAGTTAGGATTGAGGAAAGGGGTGAAGAGCCAGTCGCACAGCATGTAACCACTATCCCCAAGCAGTAGGCCCTTGACTGGTTTCTGCTCGCTCTCAAAAGTCTCGAAGAGATCCGACTCCCATAGAATATGCGCGTCATGGATGCTGTAATATATGCGTAATAGACATCGAGACACGTCTGTAATATATGCTAATGAGATGCATAATGTTCCAGACAGTGAGTGAGACAAAGGAATATTAAATGAGATGACATCATGGAAAGTTTAGCCCGCCGGTTCAGTGAGCCCTGGACAGGAATAAAGCATTCAGTATCCAGAAGTCAAAGTGTTCAGACATTGTACTTTTACATGGTGTCAGATGAGGAAGAATGCCGCCCACTAATACGCTGCCGGGTTTGCGGCCGCCAGGTCAGCTTGTCCTCACCCACAACGCATGATCGAACTGGAAAACATGGATCAGAGCATATGAGATATATGCCATTGCGGCAGGTGTAATCGCGAAGGCGGAACGAGTGCAATGCTGCATCTTCCTTCATGTCGCCGGCGAGGACGCGCAAAAGGTATTTGCCAACATGTCCATCGAGCTCGCTGATCGAGACAAGATCGGACTGCTCACAGATGCGTTTCAGACCTACTGTACAGGTAAAAGTAACTTGATAATAACACGCTATCGGTTCAATTCTCATAACCAAGCTACTGAGAATATGTCTACGTATGTTACTGCGTTAAGAGACAGAGTGAAAGACTGTGAGTATGGATCAGTGGAGGAGTCGCTGTTGCACGATCGGCTGGTGTCTGGCGTAAGGAACACGAATTTGAGGAACAAACTGCTACAAACGGCTGATTTGACGTTAGAAAAGAGCATCAACATGTGCAAACTCAGTGAGTTCAGTTCTGATCAGTTAGAGGACAAGAAATCAGATGGTGAAGTCAAGGAAATTGATTTTCTGAATAACTATGCTACTGCACGTACCGGTGCACCAGTGGTCCGGTCATCGGTGACGCCATCTTGGAAATCACCATCTTGGAATGCTGGCGGTGCTGGTGCTGGAGAGTTCAAGATCCGCTGTCAAAACTGCGGATACGAACACCGCCAGGGGGTCTGCCCAGCGAAAGGCAAAGCTTGCATGGCCTGCAAGAAGATCGAGCACTTCGGTAAGGTCTGCCGGAGCCGACTGGGCAGGGTCAACGAGTTGACCGTTGAAGAGCCCGACCCTCACAATGCTGAGCAAGACCCGGATCCGGCGGAGGTCAATGTTTTGACAACGGATCTGTTCGTCGGTGCCATCGACCGCGGTGCCGAGCAAGACGCCGAGATGTGGTATGCGACCATCCTTGTGAACGGTTGCCCTGTCAAGTTCAAGCTCAACACTGGGTCAGAGGTGAACGCGCTTCCCAGGTTAGTTTTCAACAGAGTCGCGCCAGGGCGGCTGACAAACACCCGGTGTTCGTTGGTCACGTGCTTGTAAAAACTCTGACCCCATAGGTTTTATTCAATGTTTAATAAGTGCATCAGTATCTATGCTAAATATAATAAATATGTCAATCAATTGGAGCGTTTGGAAAGCTGCCCAACAGCGAATGGTCGATAGCTACTTCTGATTGTGTAACATCGAGAAAATTAGACGGTTCTGTTGGCCGACCACATGAAGGTGGTGGAAAAGTTTATTGGATTTGCAGTATCGGAGGCAGAAGTAATGGAATCTAAGCTAAATGATGTGTTACTTTTGGAAAAGATAAACATAGCAATGGAGGAGTTAGAGAGTGTTATAATGGCATTTGTCGATCAGAAGGCTCAGCACCACAGAGTAATTATGCAGTTGGAGAGATTCAGGCCTACTGAGGACCTGGTTGGAAGACGGGACCTGGCCTCTATACTGAGAAGGATAAAGATAGCCGGATTCGAACCACTCACAGAGCTATGGTACTACCAAAACTCTGAGGTGAGTCCGATCTGGGGACGAGATAAGAGAGTGGCTTTCAGTGTGGGTCTGCAAGTAGTAAGCAGAAACAAGTATATGATCTACAACCTGAAATCCCGACCAGTGGTATTTGATGCAGAACATTTGAGCACAGTGATAGGGGAGCCTAAGGTAGCAGTGAGTACACATACTCACGCTAACTTTTACCCGAAGACTTGCATGGGAAAACACCCAGTGGTGTGTCTTCCAGGTAGTGAGTCAACGGAAGACACTTGTGAAGCAGCGCTATCTACTGGAACGAGACCGAACAGGATCACGAAGAAAGGCCATGCATCAGCAACAGTAGTGGCACCGGAAGAAGGTGATGACAGTACGGTGATTGCATTATGATAACATTGAGATGCAGATCAGGTGTGATGGGAAGCCGCAGCTGAATAGAAGGATTAAGGAACCTACGAGGAGAGACCTTCCAGAGGCATGTGTAGTAGAGGGTGAAGGTTGGAGACTGAGAACTATGGTAGTAAAGCGAAATACCTTGAACATTGAAGCTGTGGCTCCAAGGTTAAAGCTCCCTTCACTGAACATTTCTTGGCCTCATTCCTTACATCCTAAGTTAAGAGACCAGTTGAAGACCCTCACTGAATTAAATGTACCACTAATGTCATTTGACGAGTTTGTTCCAGTGCAGAAATATGTGCAGCAGAGGCATTTTTCAGCATTATGGTATTGTTTGGTTGCTATTGCTGAAATTTTGTTTGTGTTGTTTGTACTGTATGTTAAGTGCAGAGTGTGTAGGAGGAGGACATGACAACCAGGCTGGGTAAAAGGTATAAAAGGGACCCTAGAACAATTGAGGATGGTTATGGATCTGAAATGGGGATCCAAGAAATTAAAGTGCCACTCAAAACCCAAGTTAAGCACCAGGCGCCATCCTCTTTCCTTGGTACAAGAAAGAAGGAGGTGACAGTGAAGTTTACACCTGAAACAAACGGTCTGGAGTTCAAAGAAGTCCCCAAAATAGAGGCAGTGTAACTAGTATATTATGATTGAAGTTACCGAGGCATATGACTGTTGACAAAAGAACAGTGGAAGATACCCAACCATTAGTAGTTAGCTTTTAATACACAAAGAGGCCAATCTACAGGATTGAGGGGTAAAGGACGTAAGTAAGAAGTATGGACAGGACAGTAAAGGAAGTACAGAGAATAAATGATGAGAGATACCTACATAGGGCTATGGGTTTGCTGTATATCACCTTGTTCCAAGCCATTCGGATAAGGAGAATATAGTAAAAAATACCGGTCTTTGGCACCCCGCCTCATTCCTGGAAGAAGCTGGGAAATTGTACCGAGTCAATAGTATTAAGTAATGAATACTATTGATTATCCTCAAGTTCATAAATTAAGCTAAGAACGATAGGAAATGGTACGGAGTTAGTAGAGGCAGAATACACATAAATAAGACTGACATTTTGTTGTAATAAAAATTAATAGTAATAAAATATTGTAAGAGGATGGTGAGAGAATGAGATGTAATTATGAGAGTGTACCAACATGATACAAAACTCACTAAACAGTATGTAATGGCTAGCAGAGGTAGTATCCCTATATGTTGGGTACAATGCTACGATGAATTGTTAGTAAGCTGTCAACAATACATTCACTGAGCCTGCCTTTCAGAAGGGAATGCGACTGTTATGAGGACGGTTCCATAGAGAGGACGTTCCTTTGCATTCTGGGTAAAGCTTGTTGCCAGGGGAGTGGAGAGTGGTCAGGGTATATAAGGGGACCACACACTCACCTGGGCATGCACTCAGGCAAGCAGGCACGCACGAAGGAGGAGGAGGAGAGGAGAGTAGCATTGCATTGTACCAGTTATTGTCAGAGAATAAACACCAGCACACTGTCAGTTGTGTTGTGTTTAATTACTCTACCACCACAGAGGACCGGGCTCACTACACAGGAGGATGCACGCAGTAGATATTATTACAGCATGAACGAGTCCTCACCCAGGAAAAAGTTTCCCGCGCGCACCTGGAACCACTCCAAACATGCATACACTAATCAGTGAATGCTAGCTGTTCTATCAATCTATGTTCCCTTGATATCAGCCTTAGTTATGCACAACCATGATCAACATCAAGACATAGGCCTATGCGTTCTCACAAGTATTATGATCCTATATATATAATATATATAGTGCACAATGAAACTAATTAAGTTTAAATGTCCACTATGAGGCACTGTGGTCAAGATATAACAATTATAAAAACACGTCAAATTGATCGTCACAATATCAATGCTCGTAAATTTATTACAGCATTTTCAATACTTTATTGGTGAAGTGGAGCAACACATTTCATTGTGATCCACTATTGACTACAAGACAAGTTACAAAGTATTGTTGCTGTGATATATGCGTAATAGACGTACAGGTGTGTGGTTAATATATGTTAATGAGATGCAGAGGTTGAGACAAAGAGTTATGCAAATGAGATGACGTCATGGAAAGTTTAGCTGGCGGGTCAAGCGTGCCCTAGGCCGTGAATAAACCATTCAGTATCCAGAAGTCAAAGTGTTCAGACGTCGTACTTTCACAGTTGCTATGCTGCATGTTGTGAGCATAGGATTGCTGAGGAACCAAGAATGACCATATGAAAACCACACATCATGGGTCATTTCTAACAAATAATGAATAGTCCTGAGTTGTAGTTATTAGTAGGAGCCGCTACCCTCAATATGTTTAATCTAGGCTTGATAAACAGTGGCAGGCAATAAAATATGTGGCACCATAGGTGGAAAGAGCGGAATACCAGACAGGCTCAGCCTAAGTTATATTCCGTATTTTGGTATCCAGATATCAACGTAGACCCTATACTAGTATTACTAGCTTTGCTTTGCAAGACACTTGTTTGTTTGTTTGTTGTTGTTTCACATCCGAGTAACATCTAAGGCCATGTCAGGACGGGTACTGACTTGTGACAGTGTGCACACATGGTGACTTTATAGTGCTGCCCCACTGGGAGACCAGGCCACCAACACCATGACCAGACACAGTCCTTGTCCTATCTTATTAATGTCCAGTGCCAGGCTAGGTAGAGACCAGGATGCCAGCACCATGACCTGATATCCCACTCAGTCACACTATCCTGACACTGAGCCAACCTGTCCTTGTCCTATCCTAATAATGCCGAGCGCCTGGCTAGCAAGCAACAAGTATCAATTTTTAAGTCATAGCTTTGACTCGAACAGGTTTCATACCCACGCTCTACCAACACAGCAGACGGACGCTCTAACTCATTCGGCCATCCCGTCTGGTTTGCAAGACACAGCACATTGACATGCAAACAGTTTTAAAATTATGTTTCCAATGGGGTATGTAATATATGCATAGAGACATCCAGGCACGTGTGGAGAACAAAGGATATGTAAATGAGATGACATCATAGACAAAGGGTGCCGGCGGTTCAGGACCCTGGACGGTGAATACAGCATTCAGTATCCAGAAGTCAAAGCGTTCAGATGTTGTACTTTTACATGGCGTCAGATGAGGAAGAATGACACCCACTAATACACTGCAGGGTCTCAGGGAGCCAGGACAGTTCATCCTCTGCAACAACGGACGATCGAACTGGAAGACATGGATCAGAGCATATGATATATATGCCACGGCTGCAGGTGTCGTAACGAAGACAGAACGAGTACAATGCTGTATCTTTCTTCACATCGCCGACGAAGAAGCGCAAAAGGTCTTTGCCAATATGTCCATCGTGCTCACTGAGCGAGACAAGATCGGACCGCTCACCGACGTGTTTCAAGCATACTCTACCAGTAAATGCAACTTAGTAATAACACGCTACCGCTTTAATTCTCATAACCAAGCTACTGAGAACATGTCCACGTATATTACTGTATTAAGAGACAGAGTAAAAGATTGCGAGTATGGACCGGTGGAGGAATCGCTTTTGCGCGATCGGTTGGTGGCTGGCGTAAAGAACACGAATTTGAGAAACAAAATGCTACTGACAGCCGACTTAACGTTGGAAAAGTGCATAAACATGTGTGAGCTCAGTGAGTTCAGTTCTGATCAGTTGGAGGACAAAAAACCAGACGTTGAAGTCAAGGAGATCAATTTTCTGAATAGATATGTGACTGCACGTACCAGTGCACCGGTGGTTCATCTGTCTGGATGGCACCGGTCGAGGCGAGTTCAAGATCCACTGTCAAAACTGTGGCTACGAACACCGCCGGGGAGTCTGCCCAGCTAAAGGCAAGGCTTGCATTGCCTGCAAGAAGATCGGGCACTTCGGGAAGGTCTTCCGGAGCAGACTGGGCAGAGTCAATGAATTGACCGTGGAAGAGCCCGACCCTCACAATGCTGAGCAAGAACCAGATCCGGCGGAAGTCAATGTGTTGACGACAGATCTGTTTGTTGGTGCCGTTGACTGCAGCACAGAAACGGATGAGGAACTCTGGTATGCGACTGTCCGAGTGAACGGTCATCCAGTCATGTTCAAGCTTGACACGGGGTCGGAGGCGAACGTGCTGCCAAGGAACATCTTCGACAGAGTTGCACCCGGGCAGCTGACGAGCACCCGCTGTTCGCTTCTGACTTTTTTGCGGCATTGGATCACCCCGGATGGTGAGGCAGTACTCGGAATCGACGGCAGAGTTCCAAGTGGTGCGGTACTGCCAGCCCATATTGAGTAAGCAGGCTTGTGTTGTGTTGAACTTGTTGGCGCGCGTCGACGAGGTGCACTCTAGCGTGCCGACGAACATTTCCACCCCGAGCGACAACCCCAGTTCACGAGCCGAACATCTGGTAAGCAAATACAAAGACTTTTTTCAAGGTTTAGCTCTAATAAAATCAAATGCTGGCATTCATATTGATAGATCTGTACAACCTGTTGTCGACCTGCCGAGGAGGATTCCATATGCAATTCATGACAAAGTACACAACAAACTTAAGCGTATGGTTGAAATTGGTGTAATTGTTGAGCAAGATGAGCCCACTAAATGGCTTAATTCCATAACAATCATAAAAAAAAAACGAATAAAATAAGGATCTGTCTGGATCTGACTACGTTGATCAAACCTATCAAAAGAGGGCCATTTCCGACCAAAACCATTGACAAAATTATAGCTAAGACAACTAATGCACAATATTTCTCAGTGTTGGACGCCATGACAGGGTATTGGCAGATAGAGTTAGACTATGAAAGTTCATTGTTGTGCACATTTAACACTCCATGGGGCCGGTACAGGTAGACCCGTCTGCCTTTTGGCATTAAAACAGCCGGTGACATTTTTATTCAGGAGATGCAGCATGCCATGGGCGATCTACCCGGTGTCGGTATGGTCATGGACGACATGTTGGTATTTGGGTCAACCGTGGAGGAGCACAACGACAGACTCAGGGCAGTGCTGGACCGAGCTAGGTCGGTAAACCTTAAGTTGAACGAATCGAAATCATTCTTAAGCAGAACTACAGTAAATTATGTAGGTCATCAACTTACCCAACAAGGCGTGAAGCCAGATCCAGACAGAATACAGGCGATTGTAGACATGCCAGAGCGGCGTGAACAGCAAGGAGTGCAGAGGTTCCTGGGAATGGTTGGGTATGTTCACAAGTTCATACCAACCATGTCCGAGATTGCCAAACCACTGCGCATGCTCCTCGCAAAGGATTCGCGTGGCACTGGCAGAGCGAACAACAAGTTGTGTATGACAAACTCAAAGAAAAGTTGAGAACTGCTCCTGTGTTAGCATACTATAATGTCGAGAAACCCATTGTTATTCAGGTAGATGCTTGTCAGTCGGGGTTAGGGGCTGTGTTAATGCAGGAAGACAAACCAATTGCACTTGCATCTCATGCGCTCAACTCAGCGCTATGTGAGTATGCCACTATCGAGAAAGAAATGCTCGCCATATGTTTCGGATGCCAGAGGTTTCATGACTATATCTTTGGCAAGGAAGTTCAAATTCAAACAGACCACAAACCATTGGTAATTTTAGGGCGTACAGGGGTGTCGGGGAGAGAATATCAAATGTTGTACAGGAACAGGGTTCAGATTATAAGGGCGCCAGAAGGGAGGCAGCCCGAGCTAGTCGGGCAGGCACAAAATGTGCCAACGGCGCAGTCGAATGTAAACAATGCGGCTAATCTAACTAGGTCAGGTCGGGTGATTAGACTGGCGGACAGGCTAGACCTGTGAGTAGTCAGTTGGAAACTGTAGCCACACATAAACACATGTGCATGTTAGTTTAAGATGTATATTGTTTACTGAGTCGTATTGTACTATTATTGTGTCAAGCCAGACATTATGTCGTATAGGAGGCTAAGCAGCCGGACATTTCAAAGGACATCAGTGACAGAGTGCACTCGGACATTTGTGAAACGTGTGGTTAAAGCTAAGTACCCGTGATATTTTCTTGTATTATTGTATTGCACTGTATTTTAAACATGTAAACTTGATGTGACGATGACGATTTTGAGACATTTCATGTCTGAGAAATACTTTGAGGGGGATGTAATATGCACATAAAGACATCCAGGCATGTGTGGAGAACAAAGGATATGTAAATGAGATGATGTCATAGACAAAGGGTGCCGGTGGTTCAGGACCCTGGACCGTGAATAAAGCATTCAGTATCCAGAAGTCAAAGTGTTCAGACGTTGTACTTTTACAGGGTACAATCGGTACTAAAATTCCAGGTGGCGCTGTGATGCAAGTTGGGCCATAGTGGGCAATAATAGAGTGAAAAGCAGTACATTGGGATTTGTTTGGCGGTGGTTGTGGTGGTTGTGGTTGTGGTTGTGGTTGTGTGTGTGTAGAGGGGGGGGGGGGGGGTGGGATTGGTGTTGTGAGGTTGGGTGGAGTAGGGGTTGAGGGTGTGCATGGTTGGGGTCTAGGTGTGTGTGGTGGGGGTTGACGGGGTGTAAGAGATGTTTGGTGTAGGTCTGTGTGGTGGGGGTTGGTGAGTGGGTGGTGGTAGTGTGGTGGGGGCGTATGTTTGTGTGGTGGGTGTGTGGTGGGGACGTATGTTTGTGTGGTGGATATGTGTGTGTGGGGGGGGGGGGGTAGAGGTGTGTGTGTGTGGTGAGGATTTTGGTGTGTGTGGTGGGGGGATTTAGGGGTGTGTGGTGGGGTGTATAGGTGTTTGGGTATGGTGGGGGGGGGGGGGTGTAGGGGGGGGCTTAAGTATGTGGTGGGTGTATGTTGTTTGGTTTTTTTTGGTAAAGTATTTATTCATCTGAATATGACATTTGTCAGCGCCGGAGCACTGGTCTTCCAGCCATCTTACTATTGGAATTGACATTCTAAATAATCTAAGTTTGGTCATTGCTGTATTAGTCACATCACCGATCATGTAGAATTAAGGGAGTGGCTCCTGCTGTATAATGTACAGCACCAGTCACTGCGGTTCATGCAAAAATTGGGAGCAGCACCGAGTAGAATATGTCTACTCGGGGCAACTCAAACAATCGTTACGGGTTGCATTTTTTTCTCTTATAAAACAAGCTAAGTTTATAGTTGACAAGACATTTTGTCTGTCTTATGTAATGTTCAATGTGTTTAAACAGATTGATAGTTTACTAATCACATTAGTGTAGTAAAGATGCATACTACACTTGTTCAGTGTGTTGATGGCTTTTTCATGATGGTTAAGGGTGGTGGCAGGGGAGGGGGCCCATTGGGGTGGCAGGGGGAAATAACCCACAGGAGAGCAAGCGAGGATGCGGGAGGGGCAGGAGCTCAGGGCTTTGCTAGTAATTACTGCAGTGGTTGTTCAAGGGCCTGAATAACCAGGTGGGCTCTATATGCATTTTTGAAGGCAAGTATTGTTTCTGTTTCTCTGACTCTGATAGGGAGGTCATTCCACATGACACTACCTTTGTAGATTGGTGCTCCGATATATTTATTTGTTGAAGGGTGTGGTACATTGAGTATAGTGGAGGCTCCTCTTCTTGTTATTCTATTTGTGCGGTCAATGAATTTTTCATCTTTTGCGCGTTTGTGCATTAGTGCCATCAGGTGTAGGTCCCTTCGCTCTGAGAGAGTATCCAATTTTGCTTCCTTATGCAGTTCAGCCACACTGAGTATCTTGCCTTGGTAAACTGTTCTCAGTGCTCGGTTCTGAATTCTTTGCAGTTTGATCTTTTGTTGTTTTGTTAAGAGTTCATATATGATGTCATTGTAATCTATAATAGGCAATATTGTAGTCTTGTACAAGAGCAGTGCAGTGTTTTCACTTATAAATTTCCTTAATTTCCTAAAAGTTGTCAATTTTAGTGCCAGTGTTTGATTCAGTCTTGCCAATTGTCGGTTCCCATTTAGAGTGGAGTCAAGAGTTGTGCCCAGGTATTTGTAGGAGTCCACTTCACGAAGTAAGGTTCCACCCATTTGTAGTTGGATTTGAGGGGCTCTTGTTTTTCTCATTTTCGTCCCATAGATCACATACTCTGTCTTGGCACTATTTACTGTTAACTTATTTTCATGGCACCATGTATTCACCTTATCTAGCACCATGTCTGTCTGGGCGGCAGCTGCCACAATATCTCTATTATGTACTGTGAGTGCTGCGTCATCAGCAAATAATGTAAATGTTGCTCTTTCAGATACTAGTGGTAGGTCATTAATAAAGATTAGGAATAGCAGGGGTCCTAGGGTGGAGCCCTGTGGCACCCCGGTCTTGACCCTATGGGTGGTGGACTCATTGTTGTTTAGTTTTGTGCACTGCATCCTGTTCTTGAGATAATTTGTGAAGAAATTATATGCTTTGTTGCCTAACCCAGATCTTGCTACTTTCTGCATCAGGATCTCGTGGTCAATTGTATCAAATGCCTTCTTGAAATCAAGGAAGACAGTGATTGTTAGTTCACCTTTATCCATGTTGCCCAAAAGTTCATCCAGTAGTGATGCCAGAGCCCCTGTTGTGGATTTGTTTTTCCTAAATCCATTTTGCTGGTAGGTCAGGTAGTTGGATGATTCAAGGAATGCTTTAGCAATGTTCTGGTGCAATATCAAAATCATATTTCAATATCACCTATTTCGTGCAGAATCGTGGGTTAGTCATGGTCATCGTTTCGAGGCTATGCCGACAATAATTCAATGCCACTATTTTTCTTCAAAATCATCAACTAGGACCTAATCTGTTCAATAATTTTTCCTGGAAGTGGCAGGATTGAAATTGGTCGCAGTTCACTGCAGTATCTTGGGTTATTGGTCTTGGCGATTGGGGTGACTGTAGCTACCTTCCATGCATCGGGGAAGATGCCTGTTTTAATTATTAAGTTGTACATATGTGTGAATTCCCTAATTAATGTTGTTATCGCGATCTTTATCAGGGCAGTACTGATGTCTTTTATACCAGACGATTTATGGGATGATATTTGATTTGTTCTGTCTAGGATTTCATCACAAGATGTTTCCTGGAGATCATAGTTGTGGTTATTTAGTTTGGCTTGGTAACATTTTTGTTGGGCTGTTCCTCGGTTAAATTTACTGGCTAGCCTTTCTCCTATCTCGATGAAGTAGTTATTGATTTCTTCTGTAAGTAGGTTATCAGGTATCACATTGCCAGATTCTTTGTTGGATAGGCTACTAATTTTGGTCTGGTTTTCTGGTTCAATCTGTTTGAGTACATGCCAGCATTTGTTGGCATTGTTTCGGTGCTTGTATAGTTGGTCTTGGAGGAATCTTGCTTTGGCTTTTCTGACTTCATTTCTTGCTTTCCTGGTCATACATTTGGCTATGAACTCATCACCAGGGTCTTTTGATATTTCAAATTTGTGTCCGAAGTAGTCTATGTCTTGTTGTAGTTCTGTTAGTTCATCATTAAGGTACCCAGCTGTGTTAGTGCTAATAGTGAGCTCTACTAGGGGACAGTGCCTGTCAGCTGCTTTTGTTATTGTTGTGTTAAGCATTTCCCAGCATTTGTTTGGGTCTTGTTCCACTAGGAGCTCTCTTTGGTTGAATTCCTGCAGTGAGTTTTCCAATTCTCTCTGATCACAGTTTCGGTATGAGTGTCCCCAGTAGGTGGCAGATCTCTTGTCATTCCTTATTTTCTTTTTTAGTATGTATATTGGTTTGTGGTCACTTATATTATAGTTGATAACTCCTGCATTGGTGCAGTGCTTAATATTGGTGAATGCTAGGTCTATTGTTTTGTCAGAGGTTCTGGTTATCCTGGTTGGTTTGTGTATCATTTGCTGGAGCTCATGATCTGCAGCAAATTGTTTCATTGTTCCCCACAGAGTCTGTTTCTTTTCATTGTAATCCACATTAAAGTCTCCTAGTATGAGTATCTCATATTTGTCCATGTCGGTTATTTGTCTCATGGATTCGTTTAGAAGGTCAATTCCTTCATATAGATTGCCATCTGGAGGCCTATATATGTTGCCAACAAGTATACTCTTGGTGTGAGGTCTGATTACAATTGCCCATTGTAGTTCGATGTTGCAGTTGGAGAGGTTAAGGTCCTCATATTTTGATGTATCAGTATGCAGTTCATTTTTTGAATAAATTCCCAGTCCACCTCCTTGTTTGGTTTGACCATCTGGCCGCTTTGATTTTCTGTCCGCTCTCATGAATTGGTAGCCTGGTACACTGGCTAGTCTATCTTCCATGTGACTGTTGAGCCATGTTTCCGATATTGTGAAGACATCAAATCCTGACTCAGGTAGGTCTATCCTTAGCTGGTCAATCTTGTTGGGGAGACTTTGTATGTTTAGATGGCCAATCTTGAAGCCTGGTTGGCCCTTCAGTTCTGTCAGAGGAAGTGCAGTAAAAGTAGGTGGCCCATCCACCACCAAACCCAGGTCCTCGCAATCGCTCTCCCGTGCACGCAACCCCCCCCACACCCAAGGACCCACCAACCCCCATGAGTGTAAATATTGGTGACTGTTGTATTGACATGTTTATTTGTTTATCTTAGTGAGTGTTGAGTGTTTATCCGGGCTGAGAATTTGTATCTTAACTTTTTAAATTATATTTATGCTCTTGTATCTCATATCATGTGCATACTTGGTGTGTTCTGTGTGTGCATGGTGCTCTCATGCAGTAATGTCCATAGTAGCCGGCACTCAAAACTGTTTTCTATATGTGGTAAGACTGTAGCTGGTATCAAAAGGAAAGTTAAATCTCAACTCCAGTTCAGTACACAAGCAGCGCAACCATCATGACATGCAACAACGCTTCGATGGCAATGATGCTTTTACCCAGGACACACAGCCAGCACCCATCACTGACAATCGACATGATTTATAACATTGAGAACATTGATAATATGACAACAGGAGAACATTGTCAGAGAGAACCACCATTACACAGCGATCGGAAGTTCAGTATACTACCAGATAGCCTAATCCCCACAAGTGGTACAACATCCACTCCATGGAACATCGCATTGATGGCTATGATGTTTTACCTAAAAGGCACTGGTCACTGGAGCAGGCAGAGGGAGGAAATCACCTATGACAGATTTGGGGGTCACAGTCCACAAGGTTGCCTGGATATGGGGCATGTTGTTTCTTGATAGTCAGTATCGTTTTGTCTGTGACATAAGTCATGGTCACAGTGGTAACAAAGACAGTATATGGGCCCCATAAGTTAGTAGTAGGCCAGTTTTTCCACTGATAGTACACCGTGGGCCTTATAAATCTTTGGTCTTTTGTAGCGAATATAGTTTGTCCTGAGAGGGCTCACTGTAGGCCTTATCAATCTGTGGTCCTTATAAATCTGTGGTCTTTTGTGGTGAAGGAGCTGGTGTTGACTCAGTTCAATTGTTGGTGTGCTGATGGGCGGTGGCAGCATCCTCTGGTACTGGTCATGGTGGCTCTTGGCATCCTCGGCACCAGTCGTGGTATCACGCTGGTAGGTGAGGTCCGGGCGGGTACTGATCAAAAACAATCACAAGGAGAGACATCGGCAGTTCTTTATGATACAGGAGGAGGTGGGTGTTCTTCAGATATGGTATAGTTCCGAAAATAGTTCAGTAAATCATTTCCCACATTTTCAGTTAGGTAAGGTTTCAGGTCAATCTACCAGGCCTGTCCAATCATTATTAGTATTCCTTTTGCATTTTCTATCAGTACTATCTTAGGTCAATGACAGCTGCTATTTATAGCAGTGGAATTAGCTCTGGGATCAATCGAAGGATACACTGTGTGTCAATAGGTTCTCCAAACAAAGGACTGGTTGCCGTCAGTATCACAAATAGAACCAGAGAGGTTAATTTTCTAAAGATTTGATCAAGGGTGGTTAGTGAAATATAACACAATTTGCTAAGTTTGATGTCAAATTGCTCGACAAATACTTATTTATTTGTAAGGTCTGAACAAAAATTTGATTCGAATTTTTATTAGAATTATTAAGTTAAATGAATAATGATGTGATTAAAATGTAATTTGCCTTTGGCAGGCAGCCTCAAACATCAGGATTAAAGCATGTGCAGAATCATGAAAAATTCATGCAAAATTAATGGCAAAACTACATATTACGAAATTCATAACTCAGGGACTAATAGACCAGATTTCCTTATTATACTCATGAGGCTGTCTCAAAAGGTGCCAAGCAATATGGGACAAAACCTTGTCCATTGCAACAATCAACACACCATCCTTATGCATTTGGCCAGGATAAACTGGTTTGTTTTTTACATGGTGTTTCATAATCCCAATAGAACACATATTCACTTGAAGCAAATGTCCTTGTGTTTCTAGTGAAACCATTTTTGTGCTGTTTTGTGTCGATCACTACAATGGACAAAAGAAGAGTCATCACCCCCCGAGACAGGCCTACACCTGTAATCAGTATCACAAGAGCTTTCTAGCTGCACCATTTGCAAACTAACTTAGTGACAAGAAAATTCAGCCTGGAGTACCTAGCATCAGATGGTTTTAGTCATACTTAACTTCTCTTCCTTCACTTCGCCATTTGCTGTTTTGGCCGGTGTTCAGCAGCATCCTGGCACAGCTGCGTTGTCTGGTGCTAGGATCATGTTTGTTTTGCTGGCTGGAATTGAGATGGGGGGGGGAGACTTGGCAGTACCTCGCTTATGAGTGTGGAAAGGGGGGGCAATGATCTATGTTCATTCTTTTGTCTGGTATATTGTATTTAATTTCAAGGCTATGCATGGTGGGAAATCTTGCTGCTACAATGACTGATTATCAATATTGTATGCTTTATTGTGAGTTGAATCAATAGGGGGGGGGATATAGAGTAAGTCCTTGCACGAAAATTAGTTTGAACACAGGGTAACTTCTTCAAATTTATTCTTAGGCAGTATACTAGGCTGTTAAATGTAAGATGCAGTTAACATATATTTGATCACTGTGCTGTTACTTGGTGATTTTTCTTTAGTTAGCGAGGTTCTGTGCTTCCCTGAGGCTGTTTCTCTTGGTCACCAGCACCTGGCCTAGTTTGTTCAAGCCACTATAGGCCCTATCTCTCAGTGCTTTGCTATGGAGTGTTGCACCTATCCCATAGTAGGCATTGTTGGTTGCTTCATTTAGCTTCAAGTTCCCTGTGGCCACAAGCATATCTGCCAGGTCAGGGTTCTGGTCGAATTTCTTGTTTATGATTGATGTTAGCAGTGCCTCTCTTCCATAGCGCCATTCAGTGGTCTCCGGGATCTGGTCCGCAATACGTTTGGCTTCCAGTGGGGTCTGCGCGGTCATTACCTGATTTAATTTGATGGTGTCTTTTGCCAGGCGACATTTTGTTGCCTGAAGGAAGTGCTCAGCAGTCTGATATATTTCATTTTCATCGCTGATGTTGTGGGGGCTTAGGGATGTGGTGGGGGTTGATGGTGTGTGTGGTTAGGGTGTAGGCGGGTATGGTGGGGGTGTAGGTGTAGGTGTGTGATGGGTGTGTACAGTGTATCTGATGGAGGTGTAGGTGGTTTGTGGTTGAGGTGTAGGGGTGTCTTGTAGAGCAGCACCTCACAATCTTTAGCAGCCCTAATCCCCACCACACACCTTCACCCCTTCCCACCACAGCCCTAATCCTCCACCACACACCCCTATACCCCCACCCCCTACTCCCCACCACACACACATAAACCCCCACCACTTCCCTAAACCCCCACCACACACACCCACAGCTACAACACCACACACTTACACCTCAACCACACACACCTACACCCCCACCACACACCTACACCCCACCACACACCTGCACCAGCCCACCAACACACACATACCTACACCCCCATCACACCCCTAAACCCTCACCACACACCTACACCCCCACCATACACCTACATCCCCACCACACACACCTACACCACTAACATACACACCTACACCCTCACCACACCCCTAAACCCTCACCACACACATACACCCCAACCAGACAGACCTACACCAGAGAGCGTGTATATAAACAGATGAGAGGGACAACTCCCATACTAGAGCATGTAACAGCTGCCGACTGTGGCGCTCCAAGTGGTGGTTGTTGAACAGCTTAAAGTTGCATGGTCCGATGAAAATATCAAATTTTCAAAACCCAAACAATTATCTAAATTTGATTCTACATATCTAACTTAGATAATGGTGCGCTTATTAAACATGTATCACCACACAAAAGGGAATACTGAATAGAACCTGTTACTGCAGAAGCCTATGGGGTCAGAGTTGAGCTTGCCAAAATTAATTTGATGTTTCCCTTCAAATATCTCAAAAGTTAGATTTTTAAAATAAAAGTTACTTCAAGCTAAAGTAAGGTCATATAATGATCAACCTAATGTATTTATTGAAATTTCAGAAACTCAAAACCATCGGACTATGCAACTTTAAGCATATGGCAAACCTCAAGGCATTTTCAATGGCAGTGAGCAATCTTCATACAGAAACGTTAAATATCTCTAGAACTACAACACCTAGAAACAAACTGATTGGAATACACATAGAAAACATGTTTACCAACAAGATTATATTAAATTGATATGGTTAGGGTTCTGGATTTCTATTAATTTGGAATAAAACTGACGTTTTTCACTACGCGTACGGCAAACTCAAGGCATTGTCAATGGCCTTGAGCAGTCTTCGTACAGAAAAAGTGAAATATCTCTAAAACTACACTACATAAAAACAAACTGTTTGGAACACAAATAGAAAACATGTTTACCAAAAGGATTATATTAAATTGATAAGGTTAGGCTTCTGGATTTCTATTAATTTTGAATAAAAACAAATGTTTTGCACTGAGCGGACATGTGTCGTATCGTCAGCGGCCTGTCATCGTCAGCGGCCTGTCGTCGCTTCTGCGCATGCGCGGATTTTAAGACATATGCAAAAGACCCATTCCCTCGCCGGCTACAAGCTCAGGCACGGTACCCGGCTGTGTTAGGGACCGATTAGGCCGAAATCTATTGAATGCGATCATATTTAACAGAATTACATACTCAAATAATGAAATTTAATTAAATTAACCTTAAATTCCAAGCGATATCAACGTAGCAGCTCGATCAGCGTCGAATCGCCGAGTGTAAACAAAACAAATAGCAGTGATCGCCGCAACGTGCGAAAATCCGCGCATGCGCAGAAGCGACGACAGGCCGCTGACGATGACAGGCCGCTGACGATACGACACCGGCAAACTCAAGGCTTGTTCAACACTAACCGCCAGGAACGCCACTGTAGCCTGTGTTACCGTTTTTCGCGGGAGTTGTCCCTCTCATCTGTTTATATACACGCTCTCTGCCTACACCACCAACACACACACCTACACCCTACCCTCACCACACCCCTAAACTCTCACCACCCATTGGCTCCATTGCATAACCATGTCGGTCCTTGGCCCGAGTTGCGTCGCAGCGCCACCTATCGATTCCCGTGGATTTGTCTAACCCCATTCGTTACAACCTTTGTGGATGAATATGGGATAAGGCCTTATCAATATCCTGTTAAAGATACATCAGTTTCTGCACGCCCTATATAGTATATAGATCTAACTGAAACAGATCCTGATCAAGTCAGTTGATCAAAACAGTCAAAGCTCAGCATAAAAACCATAGCTTGACACGTTGACCCGGAAGTACTTAAACGTGATGGTCGATGCGCATGCGTAGTATATGCAACCGTCATTTTTGGCGGGATGCTCAAATTCTATGAGCGGCTTTTAAATGTCTGTTGCCTTATTCCGATTTCCATAGACAACCTGATATCGCCAAGTAATTTACAAAACACCGCATCTAATGTGATTCCCCTCACACGGTAGGTTATATTTGCTAATATGATAAATCAGGTACGTTCTAAAGGGCGTGTATTTTGATGAAAGTGGCGTTGCATGTTTCGAATGTGGATGCGTGCTCACGACCCGACCTTGACATTAGTTATGTTGACTAGTTTCCAAACACCGCGACGGTACAAGCGTCTTCACTCCGATGTATTCTGTCATTTCTCGGTGATTCCTTCGACAATGCTGAATCCCCAATTACTTATTCAGTAAGTGTACTCGTAAATGTTGAGTCAGCTCCTGGTTTGATCTGCTAGAACCAAGTGACATGGAGGAAAATTAAAAGAATCGGGAACAAAACATGGTGCGAGAAAATCCCAAACTGTCATGGCTGTCGAGTGTCGGTCTAGACTCTAGTTGTTTTGCTTCCCAGTTTATTGATAAGCATTAGCTGTTCTGCAACTCACTCTCAAGAAACGTATGCGTTGTATTATCAGGTTTCCTTCGGTGTCTGTTAGTGCATTGTGATCGCTTGTTTTTGGGTTGTTCAGACAGGATGGAACAGTTGTGTTTTTGCTTTGATCAGCTGAGAGTGAGAGCCTGAGTTGGCGCTTTCCTTCCATTCGTATGTAAGTAGTCGTAGCGATAGTTACTCATGCATCCTATTCCTAGTACTACACTAGTAGTAGTAGTAGTCCGTGCTCCATAATTAGCAACTATCGGGGAAAGTGGGGATATTTATCTACATATTGGTAGTAAATAACCCTCCACCTTCAACCTTTCATCAGTAAATCACTAAATGCTAACGAAAGTCAAAATGTCCATCATGATCATGCCCATCATTTGGGACCACACACGAAAATTTTAAGACAGGTCTAGAACACCATACATAGTACAGAATTGAAGCCCTTCCAATTCTGAGTTGAATACACTTTTTTTTAGCTCTATAGCTTTGTTAATAAAATAGTTATGATGATTTTCATTTCACTCTTTTGTCTTGATTGCTGGAAACTTTACTAGTCTATGGGGGAACTTGGTGAAACCACATGGAAATATAGCCCACACAAAATTTCAAAATCACCAGATTCCAACATAAAATATATCATTGCAAAGGTATTGGAAAGACCTTTCTAATGATACCTATATCAATATCATGTGACAATTATAAAGGAAGTTGTGACACTTTATAAAATGGTGAAAAACAGCGATCGGCGGTATTACATAGAATTTTTAAATCGTTTTTTACAAATCGACGTAAGGCACCTTAAACCACCAAGCCACAACCTTCATTCAAACATAGTTTAAAAGAGAACAGGCCATAGAATCAGTGTATACATGTTTAAGTTAGTTTAAACAAGGTTTGATGTAGATTTAAGGGTAACAAAGTTTCCTTTCAACTTATTCTGTCTGCCAAACCCAGAAGAAATGTTGAAATATGCTTGTTTTGGGATTGAAACACTTGGGAGGACTGTTTAGAATCATTACTTCAAATAATCAGGAAGGTGTGTACTCCCACAATCCCATCCAAAGCCATTTACCAGAGCATGGGTTATGCCAGAAACAGTACCAAGTTTTCAATGGCTGTGTTGACATGCGCAGAAAGCTGCGCCACGTCGCCATTTGCGGTCGCTACACACACGAAAATTGTTTAACAGGTCTAGAACACCATAACTAGTACATAATTGAAGTCTTTCAAATTCTGAGTTGAATACACCTTTTTTAGCTCTATAGCATTGTTAATAAAATAGTTATGATGATTTTCATTTCACTCTTTTGTCTTAATTCCTGGACACTTTACTATGGGGGAACTTGATGAAACCACATGCAAATATAGCCCACAAAAAATTTCAACGTCAACAGATTCCAACATAAAATATATAATTGCAAAGGTATTGGAAAGATCTTTCTAATGATACCTAAATCACTATCCTGTGACCATTATAAAGGAAGTTGTGACACATTATAAAACGGCGATCGGTGGCATTACATTGAATTTTGAAATCATTTTTTTACAAATCGATGTACCGCACCTTACCGCGGCAAGCCACAACATACACTCAGACATTATTTAAAAGAGAACAGGCCATAGAATCGGTGTAAACAATGGGAAGTACTGGAAAACATGGTATGATGTAGATTTAAGGGTAACAAACTTATCTTTCAACTTAATCTGTCTGCCGAATCAAGAAGTGCTGAAATAAGCTTGTTTTTGGACTGAAACACTTGGGAAGACTGTTTAGCATTGTTAGTTCAAATAATCATTAAGCTATGTACTCCCATAATACAATGCAACGCCGTTTAACCGAGCATGCATGCCCAAAACACAGCTACCAACTTTTCAATGGCCATGTTGACATGCGCAGAAAGCTGCGCAGCATCGCCGTTTGCGGTCGCTACCATCATGTCATGAGCATGCATCAGATTAGATACAAGATTCACCCCGTACTGCTGCAGTAGGGGTGCAAACCAACCCTATGTAAAAGCTGTCGAAAATGCGGGTCATAGAATTGAGAGCCTAATTTCACAATCTAAGAAGCAACATTTATTCTTTACATCTGTCTTATTGATAGCCCGCTACCTTTGAGTTGAATAATATAATATCTAGTTTAATAAGATTTTAAAGTGAAATCGACGGCGTTCTGCGGCCGCCATCTTGTCTTTTTGCATTCTCTCTCATTCACCAACTCTGTGTTATAAGTAACCATTTGACACTGGTGCCAGGCATTCTACTTTTGTTGTTCCATACTAACGCTATTTTCGACCGTAATTATATAGGGTTGGTATTCACCCGTGTACTACAAGTACCGGGTGAATCTTTTATCTAGCATCGGATCAATTTCATGATCAATGAATTAAGATAAATCATTCATTCACTCACTGACTTGTCAAAAATTGTTTCATTCCACTTACTCAAGAACTGACAGACACGGAGTTGTATTTTTAATTTGTTTTCGTTAATTTATTTATGCTATTAAGTATTATAAAGAAATTCGATCAAACGCCACACACTTTGGCACTGTTTGTGTTAGCTACTGTCCATTTTAATTTCGACATATTAACAAGATTGAGGCTGAAACCCATGCAATCTATTATATTTTAGATTATTGACCTGTCACACCTGCGTTCATATTGGTGCATAATTAATAGGAAGTGGCTATTCATACGGGGCCGTATCAATAGACTACATCACGGTTCCAGTGGCGCGGTGCATTGTGGGATGCGTCAGAGCAAAACAAAGTCCAGAGAAGCACATGACACATGCTAATACACTGGGTGCAGAAATGTGCTAGTTTCAGCTCATCTCAGCTCGTTTGAAACAGAATACCAACTAAAAAAATATCTATAATAAATTAAGATATTCATCTATTATCTAGCATTGCATTTACATCAATATAATCAGCACATCTTGTGCCATGTGCATATGTGCAAATCTAGGCACTCAGACTAGTGTTAGAGCCAGTCATTTTTTTATTTTTTTTATTCATGTTTTTATTTATATTCTATGGTTAATGAGATACGTAGAAATAGAGAATGAGTAGGGTTAATCAGATATTGGTTATATATTTCTTTGAAACAAGTTTTTGTTGACACATTTGACATTTTAATATTTAGAACAAGAATTACTTCTGACTAATCAATGGTGATGTAAACATCAGCCTGTAAAGTGACTGAAATTGTATATTTCTTAGCTCAAAATGCTTAATTATGGAGAGTTGTATCTTAAGCATCTTCATTATATTATTATATTGCACCCTTCCATCCATGTTTGTGCCAAATTGTTATGTATAAGTTCTATTTATTTTGAATAAAATGCCAGTTTTGCCATACGCGTATCGGCAAATTCAATGGCCGTACACCTTTGCTTTGCTCCCGGCCCCGTTTTCAGCGCATGCGCAGTCGGAACCATGATGTACTCTATAGCCAGAGCGCTTATTAGTACGGCACTGCTTTATCACATCGTATCCCCATTGCATTAGGGTTAGGGTAACTTTGTTTTTGTTTTATGTTGTAGCAACATCTATGGTCATATCAGGATGGGGGTTTCTTATGTGACTACCGCCATACTAATAAGAGCTCTGGCTATTGATACGGTCCCGTATGAATAGCCACTGCCTAATTAATACTGACCCACCCACGCGGAGGCTAAGGACTAACACGTGTATATTACTGCTGTCTGTAGTTTGTTACTGCGTCTGTAGTAGTGGTGGAAATTGAAATCGCCAAAATCCAGCAAACGGAAATAGCCCTAGATGGGTGCCACCATTTGTATACTTGTGTTGAATAACCAAAATCCAGCAAATGGAAATGGAAATAGCTCATCGAACTTCGCTATGCAACACACGGGGTGGACGACAGCGATTGGTTAATAATTGCCTATGGGCTTGATGATGCTCCGCCGCAGAGTAGCGCATGCCGAATCAAGGAACAACTGCACTGGTCCCTCCCTACAAGTCTTCCATATGTGGTCCGATGGCATCACCTGGACCAGTGTACATGTTCCTCCGCACTACTCTGCTTAATTCACCCTAGCCAAGACATGGGTTACTGGGGTCGGGTCGTTTTGCACATGACACATGAATTTTTCGACTCCACTCGCGGTGGTCGATTTGTAATTTTAGGAACTCGGGTGACCCAAGTCGTGTTAATCGAATATTGATATGAATAAGCATTGCTTATTCATATCACTGACATACCGACCTATTTCATATGACCTCAGCATATGTAATTAGGTCGCTGCACACGCAGCTTGGCTGCAGGACAACACACTGCAAACTCAATGGCTGTGAGCAATCTTCATACAGAAAACGTGAAATATCTCTAAAACCGAACAACTTAGAAACAAACTGCTTGGCACAGAAACAGATCAAGTGTTTAACAAACAGATTATATTAAATTTATGTTTATTCGTCTAAATTTCTATTAATTTCGATTAAAATTGAAGCTTTGTACTGCACGTATGGGCAAACTCCATGCATTGTCAATGGTCGTGAGCAATCTTCCTACAGAAAAAGTGAAATATCTCTAAAACCACACAACTTAGAAACAAACCTCTTGGCACACAAACAGATCAAATGCTTAACAAACAGATTATATTAAATATATATGCCTAGTGTTCTGTATTTCTATTAATTTTTTAAATAAATATTGATGTTTTGCACTGCACGTATCGGCAAACTCTATGGCTGTGCACAATCTTCATACAGATACTGCGAAATATCTCTAAAACCGCACAACCTAGAAACAAACTGATTGCCACACAAAGAGATAATATATTCAACTAACGGATTATATTAAATTAATGTCTTTATTGTTCTTTATTTCTATAAAGTTTAATAAAAATGACGTTTTGCACTGCGCGCATTGGCAAACTCAATGGATGTGTGCTTTTGTTCTGCAGCCAACGTGCGTGCACACACAATGTTTATCAATATTGAAAGCGGTCTATTACAATGCGATGTTAATTTGACCCATCCCCGCACTACAAATGTAAAAGGAATCCTCCCCTCAAAAAACGACGTTGTCTTACTCCTACTGGATGTCTTTGATATTGGTGAATTCCAGGGTAACCGTAACCGGCCTGCTGAATCAACAGGATAATAAACGTCACTCAAATTCCCCATTTGTTTATGTAGCCATGGCGTAACCACAGTTTCCGTACCCTAACTGGATGCCTCCCCATAGAAACGTAGTCTCCTGTCAGCGTCGCACCAGCTCTTAAAGCCAGTTCTCCTCTGCATCTCGGACCAACAAAGCTCATTTCACCATCTTGTTTGTCATCATCCAGAGAGAGAGGATTCATTAATTCTTATACGTAGACTTACGTTCCCGCTTCCGGGATGCCGAAGGGGTTTGGTCGGGGGCGTGGCTGTTTCTTCCAAGGAATTGCTCCGTTCGACAGATTCACCTTTGTTGTGGAGGATTTAGGTGATTCTGGCAGTCCGAGCACGTCGAAATCACGTCATTCTTCAGCGCTGTCGGTTAGTCCTTTAGGATCCTGTCAAGAGGTGTCTGTCCAGGAGCGACTTTTGGTTGTGTCCTGGCAAAATTAGCGGTGCTTGGAGTCGCACTTGTCACGCTAAAAAAAGCACTTGGACTATGATATCGACGGTGAATTATCGGTTGACGTAGAAGTTTCGCCATCAGCAGCACTTTCAGCATAGGGCACACCGTCGTGCACCCCACAGCACTGTCAGCATAGGCCAGACAACTGCACCACGCAGGACCTTCAGCACAGTCACTACTTACTGCATGATGGCCTATGCTGCCGACACGGCGTAAAGAAACCACCAATCATTCAAAACTATCAAGATAAGTACTCTTTCTGTACATCTAGGAATCACGCACTGTCTTCTTATAAATTTGTCTGATTAACCCATCTGTAGTATTGGATACGCAAGTGTATGATGTGTGCTCTAAGTAACACATATTATTCTGGAATCTGCCATTAATACTGTTATGTCCTGATTCCACCTATACTATGCTAAAGATTAGACCATGTCGTCAACCATGACTCTTTCGTCAATAGCTGGTAGGGCTATCATTTCAATGTAAAAAGTAACATTATGCTGGTAACCAAGAAATGTGACCCACCGTAGTTGTGCTACTGGAGATGGTCGGGTAGTTTATTCTCACATTAGAATATTAACATGTCAATTTCTGTACTACAATGGTAGTTTTCATTAATTCCCTCCTTGGGCATAGCTGAAGCTACAACAGCTGTCAGATTCACTGGTATTCCATATTTATAGGTACGTAGTGGATAATCATGGTAAATGTAGGCCTGAATTGAAATCTTTTTTATGGATATATCTGTTCTTGGAACTGGCGACGATGACGTGTGAGATGGACAACAGTACTTGGACGAGTGGTCAATGGGTTCAAATGAATTAAACTAGGAGTTTGAGCCAGATGACTTGGGGAATGATACTAAAAAATTAAATCATTCTACCTGAGTTCTGTACGGAGATAATGGAAGGGGTAGTGATAGATGTAGCACTAGCAATTATTGAAGGGTGTGCGTTTAATGATTTTTTTCTGACATAGGGGTTTTGCTTTATTCTGAACAATATGTCATTTCTGTTTCATATTCTCATGGTGATACGCATGATGCGGGGAATGTTGTGATCGACGACGTGCGGTTGCCATGGAGGATTCTATCTTGGTGAACAATCAGCAAGTCATGGTCAAAGTTATGTAAGGTAGCTGTGCTTCTCAGTAATGACATACAGTGTGATAGTGAATTATCACGTAAAACAACTGTAGTATATATATACTGGGTTGTACACATGTTAGGTGTCTGGTTTGGAATGACATTAGCCTTGGTAACGGGTGTGTTGTTAGAACCGACCTGTTGATGATACCCTCTGACAGTTTGAATCCTCCACTACAGTCATCAGCGTTGTGTGCGGACACATTGCTGTTTGATCAAGTTCATGTTGTTGATTGGTTATATGTTCCCTTGATTGTTAATTCTAGCTGCCTCGGACAACTTGGGCCATAAGGCTGGTTCCACCGTCTTGACTAATATTCATGCCAGCACTGCCCAAGTGTTGAGCCCGCTTCACCAAACTCTGCTGGATGTCGTTACACATGTTCCACCTGTAACGGACATCACCAGAGTGTACCTTCCTCTGCCACCGGAGCAGTTCAGAGTTACCTTGTTGGAGTTCAGGCCCTTGGCCGTCTCCTCTACTAACACAACAGTTGATTACTTTGACTTTTACAATAATGTTAGGGCTCTGGGTCTTCCCAACTACCTGTCAGCTAGGTTTCCTGTCCCTTCAGGCCTAAAATGAAAAAATTGTGGATTAATGCTTACAGACTTCAGGACCCACAAGTTGTTGATTTTTGGAGTTTGGTTGGCCCACTGACTATACCCGAGGGACGGCCCCTACCTCCCAGTTACATGAATTGCTTGGGTGATTGAATGTCATTCGTGCCTAACACTAACAGGGGCCAGGGCCACTTCTCTAAATAATTTTACTCTGTAGTTTGCCCCAAGATGTTCAGGAACTGTGGGTTTAGTATCAAGTTGAGCATTTTAGTGTGCTGGTTGCGTTCGAATCCTTGGTTCCTGAACATGCTATAAGTTGCATTGTCGCCATTTACACAGCTAATATGGCCGCGTATCATGAACTCGAGTCAGGTGCTGGCCATGACACAATGCTTTGTAAAATATCAAGGGCGCTGTGGCTCCACTCGGCCCTGATTAACTGTTCGCTAAATGTGTGTCATAAGGCCGGGACTGATCTCCCGTTTGTTGAGGCGTTAAGCAGAAGACACACTGGGCATTCCTATGAACGCATCGCTCAAACTGCAATACTCAATAGAAAACTTGGACAGGTATACCCCTCGTTTGACTTGAACAGAGTTTGTGAATAAACTTCTACTTGCCTTTTATTCACACACCCACAACACACAGCAGGGTTTACATGGGTTAATCAACTACTACAAGCTGCCCTTGCAAGAGGCACTTGGAAAAATGGTAGAATTATGGTACTAGCTACACTATATTGCGGAAGTCTAACCTGTTGTCTTCTAATTGCATACACGGCGCCGACCATGTCCTCCTGGGAAAGGGCCTCCACTGTACGAGGAACACACTATATATTGAAGTGCGATCTCACAAGACATCGTGGAGCGGATGCGTACCCAATACGTCTCCCGTCCGTGAAAGGAGCATGGCACTGTGTTGTATCAGCCTGGAGATGCTACTGCTCCTGTACCCAGATCTACCATGATCGCCCAGCTCTACTGACCGTAGACGAAGCCCTCTTACCCCGGCCCTTTGCCTAGCACTCACCAAGGGTGGACACCGCAATGCCCAACTGTACATAGCCTGTGCCAAGGCGGAGCACGTGCATATGCAAATGCCGGGATGGACCTGTCTGGCCTGCGTAAGCTGGGCAGATGGTCGTCCTCAGCCTTCTATTCCTATGTACCTCGCGATGTTCTTAGGTCAGCACCACTGGCACTCGCTAAGCACCTTGGCTGGGTGCCAGTTACGCTGATCTGGTGGTAGGTTCATGGAAGTCTTGAGATCTACTGTACATTGTTACTGGTAAGACCGGACGCATTGTTCCCCGATGAGGATTGAGTAATCTTCTGTGTAATTAAATGTAAAATTTTCCACACGCATGAATTTCTGTTTTCAATTATAGTAATTTATACTAATTAAATATGAGTGTCCGACTTGGCCTGAGCATATAGCTCAAACACTCTAATCTAATCTAAACTAAACTAAATGAGTATGGGATGGTAAAGAACCGTTTGCCTTTTTAAGAAAACCATGAACTGCTGTGTTATAAATATTTCAAATATCCCACTTTAAATTAAATGTGGACTTTTATTGGAGGGAGTGTGATTCTTACTAGGTATCCCAAATGCCTTGCCAATCCACCAATAATCTGTGTGTGGAGGCTTAAAATTCATCATTTTCAATCTGTTGGTGTGTTCTAAGTTGTTCACCAATTGAAATAAAATCTAAAGCAAAATAAAGCTTCATATTTCTTCTATGTAATAGTACCATCCACATTAGGATATGACTTTGATCAGCTACAGAAAATCAATGCTTTGTCAAGTCCATTTATGTAGAAAATCACCTTTTGTTTCAACTAACTTATGCATGAAATTTTACACTGCTTCTTCAAACCTTTGGCGCCCATTCACCAGAGCTAGCATCATCATGCCAATGATATCATTTTGTTGCCAATACTACAGGCCATATAGTCATATTTTGTCCTTGAATAAATTCTTTGTCCATCTATTTTAAATTTTAATTTAAAATGTTCAATTAACCACCATTTCTGAACCGAATAATGGATAACTTAGGTTTTTACATGAAAATAAATATCCTTTTTTTCTTTAAAAAAAAAGAAGTTAATCACGATTCTTAGCAATGCAGTGTGAAGGCGTAAATTTTGAGATGAAATAAATGTTGGCTCTACTTAATAATTGAATGCTAAAGTTGTTATGCAATGTGCCAGTTGTTATGCAATGTGCCATAAACACACTGCCCACACACACACACAGGGTTTGAAAACATTTTTTTTTTTTTTAAAACCTTCACATCTAGCAAATTGTGTTGTATGTAACGTAAACAGAAAGATCATATTGACGGTAGTACAGTGTGAAAATTGCATGCAATTATCTTGTACGGGTGCTTTTCTGTAGCAAATAAGCCTGCTCAAAGTTGGGCATTTCCTTTTACCGGATTTTATCACTTGTCAAATTGAGCTCTGGACCATTTTAAACCTATTTTTTAAAGCTTTTCCCAAGGATATGTAGTCCTGAAAAAAAATAGCAATGACAAGACTCATCAGTAGGTTAGGGATAAATCAGAATAATTTAATATGGGTGCCAATTTTTTCCACAACCAAGCCCCCAAATGTGGTCCAAAGCGAAATTGGTGAAATTAAGGAAATTGTGATTTCACGCATTTTTGAAGATGTATATCTTGAAATGTAACCACATCAGACCCCTGGATCTTTTTATTCTCATTGTATATGCCATGGATTTGAAGGAAAAAAATACAGTATGTCTGATAGGGTGGTTACTTTTAATTCTTGGGGCCATCAAAAATGTTATCTTTTTAGTTTTGGGTGGGACCAATTAAGTAACAACCTAAAAAAAGTCCATATCTTCTTTAATATTAGAGCGATTTTCACAAATGAAGTGTCATTTTATTTCAAATTAAATATACTAACAGGTGAAATCCATTAAATCAAACTCCAAACTATTTTTGAAAATCACTTGGGATACCTATTCTTATCATATACATACAATCTCATATGTGTAGTTTTTTGGGCGGGGGTGGGGGGTGGAAAAGAAAAGTAGGATGTGCTTCAAAAGCTTGGAGTTTGTCCTGGCAACATCTAAGGTCATATCAAGATGGGTACCGATTTGAGACTGCACACTCATGGTAACTTTATAGTGTTGTCCCACTGGGAAAATCAGACCGCCAGCACCATGACCCGATAATCCACTCAGTCATATCCTGACACTGAGCTAAACCAGTCCTTGCCCTATCCTATTAATGCCGAGTGCAAGTCATTGGTTTGACTCGACCGAGAACCAAACTCTCGACCTTCAGCACACGAGGCCCCTGCTCTACCGATTCGGCCACCGCGCCCGGTGCACAAGCTTGGGTGTGCTGGTAGTAGAAAGCAGTGTATTGGCTTTAATCCTTTACGGCCGCGTTCCCGGTCACGTGACAGATCAGCTGGCTTGGCACGTCTCCCGCTGCCCCCGCACTACTCCAGTCGTGCTTGGCAATGTATAATGATTGTAGGTCACATGCGGGCCAGTGTAGGCGGCGACTTTTGTATTGGTTGGTTGGGTGGAGGAGGATGTGTGTCTGTGTGTGTGTTCTGACCGGTGTAGACTAGTTACAGAGCGATGGAACAGTCACAGCGCTAACTGGGGCCGACCGAGGTGTGAGGCGATTTGACCATGTTTGTGGTGTAATAAGGCCAAGTAGCGACATGACTCACTGATTAACTACCACATTCACTAGTGTGCCGTCACTACTGTCCAGGCGGACACATGGTATGATGGAGTGGGCCGACACTGGTGGGTACCTATATTATTAACATTAAACATGGCATTGCTATCAACTGTCAGTAGAATCGCAAAGCTTCCTCTCCGGAGGCCGAGCTCTGCCATTGTCCAGTCAAGTCCGTTGCTTTACACTCAACACTGATGTACACACATCAGCTCTTGGACCTTGTTATTGAGCTCTCACATAATTATTTTTTATTAACGTTGCATAGTCCGATCGTTTATAGCTTCTGTCATTTTCTTAGATAAATATATTGGGTTGATCATTAACATTATAATCTGTCTTACTTTAGTTTGAAGTAACTTTTATTTTATATTATCTTGATGGTTGCTTTTGCTCTGAATCTGAGGCATATTATCCTCTAGATAAAGGATTCACCCGGTACTCGCAGTACACGGGTGAATACCTGCCCTATATAGAAACGGTCGAAAAAGCGGGGAAATGAAATGAGAGCCTAATTTCACAATCTAAGAAGCAGCATTTATTCTTTGTATATGTCTTCATATTTCCCTGATACCTTTGAGTTGAAAAATATAATAAAATATCTAGTTTAATCAAATTTAAAAGTGAAATCGACGGTGTTCTATGGCCACCATCTTGTCTTTTTGCATTCTCTCCTATTTCACCAACTCTGTGCCTATATAGGTACCCATTTGATACTGGAGGCAGGCATTCTACTTCCTGTTCTATACTAAAGCTATTTTCGCCCGTATTTACACTACGTTGTCGTTCATCCGTGTACTACAAGTACCGGGTGAATCTTTTATCTAATTATCCTCATACTCTGGAGACAAAAGATAAAGTAATCGACTTTCAAGTTTCTCTGAGGTCCTTCTTCATTATCTATGAAATGAGACAAATATCTCACTTGCCCCAACTGCACATTGGAATGAACTAAGAGTAAGTAGTATGAGCTGGTCCTGGGACTCTCTGTCCGCCCCTAACAAGTAACAGACTGCGTGTACGCAGGATATAAATTATAAGTGTAAATAGGTGACCGGTGGTGAGCGGTGCAGCATGTACTGCTAGACAGGTCTTGTCTGGCTATATATATATATATAATTACTGACCATTTAAGTAAACAACTAGATGTTCTCGCTCTGTTGTATGAAATTCTTTTTGTGTGTGTGTATATAACTATAAGCGATGGTTGAATAATAAATACTGTCTGAAGTGAATTAGTTTAAAACTGCATAGTTAGCTAGTTTAAATCAAAGTTACTTTACTTTAAACTAAAGTAAAGCAGATTATAACAATCAATTTAATAGTGAAAAAAGTACAGAAACTCAAAACCATCGGACTATGCAACTTTAACGCATTTTTCCGCCGTAAATATGGCCTTTGCTACTGACACAACGCTTAGCGACCATCAATCAATCAAACTTATTTACGGTTTACATACACTTTAAAAAATGGTATTATTATTATTTTTAAATAGTCACCGTTTATTAATTAAAAAGAAACCGCTTGCTATTTGGACATTGTTTTACATGGCGTGTAATAGCGAGCTTCCTTGTCACTGTCAATGCCAATGCTAGGTTGGCCCATCGGAAGAATGGGGTAGAGAGCTGTAATAGCTTGGGCTGTAATAGCTTGAGCTGTGCTAACTGCCCTACTAGTACTACACTGCCACGGTTGTTCAGATAAGTGACAGCGCCCATGTGTGCACCCTCACCATGACACCAGTATTCAACGCTGTGCAGTGGTTAGCATATTGTTATGCTGATGGATATACCACCCACCCGCCCCCATCTAAAACTGCATACATCACCCTAATTCTACGTCATTTGAACCAAATAGGGGGAGGGGAGGTTAAATCTGTAATTGTAATATTTAGATCGATATAGTATAAACGATTGTATATTAATAGTCCATTTTGTTTAAATAAAGCTGCCCCAGGTCACATCTACATAAATGGGCAGCATATTAAGTGTGGCTGTGTATGGGGGGGGGGGGATTATAAATCGTACAATATATTAATGCGAAACAGGCAAATAGGCCCATCAGGTCCTAGCATACCCTGGCCTACGTGGTACTTGTACATGGAAATATCTTGTATATATGTCCCATCTCTACTCTCACTGTAGGTAAATGTATGGAGAGGTGTACATGAAGTATGGAGCTAGACTTGCTCGACAAGAAAATACGGCGGCTAGTCGCTAAACTCAATAAGGTGAGTCAGTTTACGGTTAATTTATCATGTCGGCTCAGAATTAACTAAATATTATCCATCTGGTTATGCTGGAGCTATTACTGTATTATATAATATAGACACTTAGTATTCTCTAATAATTTCGATACATACATACATACATACATACATACATACATACATACATACATACATACATACATACATACATACATACATACATACATACATACATACATACATACATACATACCCGGGTAGGACAGTAACTTTTTCCGACTTGCCCAGTCAGGATAGTGGCTGAATTTTCTACTTGCCCGAGTGGCAAAAGTACTTGCCCGAGTCCAAGTTAGGCAATCTAAACTGAAATTTGCTGAGATCAGAAAAAAATAATGACCTACTCATTTGGGCAAGTCAGCGAGAACTTCACCTGCCCGACTGAGTAGACTAGGTGCCAGGGCAACCGGACAGTCCTTATTGACCTACCCTGCCAGGTTACGTGACTTACTGTGTGTAAGAATCAATTATTTTTGTGTCTTCGCTCAGCATAATGTGCACCTTGAGGTGTTCGACCATGAGGACATTGCGTTTGGTCGGGTGCTGGGACGCGGCGGTGAAGGGGTGGTGCGAGAGTGTACCGTCACCTACAATGACCTTCCCGTAGATGGCGCTGTTAAAACTCTCCTTGACAACTCGGACGACTGCATCAATATCACTTTGGATGAAATAGAGTTGTTATGGTGAGATGCTTGACTTGGAATTACAGTAAAACCTCTGATAGACCACTCCTCTATATCGATTGGTTTATTTGGGTCCCAAGCGATTGCCCATACGATACTATTGTGGTGATGTTTTTTTTAACTCCCTAAACCGATCACCTCGCTAAATGAACTATTTCAAGTCTTTGCCATGGTTGGTCGATTTAGAGGTTTAACTGTAGTAGAATATGTATCTTAAATCCTATAATACTAGTAATCAGTGTTTGCACATCGTTTTTTTTTTGTTTTGAGTACCCTCGAATGTTCTTGAATTTAAATGTATGTTTTTGAATCTGGCGGCCAACATTTTGTATGAACCCTGATTTGAGATGAATTAGCAAATTCATGTTAGTTATCTTTGTGGAATTGTTTCCCCAACATTACATACTTTCGAGTAGAGTGAAATTTTGGTATCAAGTCTCTCTTTGAAAATGTTCTTAAATCTGGTGTGGTGGCCAACTTTTTGTATGAACCCTGCCAGTAATAGAGCCTTGCTCTTTCACATAGATACCTTGACCCTTGGCCTTTCATATAAATCTTGACATACCTAGACAGAAGCACTTTTTCCACTTGTATCTTGAAAATGGTGGCTAGGTGACTTCATAGAGCACCCTTTCTAGCAGGAGCTAAGACACTGTACAATGAAACTATAGCATGACGTTTATAACCTGGCTGAAAAAGTTTAAGTGTGTGGACACTTTATTTACCAGAAAATGCAACCTTAAATGTGAGATTCTCTCTTTTTTTTAAAGTAGGTGCTACCATATGACTGAGTTGAGGCACATGGACATCAGAATCACTGATGGACAGAATACCCAGACCTTCTAGTGCCTGGTATTGTATTTGTTGGTGCCGAGAAATGAAATAAGCATAATGAGCTTGTACATTACCTAAATGCTGTTGTGTATTCAGTTTATTATTGGATTTAAAAATGTTTTATATCTTGTGTGCTGTTCGTGTGTGGCTAGCAGACTGCTGGCTGCTCATAACATCATATATGAGAATCTTGACGTTGTCCAAATTTGCGGCCGTTCCGGGTTTTGCACAAACCACCAATTCAATCATCAAACCAACATGGCGGCACCCATAGCAATGCATGCCCACCACCATATGATATTTTTTTTGTCGGACCATTCTCATCTAATCAGGGCAGAGCCTGGAAAGTCTGCCCCATTTTCAAAGCCTATCAAAAACAGCCTTGAAATCCATACCTTCACATGGTGTACGGACCCTGTAATGATCACATAGTGAGAAGAGTCTTGCTATTTCACCCAGCCTCGCCAAAGATCCGATAATCCAGACGACACTGAGGGTGTACGGAGTGGCGGCAGTGCCCGACAAGACAAACCCGACACTTGGCCGGCTGGTGATCATCACCGAGGCGGGGCTCATGAACGGGCTGCAGCTAATGCAGCAGGAGCTGCTGCCCCGACATGTCACCTTCAGGCTGTTTGGTGATGTGGCCGCAGCCATCCACACCCTGCACGCCAAGAACATCATCCATCACGACATCAAGCCCGAGAACATCCTCATCACCAGCGTGAGTACCATAAACCACCGTGTTAAAGTTGCATAGTCCCATAAAGCATCAAATTTTCAAAACCAAAACATTATGGAAGATTTTATTGTACATATCAAACTTAAATACTGATCAAGTTATTAAGCACTCGTTTCCACATAGAAGGACAACAATTTAATCAAAACCTCTTACTGCATAAGCCTAAGGTGTCCTGGTTTTGGCATGCTTGCCAAAACTAATTTTACGTGGGTGCACTTCAAATATCTCAAAAGTTAGCCATTCAAAATATAATTGAATTCGAACTAAAGTGTGGTAGAATATAATAATCAATTTAATATATTTATCTCAGAAAATTTATAGTAACTCGAAACCATCGGCCTATGCAACTTTATGAATGAGCAGATTACACAGTACGTTTCAATGCATTTGTGGTACCGATTGAGGATGGTTTGAAAACTCAGCAGGACGCCCCGACCGCTGTAATGGGTGGTTGGAAAGTATAGTCTGGATCTAGCCTTGAAGACCATCAACACAACAACAATTTAATAGGGAATAAGCCAATTAAATATATAGACATGGTCCTCTCAGATGATTTGGTCGTCCTGATATGACTACAGATGTTGGTAGGACGTGAAACTCCCAACCAACCAGTTGATTTGGAAGGTTAAATTAATACTTGTTTTTGTAATCTGGCAGATTGTGCGCAACAGCGTGGGCACAGTGGAGCATGCTGGGATGCGGATCATCGACCTCGGGATGGGGAAGCGGGTATTCACAGAAAAGGTAGTCTGCGACGACATCCTCGGCACCAACGGCTACCACCCACCGGAGATCCTCTTTGACGACTCGCATGACTTCCGTGCCGATGTCTTCATGCTGGGGGTCACCTTTGCCATCATGGTAGGCAGTGATAGAAATAAGCGCAATTAAAATTCACTTGTCCACTGGAAAAGTCTGCAAACCTGTGCACCTTCCGGATTGCAGGGGTAAATACGGAAGTACGATTTCTTGGCCTTTGTTCCGGAAATTGGTGAATTTTTTTATCACACTAAAAGTTGCTGCTCGCATCTGAACAAATACTGTAAATATTACTGAAAGCCTCTGAAAAAAAAAAACTGAAAATGACTGAAAACTGAATAAATGTGTTACTGAAAGTCATTCAAGAATACGGAAAATGGCTTTGACAATACGAAAAGCTGCAAGATCGGGTGTACATGTCTGAGTCTGGTGTGATTTTCACTTGTCCGTCTGAATTTTCACATGCCCCGGACATTTTCACATGTCCCTGACAAGCGGACAAGCTCTTATTTGAATGCTGTGTGATATATATATGTTATATATACAGTGATAGAAATAAGCCAAATGTTTCACTTGTCCCGCACAACCTCTTATTTCGAACGCTGGTAGGTAACCTTTCAAAGGTCTGTGAAGGATCTCTGCGATTTCGTGGATGACAATTCTGCTGTTGTTTAAACTTCACTAAATGCCAGGAGTATTTGCAATATTCTACTATGTTCCATAATCAGTGTCAACCAATGTCGGGTCAACCAAAACATGGAATGTCTCTGAAGTGAAAGGCTTAGTATTGTCAGGGAATCGCTTAAAACAAAGACCATGTTTCATCCAACATTCTTCAAGGCTTTGCACTGTGTCTAACCTTAAAGTTGCATAGTATGATGGTTTTTGAATTTCTGTAATTTGTCTAAGATAAATATATTAAATTGATTGTTGTAATCTACCTTACTTTAGTTTGAAGTAACTTATTTGAAGTGGCTAACTTTTGAGATATTTGAAGTGTAAACCTGTCAAATTAGTTATGGCAAGCACGCCAAAATGCTGACACCATAGGCTTTGGCAGTAACAGGTCCTATTCCCTTCGATGTGGCAACAAATGCTTAATAGGTGCAGCAGCAGCTAAGTTAGATATATAGAATGAAATCTAGATAATTGTTTTGTTTTTCAAAATTTGAGGCTTCATCGCATCGGACTATGCAGCTTTAATATCTACAAACTATGCTGGGGAATATTCTGTCATTGTTTTGTCCGTATAATCACCGCCTTCGTTGGCGATTTCAACTTTTCTGTCCCCGCGAACCCTGTCAGTCCTCTAGTGGTAAATATATATTTCCATAATGGTAGGTTCAATATTGCTTTAATGGTGAATAAATAACTTTATTGTTGAGTCGGTTTCGCCTAAATTCTTTTGTAGCCTTATTGGTAGATAATGCATGATTAGTAACTGAGTAATGGGGTGGTGTCAGCATATAATTAAGGAAATGTGGTAGTTAATTTCTATGCAGATTAAAATAATGGTTCAACCTTTTTTTTTACCCAATAAAACATCATTAAATAGATACTCTTTTTTTTAATTCTGGAAAATGCTGGTTCTTGGTCTTGGAAGTGTTTAAAAAAAATGGTGATTCACAGCACTGAAGGGTTATGAAACAATTTTTCATTACTAGCAGATTTTCCAATCCATATTGTTCTCAGTTTAACAAATATATAACGGTATAAATGTTGACCTGTTGGCCGACAATGATCTTTTTGATAAGATTGTATACTTTTCATTATTAGGAATTCTGACATTGAAAATATATTTACCTATAATAGTAGTTTTCAATTAAATCATGGCATTACCGATTTTGTTGTTTGCTGGTAAATTCTTGTGCTTGTGAAACATTGTACTTGTAGTGTTCCAAAATCCTCCTAGTATACGAGTAGTTATAATTCAAGTTGCATTAAGTCATGACATTCCCTATCATTTTGTTTGTTTTATTGACTTGGTGGTTTATTTGCAGTTGCACTCTTCAGACTTCCTCAAGTCGACAGACCTCCCGGCATTATTAAAGAACTTGCACGCCGCAAAACAAAGGAAGGTCCTAGGAAAAACGCTGTATGAAGAGATTCTAGAACCCACACTCAGGTTCAACTGCGAAATCTCGTCAACATTAAAGAATATGATTTGGTAAGCCGGTTTACATGTAAATTTGAGGTGTATAAATAAAAGTCACAGTAAATGAGTATATAATAAATTCGCATGGATCTTGACATTATAGACCCCTTTCTTCCCTAAGTATAGGAGGGGGAATATCGGTCGATTCGTTGGAAACTGGCGGCTGCACAATATCCTGGCAATCTTGTTTTGCTAGCCGTGCCATAGTGGTAGTAAATGAAGTATGCCCAAGACCTTTCCCAGACTAGGTTTTAGCCACATGTGAATCCCTTAAAGTTAACTTGTGTGGGTCTGTTCAAAATGCCTTGACATTTCTTGGAAGATTCCATTTAAAAAAAGCATTGTCAACAAAACTAACATTGAGTAAACTCTATAATTAGGGTATTTTCTGTAGACATCCACTTTTTTAGACACCTAATATATTTCTTAGCAGAATGCCATGGTCCGTACAGGGCCTGGAAAGTCTTAAAAAATCTTTAACTTTATCTTCCCCATTTCAAGACCTTGAATTTAATCTATTTTGGGTAGTTAGCCTTGAAAAGACTTGAATTTCATTAAACTGTCCCTACTGATCTAAATCAGTCTGAAATAGCCATTCGCCATTGTTGTTTTTCCTGAAATCCAAATGAAAATAGTCTTGAATTCCTATCAAAAACAGCCTTGAATTCTTCACATGTGTGCGGACCCTAGAATGCCCATGAAAGACGGCAGGGCGTAAGATCACCATCAATCAATCAGATTTGAAGAAAGTGTCACAAAAGCCTAGGTACTGCAGTTAGTTCTCAACATAGTCCAGGTCATAAACTTGGCTTCACATGCAGAATTCCCTAAAAAGAAAGGTTCTACTTGAAATGACAATCCACTCGTGGTTAACCTTAGTTATCTAAAATTTATCAAATTAATTCATTTGAAATGAGCTAACATATATATTAATTAGTTAGAATATATATATCAGGTTATGATGGTCAAGCTAATTTATCTGAAATAACGAACCCCCAAACACAAATTGCGCAGCTCTATGAGTTTTAATATGAATGGAATAATGTGCTTTGATGTTAGGTTTTCCCATATTTTTCACCTATTTACCAGTACAATGATGGAGCATGTGAACAAGCGGAATATCACACTCGTTGATGTTGTCGACATCTGTCGCCATGAGGCTGACCGGGCTATGCGACATAGTGAGATTCCACCACCGGTGTTATCTCCATGCCTGAATAGCCATGACTCTGGTATCGACAATGTCCCGGGCAGTAACCAGACGAGTGGAACCAGCGCAAGCACAAGTACAACCAGCAGCGCCAACTCATATCGTCAGCTCAGACCAGTGAGGCTTATTCATAATCCAATTTTATACTGTCTGTTATTTTGCATGGCAATATACAGTGTTTGTACAGAGTCGAGTTATCATACTTTCGTCGGATATTCAGATATTTGTCAGATAATTTTGCATTATTTTTGGACGAATCCATCGTATTTTGCTTACATTTCTTGTTCAAAACTTTGGAATGCTAATGAAATAAGTTGCTTTATTCAGTATATATGTTGTTAAAAGTACTGGAGGAAAACTCAAATTTGGTTGCACAAAAGTAGGATTTTTATTTCTCCCTTTGTACAAACACTGAATATAATATATTGTTTAACATGGCGATATTATTGTATCTATAATATAGCATGATCGTATTTTGTATTTTGAATAGTACTGGCATGACAGTATTTTAAAGCTATATATTTCGCCATAGCCTTCTTGAATTGTTCAAATGTCACCTAACTATTGTAGGTGGCCAAGAGTTTCTGGGAGAATTGAATAATAGTCAAATTTAGAACAAAAAAACCAAATAAGGTTCAATCTTGAGTTGATTTCTACGACTCGTGAATTGTTATGGGATGCCTTTGAACATTTGGTGATTTTTTTTTTGGTTAGTTCTGGTGCAGAAAGAGGGTTCCCACAGGTCAGTGATTTTTTTTAGGTTTCTCAGAAAGTTACTTTTTTTTTAATTTATAAGAAAAGTATGCATAAGAATTAAGTTCTATGTTATTGAATCTGGTTAATGTTAAATGTTTGCATCCAATCAGTAGGCATTCACTTCCACAACAGGGCCCGTATGCAGGAGTCGGTGATAGTGGGCCAAAACAGTGTTTGGAGGGAATCCCCGTTTAGCGGCGAAAAGTGGCATGCCAGTGTCAGTGATAGGCCTAACACCAGAAGCTTAAACTAGGTTAAGGTAAACCAGAAACATAGCTAGTTTACAGCGGTGTTAGTGTTAGGTTAGGCCCAAATCTATTCAATGCTACCATATTTGACAGAATTAAATACGCAATAAGTGAAATTTGATCAAATTAACCCTAAATTCGAAGCGATATTAACGCTGCCGCCGGATCAGCGGCGATATTAATATTTTCGAATCGACGAATGTAAAGTAAACAAATCGCTGTCACCGCATGGACGTCGATATCCATACTGTCCACCGCCACCGCATCAGCGGCAATATATTAGGCCCAAATCTATTCAATGCTATCATATTTAACAGAATTACATACGCAATAAGTGAAAATTGATCAATTTAACCCTAAATTCGAACCGATATTAACGCCGCCGCCGCCGCATTGGTGGCGTTATTCATATTGTCGAACCGAGGGATTTCCCAAATCTATTAATAAATTCACGTTTAGCTATAATGAAAGTGTTGCGCGCTCCTGCATACGGCTTGACCGCATTCCCAGGCTCGGAGATAGCTAAACGGTATCAGGCTGTAACACCAAAACACCGCTATTACCGACTCCTGCATACGGGCCCAGTTTGGGCGGTTCTCCATTGATGTTTAAATTAATGTTAATTAGGCCACTCTCAGTTGACAATTACTTGGACCAGATAAGCACTGGATGTGATATTCGGTGATAGTATGATAGTACGATGGCATTAGACTCATTTCTTGATTGCATGCAGAAAAAAAGGAGGCTACCAGGTGTTGGAAGGGATCTCTGAAATATTTCAAGCACCACTCTTTAATAGTGACATTAATCTGCTATTGGTCAGTTAGATGATCAGTTCATCTTAATGGGGAGCGGGAGGTAGCTCAAGCAGTAGAGGTGTGGGTCATCCGATCGATCCTGCTCAGTGGACCCATTTGCAGCTTGGGCTATTTTCCATTCCAACCAGTGATCCACAACTGGTTTATCAAAGGCTGTGGTATGTGCTTCCTGTTTGTGGGAAAGTGCATATAAAGGACCCCTTGCTGCTTATCGGAAAGGGTAGCATATGTGGTGACAGCGGGTTTCCTCCAAAGAAATATGTCAGAATGACCATGTGTTTGACGTCCAATAGCCGAGGATAAAAATAAATGTGCTTTAGATGTGTCATTTAATAAAACACTCTTAATGCTGAAACCAGACGGGATGGCCGAATGAGTTGAGTGTCCGTCTCCCGTTTTGGTAGATTGTGGAATTCGAACCCATGGGTTCGAACCCTGGTCGAGTCAAACCAATGGCATAAAAATTTATATTTGTTGCTTTCTAGCCAGCCGCTAGGCATTATTAGGATATGGCATGGACTCAGTGTCAGGATAATGTGACTGAGTGGAATATCAGGTGATGGTGATGGTGCTGGCAGTCTGGTCTCCCTGTGGGGCAGCACTATAAAGTCACTATGAATGTGCACTGTCACAAGTCGGTCCCAATCCTGATATGACCTTAGATATAAAACTTAATGCTGAAAATGTGGGAACCCTAAAACCTCTGTACAATGGGAACTCGGTACCACACCAGAGTCCGCCAATGGTAATATAGAATGATTCAATACTAAGAATTTGGCTTTGTTTGCAGCGTCGCGCAAGATTAAGGGGTGCTACAAACGGAAGTGAGATGACACCCAGTCCTTCGACATCTCACGACCGCTGTCTGAGGGGTAGGAAGCGGAAAGGCTCCGAGAACAGCGAGCAGAGCGAAGCGGATACAGCGGAGCGCACCCCGATCAGAAAGAGACTTCGCGTGCGGACCTTTAACAAACCACACCGGTACTCAGACCATGTGCTCGCACAGGGTGGCCGCACTCCGCTGTTGAAGCGCCTTCGGGTGAGATCCGACGTGCTTTACTACGAGTATTAGGGATGATCTATTGACTGTAAATAGATGACTGGATCATGGCCAACTGGGCGCGCACCGATAACGCTGGGTGGTCAATGGCCTATGGCCGGTGTGTTTTTAAGTAAGAGACGGGTGTGTGTGGTGGGTGCGTGTGAAGACTTACCCGGGACCGGATCCCGGAGTGTCTAGTTATCCAGTGCTGTTGTATCAAGCTAGTTGGTGTAATTACTATCCTCTATTCCTATTCGCCTAGTTGGGATTTTAATGGCTTTGTGCTTTTACTTCCAGTCTTTTCCCCCCACCCCCTTTTTTTTGTTTTAAACCACACCGGAATGTAAATAGTTTCCCTATAAATATTAAATCGTATGACCAAATATGCTTTCTTATTGATCCACTAAATTATCATTTGATGTTTATAATGTACAGCCTACTGCGGTAAATCTTTCATGCTAATTTTGATTTATGGTAGTTTTGTTTTGGATTTAGATTATTTGTATTTTTTCAAATAAGAGTTAATGTTGAAGCAATGTGAGTAATTTTATCTAAAATTCACTTCTTCAGACCTAGTATTGGTGACTATTGCTCTTGAAATATTGTGCGAATTAGGAGTAGCAATTTACGTGATACTTGTACATTTGGATTGTCTACAAATGTGTTTTTTTGTGTGATATTGAATTGTACTGAACTTTACACTCATAATATGCAGCGACTGACAATGACAGAGATTATGAAGAGACTTCTGCTCTGGGAATTTCGTAGCTGTATGAGCGGAACAATATAAATAACTTTCACGAAATGTGTAGTTAGGTCTCTCGCTGTCATTTATTGTTCGAGCGGTTAAAATGTTCATCACATTTAATCTCACTTAAAAGCTTATGTAATTGTATAGTACTTGGATGAGCAAATGCTTATGGTTATGAATGTGGGAGAGGGCGTTTGGTTTATAATCGAAAGGAAAGCATATTTAATATATATCTATGTCTATTTAATATACATACATATTGTATAACTGATGTGCGCCCATTGAGTTGCACATCATGTTGTGATTTGAGGGTGTCCTTGTGTTGTCGCTGGTAGGGTGGTACTGGATATGTAATATCGACACGCATGCACAAGTAAACAGCAGAGTCGAGGGGACGGCACAGCTTACACAGTAACGCTCGCGCCTCCGCTTTATCCTGTCGATGGGGCTGCGCACTACCGCAGTTAGCTCCAGCTAGGTGACGCCTCCATTGGTTCAGGGTCCGTACGGGGCCTGGAAAGTCTTGAAAAGTCTTGGAACTTCATTTGCCCCATTTTAAGGCCCTGAAAAACTTGAATTTAACCTATTTTGGGTAATTAGTCTTGAAAAGCCTTGAATTCCATTAAATTGTCCACATTGATCTAAATTAGTCTGAAATCGCCATTCCAAATTCCGATTTTGTACTAAGTCCAAATGAAAATAGTCTTCCTATCAAAAACAGCCTTGAAATAGCTTTGAATTCCATATACTGGTATGTGTGCGTGTTTAGTTAAAAGAACCGCCGCTTAGAGGCGACACTTGTGGATGGTGACTATTCCCTGCAGGGGGCTGCGTACCACTGACCACCTTCAACCTAATCAGCTTTCGTGGGCAAGGTTGGGGCAGGGCGGGAGTGGATTACTAGACCGAGTCTTCATCACTCAGTACCTTATGTTACATTATTTAAGGGCAAAGACTTAAGTTGAAGAATGTGAGTACCTTTCTAATATCAAACAGATTAATTGAATTCTTGTAATAATATACTGACAGTGTCATGTGTGTGTGAATGCAGGTACAGGTGGATACAACTTGAAAGTGCATAGTGTGATTAAATTTAAATAAGGTATGTTATTAATCCTGTTATGTTCGGTAAAGACGTTAATAATTGAAAAGAGGCTAATTTTCATTATTCGTGTCTGACAAGGTTTGGCCACTCTTCTCCACTCAGTAATTGTGGGATTAATTTAGACTCAAATTCTGAAGCACTAACAGCAAATAATTCTGGTGAATAGACTACATCACGGTTCCAGTGGCGCGGTGCATTGTGGGATGCATCAGAGCAAAACAACAACCCCAAAAGCACATGGCACATGCTAATACAATGGGTGCAGCTATGAAATGTGCTAGTTTCAGCTCATCTCAGCTCTTGTTTGAAACATAGAATACAAACTAAAAAAATATATATAATAAATTAAGATATTAATCTTTTATCCAGCATTGCATTTACATCAATATAATCAGCACATCTTATGCCATGTGCATTTAGATTTAGAAAGATCTAGGCACTCAGACTAGTGTTAGAGCCATAGCCAGAGTACTCAATGCATTGTCAATGGCAGTGAGCAATCTCCATACAGAAAAAGTAAAATATTGATAAAACGACACCACCTAGGCACAAACTGCTTGGAAAACATATAGAAAACATGTTAAACAAAAAAAAGATTATATTAAATTTATACGGTTAGGGTTTTGGGTTTCTATTAATTTTGAATAAAACTGACATTTTTCAATGCGCGTATAGGCAAACTCAATGGCCGTACTCCTTTGCTTTGCTCCCACGGCCGTTTTCAGCGCATGCGCAGTCGGAACCGTGATGTAGTCTATTGCTTCGGTACAATTTATTGCCACAATACCAATATTGTTCTTTTGGTGGAGCATGGCGTAGATTAATCTAGGGAAATATACAATTCTTGTGAGAACTGGGTTTGGGTATATCGAATAGGTGTTTGAAGTGCGTTATGGTATAGCAAGTACCACACGGCAGCAAAAAAAAAGTGAAAATTTGAGAAGGTACCCCACTTTTATGTTGTTTTTAACAACCGCTAAGAGAGCTTGTCGCCACTACGGTAACAGACTTCCTGGTCTGTTTGTCCGACTCACTGTATGTTTGAATATTCATCTCAGCGCTTGTCGCTGCTATAACAGTGTTAAAACTCTAGGTTTGAGTGTTGTTTGTGCTATAAACTGTGTATTTGAATATTTATGCCAACAATTGATGATGCCCTATGTGCAAGGTGTTTTTATTATTGTTATTATTATTGATGTCATATATTTGTCGACAAAGTACGCCAGATAAGACTTGGGCTACGCTATATTCATGTTAATCAGGGATGAAAGATTTCCACGAGTTTTACTGTATTGCAATCCCACAGCATATGCTAATACGTGGTCAAATGCCACAGCACTATCAGCATATACTAATACATTGTTCAAACGCTGGAGCACTATCAGTGTATACCAATATGTATGAAACCTGACTTCCTGGTATTTTCCGCGATTCCCTGATAGTGCTAAGTCTATGGGAGAATATCCCATGTTTTCATGGAAATTCGCTGTCGGTTTACAGGTAACCTCACCGTATGCATAGATATTTTTTTGTTGTTGCCAGAGACCACTTTCATCCCTGATTAATCAAATACTGTGTGTATCAGCAAGCGTTGCCACTTTCGAAACGAGAGATTCAAGCTGTCTGCAATAATTAAATCCACAAATTGGGGTGGGTGGGGCGCTAACGACAATCATTTGAGGCGGGGGAGAAGGGGCGTCATAAACTTGTGGGTCCTTTTTGTTGATGATATCAGGCCTTGTTTTGGGAGATGGGAATATGTTTAAACGGTAACCCTCCCATAAACGTTTTATGTTATGGAAAGGATAAATAAACCATCGATAATAAATCAATCAAAATAGTCCGCACCCCGAGTAATTAATCAGGTATTGAACAGGATGGTGGTGTTTGAATAGACCCATCTGTATTTAAAGCCTTTTGATTGCATTACTTCCATGTTACGGCATGAGCCAACCAGATGGGATGGCCAAATGAGTTGAGCGTCCGTATCCCCTTTTGGTATGTTGTGGGGTTCGAATACACAGGTTCGAACTGTACTCTGGTCGAGTCAAACCATTGACTTAAAAATTGATACTTGTCACTTCCTCGCCAGTCGCTTGGCATTATGAGGATATGGCAAGGACTGGTGGGATATCAGGTCATGCTGGTGGCCTGGTCTCCCAGTGGGAAGCACTATAATTAGTCATCATGAGTGTGCACTGTCATAAGTCGGTACCCATCCTGATATGACCTTAGATGTTGCCAGGACGTAAAAAGATGAGCCGTAATATAAAAGTAATTTAATCTCGATTACTTCTGCAAGGGTCGGCATCAATTTCAAAGTTGAGATTGGTTCACGACTAACATGTGCTTTTTGAAGAGACTAGAGAGTCTTATGACGTTTAATTGTACAGTGTTTGAGAACCTGTCTCACATTCATACCATATAACACAACTTGCCACGTATTGATTGGACTGAATGGTGAGCTTGCTTCATTGGTTGTCCTGTATGAAACAATCAACCTAATATATTTATCTAAGAAAATGACAGAAACTCAAAACCATCGTACTATGCAACTTTAAAGCGATAGTTAAACTTGGTGCATTGAGCCTTAAATGAGTGGATTAATTAGTAATGGGACGCCTGTGACGAGATGTTCATAATCAAATCAATGTGATCACCAAAACGTGATAGGTTGTCGAATGCTGCTCAAGGGACCCAAGGGATCGGGTTCAGGGTTGTCTCCAACATGGATCTGTGTAACAGTGATACCCGGCCACAGTTAGCTTCCGTCGGACACTGCATGTCATAATGTGGTCAGTCGTGTCGACTGTCCGAGGGCACAGTACATGTGATGGTCCTGTCCCCGGTACACTATTGCTACTGCTACTTGATATAGTCGTTGTGATACGCGTGATAACACTCCCATCTGGTTCGGTGTGGTGGTTTATGAGTGAAAAGCGTCCCTTTGGTATTGATCTACTGGCGGCACAGGATGCCTGAAGCTTTTTCGCACCATGCCCATTTTGATTTCCATTTTTTCTTTTATATATATATATATGATACATTCACCTCGTTCTCTAGCCGCACCCGTATACAGTCATCTGATATGACCTTAGATGTTGCTAGGACGTAAAACAACAACAAATAACCAAATAAACAAATTCTCTTGCCGCATGGCTAATTATAGCACAGTGAGTGGGAAGCATAGTCCGAGCAAGCATTCAACATTACCGACATGCCATGGATGGATAGCAATTGTTTCACATGAGTGCACTGCACTTTCTACCGATTTCCTCATCGTGGTACCAGACTTGAATGATGGCCTCAATGAGCTAAGCGAGTCTCAATGGTAGCACGCAAATTCTCTATGGGGTTCAAGTTTGGTAAATTCCCAGGCCAAGCCAGCAGCACTTTCAGCTGATTGTCCTCAAAGAATTTGGTCACAACCTTTGATGTGTAGTACAATGCGAGATCTTGCTGGGGGGGAACCCTTGATCTGTCTGGGTACACTTGTCTCATGTCAGGAATCGCACTCTTTTTTTTGTTCTTCTCGATTGGACGTGATGGCCAAATCGGTAGAGCGCAAGCCTCGCGTGCGGACGGTCGGGAGTTCAATTCAATGACTTACAAAATCGATACTTGTCGCTTGACCAACCTGTCAGCCATCTGTCCATATACTGACCAAACAAACACAAATTACGGTTAGAATGATGGTTGATCACTAACCCATGGAGACTTGTTGAACTTCCCCGCAATTAAGCATCGCTAAACATTTGCTTGGGTTCACTTAGAACTTTGGGATTGGCCAATGATATGAGATTCTTTTACCTAACGCATGTCGGTTTGGTTTGGTTTTATTGCCAAAAACTGCTGAGGTTGAGATTAAAACCAGAACAATATGGTAGGGGTATACAAAAAAAACCGGAAAAACGTGTTGCACCAAAATTAGGTTATTGACCATCTACCTGCTAAATATTAATAACGGTTTAAGTGTCCAGACTAGCGTTGTCAACTAGCTCAACTGTGCATAATACCCCCATCACACCAAACTAGTTCTCACTAAGTTCTTGAAAATGTTGCTAACGGACTACTGTGTGCTAATGGAATGGACGTAGTAGCAAGTTTTTACGAACGGAATGGATGGGCTAGAACGGATGGTGTTCCAGAACTGTGAGCATGCCCAAAATTTTCTTGCAGCCACGTTTTACCCCGATCACAGCTCTTTTTAGAACGTGGTCAGACGTTTTGAGAACTAGTTTGGTGTGATGAGGGTGTAATGGAAGTTTCCTCCCTCCCAACCTGAATACATTGAGGGAAGGTAGGTGGTTGTTTACGAAGACCCAAGAGGAAAATAATGAGGATAGGCGTAATTTTGGTAGCTTAGTTAACTCACTTGCTCAGACTATGCTTGTCTCTCAATATCATATAACAAGCAGAAATCTCGTGCTCGATGAAATATCAACTATACGTCAACTATACTAATGTAAGTCTATATTTGTTTATTGCACACGAGCCCTGAAACTTTCCACATAGGATGAAAACTTATTTCCCTTTTTAAATTATGATGTAATCTGCACCTGTTGCACCTGTTGGTGTGCAACAACTATCGGATGAGGACTGGGCCTCTGGAACTACAGATATCAATGTCTGCTCACGAAATGGTCACTCAGTACTGGTGCCTATGTCAAACATACATGTTCGTTTTGTTCCCTTTCTTTAAATTTGGTTCTTTTTCAATTTAATTTTGTATTTATTACTTTCATGTGATTGTTCCAAGGGTTCGCATTGGCTTGGGAGCGTCTTGCATTTCTGAGGTACTGAACATTTAAAATTAAAAGTTTTCCAAATTAACCTTCTTGACGATGAACACTAATTGCTCTACAATAAATAATCTGAAACTGCTGTATGAACCAGAGAATTGAAGGATACCCACAATTGATGTTTTTAAAAAAAGGTACTAAGTCCAAATAATTTTTTTTGATTGGTGATCGTCCCCACCGCCCCTGTTTTTTAAATTTGTATTATATACTGACACTAGGTAATGACAATTATCAATTTTTGTCATTGGTTTGACTCTGCCAGGGTCTGAACCCAGGAGCTTGAATCCCATGACCTACCATAAAGGGAGTTGGACCCTTAACTCATTCGGCCATCGTGTTTGATTAGGTCTACGTTATTTGCCAGAAGAAAACAAATTTAAGCTGCCCACCCGACTTTTTTGTGTGATCAAAATGATGATCACCAACTTTTAAAACTGTTATTTGGCCTAATTACGCTTAAAATTTGAATATCACTGATGTAAATGCGTCATGTGAACCAAGGACACCTGGGTCGCGTTCAAGGTCCGTCTCCGCGATGCTTTTTGGCTTATTTCCGTTCAGGGGGGCGTCTCCCTTTTCAGATAGGAGACAAAAAGCAGGAGACAAGCACCTCGAAAATGGCCACCGTATTCAGTGGTTTCAGCCAATTACAGTGCAGCTTTTCCAAAGCAAATGGGGGCGGCCATTTTCGAGGCGACAAACTGCTTTTGCCATTCAGACTAGCGTGACGTCCGGGATTTCCCCGAGATGTCTCGGAAGCGCACACTGAACGCGGCCCAGTATTTTCATAGGGGTTATAACAGCCCTCCCCCCAACCCCCCATAGACTACGCCAAAAGCTCGATCTCCGAATTCCCCCATTGCAGTATGTGCAGGTCATCCGTGATATGTGGTAGAATAGCTGCCTACATCATTCGTACTGTCAGTGCTGATGAGTTACCATTGTCATAGATGTAACCGTGTAGTTGGTGATGAGGTAATGTGAGTATACTGTGTGTATATTGTAGATTGGATAGTACAATAAAGTCAACTGTTCAGATTGGCCTTTTTCCGAGTTGATACTTTTGTCTTAAAATATATATTTTTTAATAATAATATCGTAATGCGGTTTCTATAAATATCTTGGATGGTAATCGAAATATGAAAATCAACAGAGAATTGTGTCCATGACCTGAATTTATAGGATTTTGTTCTGGTTTCAATCTCATTAAGAAAACTTTCCGGCCATATTTTTATCACACCATCGACCAGTATACATTTCTTATCCAATTTTGCTATCACATGGCTTAAACGAATAACATGCACAAAAAGGTTCCCTCGATTAAGTTAAGAGTTACCTCTTATAAATCTATCACTATGTCCTGTCCGGTCAACGTCCGTTGTGAGCAAGCGACGAGTCGGGTTTCAGTTCCCATGTTTTCCGCTAGGTGCTGTACAGAGTTCTCTTGTGGCAAATTGCTGAACTAAAGCGCGAAAATCGGTAACACAGGCTACAGTCAGAGAGCGTGTATACAGATGAGAGAGACAACTGCCGCGAAAATCGGTAACACAGGCTACAGTGGCATTCCTGGCGGTTAGTGTTGAACAAGCTTTGAGTTTGCCATACGTGTAGTGCAAAACATTTGTTTTTATTCAAAATTAATAGAAATGCAGAATCCTAACCTTATCGATTTAATATAATCCTTTTGGTAAACATGTTTTCTATATGTGTACTAAGCGGCTTGTTTCTATTTGGTGTAGTTTTAGAGATATTTCACTTTTTCTGTAGGAAGATTGCACACGACCATTGACAATGCCTTGAGTTTGCCGTACGCGTAGTGAAAAACGTCAGTTTTATTCCAAATTAATAGAAATCCAGAACCCTAACCATATCTCTTTAATATAATCTTGTTGGTAAACATGTTTCCTATGTGTATTCCAATCAGTTTGTTTCTAGGTGTTGTAGTTTTAGAGATATTTAACGTTTTCTGTAAGAAGATTGCACACGACCATTGACAATGCCTTGAGTTTGACAGCTGTGTCATATACTGTTCAACAACCACCACTTGGAGCGCCACAGTCGGCATCTGTTACATGGTGTAGTATGGGAGTTGTCCCTCTCATCTGTATACACGCTCTCTGGTCAGTGGCGCCTCTCGCGGTTATTGTTGAACAAGGCTTGAGTTTAACGGTACACGCAGTGCAAAACATTAGTTTTATTCCAAATTTAAAGGAATCCAGAATCCTAACCTTATAAATTTAATATAATCCTTTTGGTAAACATGTTTCTATATGTGTTCCAAGCGGTTTTAGAGATATTTCACTTTTTCTGTATGAAGATTGCACAAGACCATTGACAATGCCTTGAGTTTGCCAGTACACGTAAACTGTTCCATAACCACCACTTGGAGCACCACGGTCTAGTATGAGAGTTGTCCCTCTCATCTATATACACGCTCTCTGACTAAAGCTAAGATATATATGCGGCAAAAAATCGAAAAGCATGTAAATGAATAGGGGTGCTTCCATGTGTCCGAATGCGAATGCGGCAAATGGATCGACCGGTGGAATGCGAATACGGCTGCATTTGCCATAGAAAACCACAGTAACTTTGACTTTTCTTCACAAATTTGGAGCCAAAAACCCCCAAAGTGTCATGGGTATATTTGGGGGGGGGGGGGTTGTTTAACGACACCCCAGCACAAAAAGTTGACATCGGGTATTTGGGGTAGCTATTCCGCATACCACATTCGCATGCCGCATACCACGTGTATGGAAACTTAGCTCATTGATATGAATATGAATGTGCTAAAACTAAGATAACTCATTTCATACAATATACCATCCAACGTCATTTGGAAAATAAGATCACAAACATGTTACAGTGTCTATTCCATTATTTTAAAAATATGTAGGATTTGTAATACAAGATGACACTGTATGTGAAGTGGAGTGTGTTTTTTTTCCCACAAAGAAATCAAATTATAAAATTTGGACTCAGATCATCCCACTAAATATCACGTTCCCAATATTTTGTGAATGAAATGAGAATCCAGAATAATTCACTGACATATTTGCAACATACCCAAGTAATATATATTGCATAATAAATTATTTTCTCTGTGCATGCAATGCTTAAAGAAGGCAATTAAATGTCCATTTTGCTAATGACATTGTTTTGATTGGCACCAAAAAAAGTCAGTGATAATAGTAGAAAACTCATGCGCCTGGCCTTTGAAACTACCATAGCATCAGGCTCACGCCAGCATGCTCCCACTATTGACGCTATTCAACCATACCAAGGCCACGTTCGCATCTGCGAGGCGCCGCTGTATGAAAAGTAATGTCAATACTTTTTCGTCGACCAATACCTCACGAATTCACTAAAATGTTAGGGTATTCATTTTTTAAACTACCACATTCATCTTTGCAGCGACTGTATGGTTTTTGCTCGCTGCAAAGGGTTGCGATTTGTTTAAATTGACATTAAACTTTTTAAAATTGTTTGCAAGGCCTTAGGCCACAACTCCACCGCATGTGGTATCACAGGGTGGCCTATATGGTGACTTCAGGTCACCTCATGTTATTTATCCGGTCTGGTGTGCACAGATAGGTAACCTCCTAAAATTGTCAAAGGGGTCCAAACATTCAAATTATAAATTCAATGGAAGCTCCAATGAATCAGAAGCAATATGCTATTTGAATTGTTATTATATTTCAAAATCTGAGCGAGATATGTGCATTTGAAAGATTTTGACCTTCAGATCTTTTGTACTAGCTAATGCAGCAGCCGTTCCATGCAGCGGCCGGACGGACCCCTTTGAACATTTTAGGAGGTTACCAGACCGGGTAAATACCATGAGGTGACTTGAAGTGACCGAACGGCCACAGTGGAAGTATGGGGTGAATCCTTTATATGTATGTATGTGTATGTATGTATTTATGAAAATACATAGGCATGCTGGTCGATCAATGACCTCAGCACTCATTTTGACCCAGTTCAGGTGCAGTGAGTCTTCCAGTCTCCACTTGTGGGCGATAATAGAGTTGTTATAGATACAATGAACTAAGTAAAATTGTTCTGTACTATGATTCATGACTGCAAAAAAATAGTTAACCATAGCATAACATTTTCGGAATTGTATTTTAGTTTGATTTATCCCGAAATAACTCATATTAAAGTGGCTAGCTATACGTCGTGGCGACGGGAACCGTACTCTGACAAATGCTCTCCAAACACAACCTTGTTTAGTTTTTCTGTTTAAATAACCAAATATGTGTGGGGAGAGTAAGGGACCCACTTCACCATCAGAAGTGGGTCAGTTCTTAGGTTGGGACTTGCTGGCAGCTGTTGTTTTAAAAATGGCTAGGTGAGTGGAGAGAAGGGAGAGTAAAACTGGGGTATTTTCAATCTTCTTTAGAGTAGTTCAAGCAGGAAATATATTTGTGTAATGTAAAATATATGTTAGTACAATTACATTGCATAATTCAATGAGAAACAGATATAGATGAAAAATGTTTTTTTGTTGTTGAATGTAAACAAGGTTCTGGAGTGTATGGGGTTTGAACCCACACCACCAAACAACTTCAGATTACAAGTTCAACACTCTAACCACTAAGCCACGCGGACCACACATGATTACTACTCTCAGTTCAGTCTATTTGTGTATAGGACGTCACATAATCAAGGTATGTACGTTGAACGTGTAATCTGAAGTTGTTTGGTGGTGTGGGTTCAAACCCCATACACTCCAGGACCTTTTTTACATTCAACAACAAAAAATGTTTTAATCTATATCTGTTCCTCATTGAATTATGCAATGTAATTGTACTAACAGATATTTTACATTACGCAAATATATTTCCTGATTGAACTATACTCTAAAGGCCAAGTCACACCTTACCGGACTGGGGAACCGGACGAGAACTGGACACTGTCCGGTACTGTATGGCGGTGTCCGGTACATGTCCGGTGCTGTCTGGTTTGTCCGTTTTGTCCGGTACATGTCTGGTACCCATCCGTTATGTGTCCGGTACATGTACGGTACCTGTCCGGTCGCCCGATGGCAATTGACCCAATTCTGCTCCATTTCGATGCATTTTGTGTACCGGAGAGCCGGTCTCCGGTACTCAGTCCAGTACGGTGTGACAGGCGCTTAAAGAAGATTGAAAATACCTCAGTTTTACCCTCCCTTCTCTCCACTGACCCAGCCATTGTCACAACAATCTAGGTCACTCTACACCACCAAGTGGAAAAGTTCAGTACTAATCGTGCACCACCCCTGTGGCACAAATCTGAACTATTCAGAGTTTTTTTGTTTTCCCGACAACGTATAGCTAGCCACTTTAAAGGCAAGAAATTGAAAGAAAACATGATTAATTCGTTTCACTACATTTTGACATCACAACTCTCCGGGATTCACCACCTCGCAGCTAATACTAGTTATTCACCCTATTCACGCGCGACCTAATTAGGCATCAGAACGAGGTTGAGTAAGCGTCGGTATTGGAAATGGCCATAAGACACTACTGTGTGCCGATGTGTATGAACTACTACATAAATTAAAGGAGTAAAATTTGAAGATATTAACTTTTGAAACTATCATAATCATTTTTGCTTACTTTTTTTCTATTTATTGGTCAATTTTCATGAAGGTTGAGTGATAATCAGATGCATCTCAGTAGGCAATGTTAACAAAGTCACTGACCTTGGCTGCCAATCTTTTCTCTTTTCTTAAATTCAAAATTGCATAACTTTCTTAATATAGATATATTTAAAAAATATATTTTAAAGCTTTTATTAATTTGTAATTACTAAGACTAGTTGTTTAACTGTGTTGCACAGATAGCTACGCTGACAGTGCTGCATTACATGATACCACCATAACTATGCAGACTTGAAGTTGACAGTCACATTGTAGTTAAAGAATGGGAAAAATCACCATGCAAGGGTCACCCAATCTTCGTGAAAATTGGCCAATAGATAGAAAACAGGTATGCAAAGATGAATATGTTACTTTAAAAAATGAATACCCTCAAATTTGAGTGATTGCGAGAGGTTTTGGTTGACAAAAAAGTATTCACATTACTTTACATACAGCGGCGCCTCGCAGACGCGTAAGTGCCCTCGGTCTGGTTTCAACATGGCCACGGCGTGAATAGGGTGAATTCACACCTGTTGAAACAAAGGCCAGACTAGCAAGCGGCAAGCTGCGGTCACGTGGGTTTTGGCGTGAATGGGATTCGAGTCGCTCCCTGTAGGGTTCGGGGCCAGTTCTCGAGTGTCCGCCAGGTGGCGCGACCAGCGCGGTCGCTGCTCCCTTAGTAGAGAGGGTTACACCAGAGAGCGTGTATCTATCTATATACACGCTCTCTGGTGAGACTATAACTTATACGACCCACCCTCTGGGGAGGCTTAAGACTAACACGCATGTAGATATATACACATAAACAATACCTGTACTGATAGAGCTGGAAGATGAAATCACCAAATTCCAGCAAACGGAAACGGAAATAGCCCTCTATGGGCGCTGCCATTTGTATACTCCTATGGAATATTTTCAGCTATTATCGCTCAGTTTCCAACCTGGTCCCTAGCCTTCAGGTCAGCGATTGGTTAATAATATATAAAAACAAATGCCCGCTGCCATAGAATTTGCCGATATGCGCAGTTCAAAACTTTGATATTATTCAAAATTAAAAGAAATAAAGAACAATTTGGCATAAACATAAGTTTCTTCCGCGGAAACGACAGCCGTATTCGGGTCACCCGAGTTACTAGAATTTCAAATCGAACACCGCGAGTGGAGTAAGAAAATACATGCGTAATAATAAAATACTTTGCTGCAGTTATATCGGGGGGTCGGTCCTAAGCATTGCTTATTCATATTAGTTCAGTACTTTACGGTAGGTGGCGCCAATAGTCTATGGAGTGTCAAGCACCGCGAATTGCCCATGTCACGAGTAACATAGACAAAAGACTACTACATCACGGTTCCAGCGGCGCGGTGCATTGTGGGATGCATCAGAGCAAAACAAGCACATGGCATATGCTAATACACTGGGTGCAGCTATGAAATGTGCCAGTTTCAACTCATCTCAGCTCTTGTTTGAAACATAGAATACCAACTAAAAAAATGTATATAATAAATTAATATATTAATCTTTTATCCAGCATTGCATTTACATCAATATAATCAGCACATCTTATGCCATGTGCATTTAGATTTAGACAAATCTAGGCACTCAGACTAGTGTTAGAGCCATAGCCAGAATCAGTTTTAGTTATTTTATTCATGTTTTTATTTATATTCTATGGTTAATGACATAATGTAGATATAGAAAATGAGTATGGTTAATCAGATATTGGTTATATATTTCTTTGAAACACGTTTTTGTTGACACATTTGAAATTTTAAAGGGACCAGATATAGGTCGCTGGCGACGGGAACCGTACTCCGACAAATGCTCTCCAAGCACAACCTTGTTTAGTTTTTATGTTTAATTGAACCAAGTATGTGTGGGGAGAGTAGGGGACCAGGGCTGTGCTAATCTGAACTGCAAAGCCAGTTGGTTGTCTCCAAAATGGCCGCCCCCATAGACGGCGGCCATTTGCAATGGAAAAGCTGCGCTGTGATTGGCTGAAATTGTGCCGGCAACAGGCTCACACAGTAACAAGAGTTGCTGGTTCCCAGTATGGGCGGCAATAAATTAAGCCCAAATCTATTCAAAGCTGTCATATTTAACAGAATTACATGCTCAAAAAGTCAAATTTGGTCAAATTAACCACAAACTCGAAGCGATATTAACACCGCCGCTGAAATTTGGTTAAATTAAACCAAAAATCGACGTGATGTTAATGCCGCTCGCCGGTAACAGGCTCAGCAGATCCCCCTGAGCCTGTTGCCGGCGACCACCACTACTTCGTCAGAATTTCAAATCGAACACCGCGAGTAGAATCGACAAATCTGAACTATTCCGAGTTCGTTTGTTTTCCACGCGGCGGATAGCTGGCGACTTTAATACTTAGAACAAGAATTATTTCTGACTAATCAATGGTGATGTAAAGATCAGCCTGTAAAGTGACTGAAATTGTATGTTTCTTAGCTCAAAATACTTAATTATGGAGAGTTGTACCTTAAACATATTCATTATATTATTATATTGCATCCTTCCATCCATGTTTGTGTCAAATTGTTATGTATTTCTATTTATTTAGAATAAAATGCCAGTTTTGCCCTATGCGTTTCGGCAAACTCAATGGCCGTACGCTTTGCTTTGCTTTGCTCCCGGCGCCGTTTTCAGCGCATGCGCAGTCGGAACCGTGATGTAGTCTACTGCCACTAGGAAGGTGGTCCAGAGCCATGCGGAGCACCACCGCAATCTGATTTACGACGTGTGGTGCTTAGTAACTGCTCTATCCAATGCTGTCTTTTGTGGCGCCATCTTTGGAGAAGGTTAGGGAACCAGGCTACGTGAATGAGTAAGCCTATTTTTTTGTATAATACCTTGGTTAGTAATAGGCCTGTCGTTTTCCTACCAAGCAGTGTGCAAGCTTTTGTGGGCATCTTCCTTTACTTTATTACATCCACAACTCAAAATTTTGATAAATATAATTATATATGTAGGCCTACTATATACTTTATTATGTGGATATAAATTACAGCAGCCCCTTAATGTTTCTCTCTAACCACCTAAGAGTTGAATAGTCCGATGTTTTTGAGTTTATGTCATTTTTCTGAGATAGATATATTAAATTTATTGTTATAATCTACATTACTTTAGTTACAAGTCACGTTAATCTTAAATGGCTAAGTTTTGAGACATTTGAAGTGCAAACATGTAAAATTAATTTTGGACAGCATGCCAAAACTCTCACACCATAGGCTTTAGAAGTAACAGGTTTTTTATTAAATTGCCTCAATATTCCCTTCTATGTGGCAGCAAGTGCTTGATAGGTATATCAGTATCTAAATTAGATTAGTAAAAACAAGTGTATATAATTGCATTGGTTTTGAAAATTTGATACTTCATCGGACTATGCAGCGTTAATTTCCATGTTATTCACTGCAGAGCAGGCATTCTCTCCTCTCTGCCTCCTCTACACTGTGAGCCAAATGTCACTCAGCTCACTTTCAAAACTATCTCATATATATTATAACATAAGGGTGCGCAGACAAAAGCTCACAAGATAAAATCTCGCAAGACAAAAGCTTACGCCCTTAATGATAAAAGAGACAAACGCTCACAACAATTAATTTTTTGTTATTATATACATATAAATGTCACTGGTATAATAAGCTATTTTGACATTTATTTCTTAAGGGACTGGTCACAGGTTTTTCTTTGTTTTCCATTAAAACAAAGGATGAAAATTCACCCAATAGTCAACTTTCAAAATGACATAACTTTCTTCATATCTGTCCTCGATTCAAAATCTAAAAACCATGTTAATAGTAATTCCCAGTTCTTTCCAATGGAACCAGACACCGTGGCCGAAACAGAAGAGCACCGGCTTCCCATGCAGAAGGTTGGGAGTTCTAACCCCTGGAAAGTCAAACCAATGACTTACACAATTTATACTTGTCACTACCCAGCCTGGTGTTCATCATTATTAGGATAGGGCAAGGACTGGTTAGCTCAGTGTCAGGATAATGTATTTGAGTGGAATATTGGGTCAACATGCCAGTGGCCTGATCTCCCAGTGGAGCAGTACCATCAAAGTCACCAGTTTGTGGGTTTGAACCCTGGTCGAGTCAAACCAATGTCTTAAAAAATGGTACTTGTCGCTTCCTAGCCAGGCGCTCGGCATTATTAGGATAGTGCAAGGATTGGTTGGCTCAATGTCAGGATAATGGTACTGAGTGGGATATCAGGTTATGGTGCTGGCATCTGGTCTCCCAGTGGCGCAGCACTATAACATCGCCATAAGTGCGCACTGTCACAAGTCAGTGCCCGTCATGATATGACCTTAGAAATTGCTAGGACATAAAACAACAACAAAAAAGCAAACATGAAATTCACCATGAGTGCATACTGTCACAAGTCGGTACCCATCTTTATATCACCATAGATGTTGATAGGATATAACACCCCAACAAACAAATCTTTCCAATGGTATCAGCTATAATACAATTACACAAACTAGCATTTTAGTCATGTACCTAATATGACATAGTGATAATGTGTGACTCGAGGGGTGTGAAATGAGGTGTGCTAGGTGAGAACAAGTGGCTCTGGTAAGACCTCTGATTAAAGCTTGTGAGCTTTTGTCTCTTTTTTCATTAAGGATATGAGCTTTCATCTTGTGAGCTTTTGTCTTATGAGACGTCTTGTGAGTTTTTGTTTTGGAACCATATAAAAGACTTAAATCTGGGACATGTAGGCCTATATGTGGAGTTCTGTGTATGGATAGTGGGGTGACAAAATAACTGTCTCACGTTCCCTTTACAATCATTACAATTTTTCAAAAATCCCTAAGCAAATTTATCAGCTTACACATCAAAATGTAAAAACTAATATAAGGTGATTTTGTATAATACAGTTTTAAACATTGAAGTGGGAAGGCTCATTCCATCACAACCACACACAATAGGCCAATCTACATGGCAACAATAAATGACTGGCCGATTTGTAAAGCTGGTACTTGCCATACTAAATTTACCACTACATAGCTTTGCATGATAATCCTGATATGTCGGTACTGCTCGATTCAAACTAAATGCCGCGTGTCCAGTAACAAAGGCCCATCACTTAGTTACAGTCATTAACTTTATTATGCATGATAAACCCATAAAACTACAGGTGGGAGAGGTTGCGAATCGTGAATCGTGTGATTCTTTCTCTCAAATTAGTATACAATTCCAGAATGTCCAGTCTTTTCACATTTAGAAAACATCGCGTATACCAGAACAAATAACAATTTTCAGTTGTCCAATCTGGAGCATATAAACGGGGAAACCAAGTGTCGAATTCGAGTCAAGGACCATTTGTCATGGGGTGTGTATATCATTTTGGAGACACAGACCTAAGTTTACAATTTTGTCACCAAGGGATCATTCAAAACTATCAATCAGTTTGAAAACATACCAATAGTCCAGCATAGATCTACGCCTTGTTTTATTTTTATAAGCCCCTCACCTCCACCAACACATGCTTCTGAAATGACGCCCCTGGAACCAGCTCCCTGTATTAAAGCTGCATAGTCTGATGAAATATAACATTTTCAAAAGCAAACCAATTATCTAGATTTGATTTTACATATCTAACTTAGATACTGATGCACTTATTAAGCATTTGTTTCTGCATAGAAGACAATACTGAGTCAATTTAACAGAACCTGTTACTGCAGAAGTCTATGGTGTCAGAGTTTTGGCAAGCTTGCCAAAACTAATTTTCCATGTTTGCATTTAAAATATCTAAAAAGTTTACCATTTAAAATAAAAGTAACTTTGAACTAATGTAAAGTAGATACTAGTGATCGATCTAATATATTTATCTCAGAAAAAATACAGAAATTCAAAACCATCGGACTATGCAACTTTAATGAAAGGTAAAAGGGAGGCGAGAACTTCGGAGACTTTATTTATAAGCAGGAAATAGTTATCTAAACAAACAAAAAAGTGTATGGGAAGGTGGAAACAGAGTGTATACATTTAGGACTATTAAATCATAGGATATTTGCAGACTCCTAATTATTAAAGCACCAAGTTCAGAGGCAGTCCGTGCTCAGAGGATGAGACACCAGATCCGGTTTGGGTAGTGACGTCATTTCCTTTCCAGGAATATCTAGGTCACAAAAACAAAGCGGCTGCTCACACTCGACCACGTCGGCTGTTTGTTCGTCTGACACTGGCAACGTCTCCAAATCTAACTCATTCTCCTCCTCCTTCTTCTCCATCTCCCGCTCCTCGCCATCCTTAACCGGCGTCGGATCGTTTTGAGATATGGCTCTGTGGAAGAGTTTGCTCGACTCTAGAGCCGCCTGAACGTCTTTGTAAAGAGCGTGGAAAGAGCGCTGCAGCTGAAAAGCGAGAAGTCTAGCGCGGCGCTCGGTCTTTACACGCACGGCGTGACACTCGAGCTGGAAGCCGGAGGGTGTTTCCTGGTGGAAAATCCACGCGAAAACACACGGGTCGATCATGTGGTCACCACTGCAGTAGGACACGCGAGAGATGTTAAAAGAGACACTGTTGATGACCTTACAGGCGAAGTCCACTTGGTAGTAGATGAGCCCCTGTGGATTCACGTCAATGTAGATGTAATCCATGGCTGACTGAGCCTCGACTTCCATTGTGGTCTTCTCTAGTAGCAGCGCCACCGGGTGCTCGGTGCTGCCGCCCCCGCCTGCCTGCTGCACGGGCAGGTGGCCGAGGTAGATGGCGCGGTGTGCCCGGGTGTAGAGGGAGTCATCCTGAGATGGGCTGCGCATCAGGGATCGCCCTTCTTGCAACTCGATGCTGTCTGATTGAACGACCCGCTTGTTCCGGCGACGCATCCACATGGTGGACAGGACGGATCTGCGAAATAAGATTAGATGTAATTTTTAATTTCTGTTTTAAATAGTTATTTAAAGCTGCATAATCCGATGAAACATCACATTTTCAAAACCAAAACAATTATCTAGATTTGATTCTACATATAGCTAAGTTAGATACTGGTGCATTTACTAATAAGCTTTTTGTTGTCACATATCGGGAATATAGAGTCAATTTAATAGAAGCTGTTACTGCATATGCCTAGGCTATGGGTTCAGCGTTTTGGGATGCTTGCCAAAATTAATGTTGCATGTTTAAACTTCAAATATATCAAAAGTTATCAATGTAAAATAAAAGTTAATTCAGATTAAAGTCGGGTAGATTATAGCGATCAATTTAACATATTTATCTCAGAAAAATTACAGAAACTCAAAACTATCGGACTATGTAACTTTGGTCGTAATGCGGACCGCCCTCTCACCCAGCCCTGCCTTCCCGGGCCCCCCCCTCGGGCGCCCCTACCCCCGCCTCGGGCGCGCCTCGAGCCCTCTCCTACTCTTTGGCGGAGGGCTCCTCGGCCCCCCCTCTACCAGAACTCTGACATTGCTCCTTATGGGCCCCTCCTCTTGTTCTCTTCTGCTCCTCATGAGCCCCTCACTGTATTGCTCACTGTATTGCTCCTCCCGAGCCTGTCACTGCTCCTCTTGAGCCCCTTCCTTTTATTTGTACCTCCTCAGCATGTTTACCTGCTCCCCTGTATGCTCTGTTGAGGCGTCAATAAACGCCTTTTTCCCACCCCCGCCTTCCCTCTTCCTTTTCGCGCATTGGTCGTAATGCGAAGCATTACGCTTGATGCGAGGAGAGGAAGAGACCCTCCCCCGCCCCGCGCTGTCGCGCGGCGCTCACACCTCACCAGACACATCTGTTGCAGCTGCTCGCCGCTTCCTCCCCCGCCCCCGTGTCGCGCAGCATTCGCGCCTCACGCGACGCCCGCTGCTCGCCCTCCCCCGGCCGGCAGCTTTCACACTCACCTGCTGTCGCCGCCCCCCTCCTTTCCCTTATAAGGCCGCCCCGGACCGCCCTCTCACCCAGCCCTGCCTTCCCGGGCCCCCCCCTCGGGCGCCCCTACCCCCGCCTCGGGCGCGCCTCGAGCCCTCTCCTACTCTTTGGCGGAGGGCTCCTCGGCCCCCCCTCTACCAGAACTCTGACATTGCTCCTTATGGGCCCCTCCTCTTGTTCTCTTCTGCTCCTCATGAGCCCCTCACTGTATTGCTCACTGTATTGCTCCTCCCGAGCCTGTCACTGCTCCTCTTGAGCCCCTTCCTTTTATTTGTACCTCCTCAGCATGTTTACCTGCTCCCCTGTATGCTCTGTTGAGGCGTCAATAAACGCCTTTTTCCCACCCCCGCCTTCCCTCTTCCTTTTCGCGCATCAAGTGATTTTCTTTGGTTTTAGTCGGGCTATTTGATCCAGGGTAATGGCAGTTATTATCTGAACGATAAATAATGTCATTTCCCACCAAACAACATCCCAGTGAATGGACCTATATAGTATGTGCAATTACCTAAATATGAACAAAGCACTATACCTTACATTAGTTTTGTCGACCCCCATATGGAGCATTTATTTGCTATACTCATTATAATATTATATTTATGTATGTATGTATATATAGCAGAGTGTACTGAGGTGTGATACTGATGATACTAGTGATAGTCTCCTTCTTTATATTCCCATAATGGATTATAGAGCACACATATATACATATGTATATATATATATATATATGAAGTGGGCAAGACTACTCGACCGATGGAAATGCGGGCTGGGCTGATTAGCTCGCATTCTGAAATGTGGGCTACTCACCAGGCTCGCATTTGCCACCATTTGCAAGCCGGGTTCCCTGCTCTAACACGTCACTAGGAGATATCAATTGCGACTCCTAGCAACGGTGGAAGGTCGAGCGCTCGGGCTCTGACCCGTCAGACGTACTTTATGCAAGCTCTGATGTTTTAGACGAGATTTAGGCTTTTATTGTCGAAATTTCAACCTTATTTTACTTAACTAATACGGGAGGGGATAGACCTAATGTATTTAATCGTTATTCAATGGAATCCTTCAACGAAAGAACATTTATTGTACTAGTTAGGGTAAGAATAAAGCCGTGAGCTCTTGGATAGGTGAATTGGAACATTCCCTGCATTCTTTACTATTCACCAGTCTTGTAGATTAACTGCTATGGATAACCTGAAATTTGCTTGCTTTATATGTAATTAAGGGCCTTATGCCTAATATGCCTTATGGAGCCGATTAACCCATCTGCGGGGAGATAATAACAGACATATTAACGGAATTAACATAGCGCTATTTTGGCTGAAAATAAGACATTAACTTAGGCTGATTATCAGTGACAGCAGCAGAGATGCTGGGCGCGTCTGCTAGTTTTGGATTAATTTATACACAATAATACACACCGAACGGCAGGGAGGACAGCCAGTTAGTTAAAACAACAAGTAATTACTTTGGTCTGATAAATGCGAGAAGGGGTCAAGAACCGTATTCATTCGATACTCTTGCTGTCCGCCCTTAGCCCAGGGATGACAACGACGGTCTACCTGCAGACGGGACGAGAGGCGGCGGCGGCCCGCGGCAGGCCCCGGAAATTCACATGGAAATAATTACATAAATTAACTCGTAGGCTCGCCTTAAGTGGGGGTGGAATAGCCCGACGGTTAAATATATATATATATATGTATATATATATATGTATATATATATATGTATATATATATATACAGTGATAGAAATAAGCAGAATTTGTACGTCTGATGTATGATTTTTACTTGTCCGCCTGAATTTTCACTTTCCCACAATACTTACCTTAATTTGTGTGTAGGCATATATGTATGTATATAAAATATGTATATCTATGTATAGATCTATATATTTTATATATATATTTGCCTTCCCTGCCCCCAATATCCGATGTTTACTTTTTGTGTTGGGTGATGGTTAAACAAACAAACATTTGCCTTCCCCCCCCCCCCTCCCCTCTTGTCCCCACTCTTCCCCTCCTGAGGATCCTGCCATCAATGCTCCCCATTCCCACCCACCCTCTCTCCGACTTCCCTCTTATATATCCTGTATGATAAATTATACAAGTATAATTGTCTGAATGGTAATTAACTCTGACCTGTCTCCACTGTTCATCCTAACTGACAGTCCACCAGTCTTATACTGGTTCACTCTTGCCTAACTGACACTCAACCAGTCATCTACTGGTCAGATCTACTTCCTCGACTGATGGTACCACCTTGCTGAAATATTCAGGGATTTCACGAAATCCCTGTTTCATTTAGGGATTTTGCATAATCACTGAAAAAAACAGTGCCATTTTACACAACTTCACTGGTCACATTTCAGGGAGATTGTGAAATAGCAGTGAATCTTTTGATAATGATTCTTTGATAAGTATTTAAGCTTGCAAATTATATACTTTCTCTAATTATTTCACAATTGCAATTACATGATATTGGGACGAATAATTCAAGCTTAACTAAACGAACGCTTCTACTTGTTTTCATCTATATTTGGCCAGTTGTTGTAGTAGTTAGGTCTCAGTCACACTATAGATTGTGACCATTTTGCGACCACTTTTTTACCAAAAGCCGACGACCTTGTGACCAAAGCTAAAACAGATGGGAAAAACATTGGTTGGCAATTGGTCCCCAACTGGTCGGTGACCAATCATTGACCAGCTAGGTGTGAGTTAGACTGTTAGGATGAGTGTGAGGTTGGGAGTTAGGGTAAGTGTGGGAGTTAGCATGAGTGTGATGATGGGAGTCAGGATGGGTGTTCGGGTGAGTGAGATGGTGGAAGTTAGGGTGAGTGTGAGGGTGGGAGTTAGGGTAGGTCTTATGGGGAGTGTGAGGGTGGGAGTCAGGGTAGGTGTTAGAGTGAGTGTGTGTGAGTGAGTTAGAGTGAGTGTGAGGGTGGGTATTAGGGTGAGTGGTTGTGTGGGAGTCAGGGTAGGTGATAGCATGAGTCAGGGTATATGTCAGGATGAGTGTGAGGGTGGGAGTCATGTTGAGTGGGAGGTTGGGTATTATGGTGAGTGTGAGCTGGGAGTTAGGGTAGGTGCTGGGATGAGTGTGAGGGTGGAGGGAGTTAGGGTAAGTGTTGGAGTTAGGGTGAGTGTTAGGGTGAGTATAATGGTGGGATTTAGGGTGAATGTGAATGAGTTAGTTAAGGTGAGTGTGATGCTGGCAGGCAAGGTGGGTATTAGGGTGAGTGTGTAAGAGTGGAAGTTAGGGTGAGTGTGAGCAGTCACAACGGTGCTATGGTCACTGAACCAGTTGCCGACTAAAATGCACCCACAGAGTGTGCAATCGATCAGCAACACACCTCCATTGCACTGCCAAATTCAGAATATATTGTTATGTATTCAATGTAATTGTTAATCTTGGCAGATTTGTTAAAGAATGCAAAATATTTATTTGATAAATGTACATGTCATTATTAACATGGGTAATTCTCAACGTGCAATGAGTGCTATACACTCCTGATTATGAACTTACACTGATGCCACCACCTAGCAATATTCCTGTTCATTAATATGGGCGCTCACTGTGTTTGAACCAAGACATGCGACTACTGCTACCACTTAGCACTAGTTTACTCCACCAGCCTCTTATGTCACAACCGTTTCCCGGGTTCAAACGGTCACTTGCCACCTGGACATGAACACATGAAGTCAGGCCATTCTACAGTATTTGTTGTTTGATTCAAAGCCCCAACCTACCAAAATACCTAAATGAAGCAACAAAATAAGTAAAGAGCAAGTTGTGAGTGAGGATGTTCAAACCCCGCTAGTAAACACCAGAGGTTACCCACGTTCAGTTATTGCAAAACCTCTGGCAACAGGCCAATATGCTCATTATGATGGTGTCACCTAGTATTGTTATTATACACTAATACCCCTTCGAACCCAGACCTGTATCTACTGCCACCAGCTAGCGCTACTTTACTCCTCCAGCCTTTGATGTGTCAACTGCCACCCAGGTTCAAATGGTGACTCACTGCCTGGACACAAATCACTGAGGTGAGGCCATTCTAGAGTGTTGGTTGTTGGATTCAAAATCACAACCCTATAAAATGCTTAAGAGAAGGAACAGAAGCAGTAGACAGCAAGATGCGAGTGACGATGTCCAAACCACACTGACAAAAACTAGAGATTTCCCATGTTCAGTCGTTGCGAAAACATCAACAACACACCAAATTGTAAACAAACCTACATTATATATGAGGACACAGATTCAACACTAACACACATCGAAAGGACTTTTACTGATCATGTGAACATGGTGACTGAAGGTATCCTTGCATGCCTAGATGCGTTGGAGACCAGGCTGCTGTCCATAAACCTGCCCTGTAGCCAGCCATTATAAATCATGCTAAATGGAAGCTGCGAAGCATGCTGTGAGGAACACACAGTTTCAGCTTCAGCAATGCCACAGGACCAATACCACATCAGTAACCGCTCCAACACTCGAATGCATTCACCCAGCCAACATGACATCATGCCTGCTGAGACGAAGGGACATACTAACAATACATGATTTGGACATAGGAAATCATCATCAACCTCATTTGGAACACGATCACAGGGACATCATCAACCAACCATTGGATCAACATGCTGTTCAAACCAAGAGAGGTAGACAATCGTTTATGCCTAGCATTATCCTGATTGATGGCAACTGTAAGGGTAGCCTTGGGAAAAGTACTTGGTTTGAGTCTTTCTGCATCTTATTCCATATATGTCAGGATCCGACCATCTGTGAACACCAAAGGCAGTTGGCCACCATGGATACACTTGCATCATGTGGTCAGAGTATGTTCACAATGATGGAAGATGGTAGACTTCTTCGAGGTTGGGAAGACATTTACACTTTAAAGGATGTCCAACAAAACATTGCAGGGTTTTCAAGAGAATGACCAGCAGCCTTGCCAGAAACACTGCATAATGGAGGAAGTGTTGTGATGTCAACTGGAAGCTCGCCAACTACACAGACACCTGTTAAGCTCTTGACCATTGATATTGATACTGTCACTTGTTGCTTTGCTGTCTCTACAACCACATTATTCCCCCCCCCCCCCACATCCTCTGCCATCTGGTCCGGCTGTCAGTTATGACACCAACCCACTCCTACAGCTAAATTCACCATATATTTTAATGGATTCAATATAATATTGCTCTTGTTGACAACTTTGTTAAATAATGCAAAATATTTATTTCATAGTAGTACGAAGATGATTTTTGATCTATAATTAAATAATATGTTACAATTATGAGCTACACATAGATTAGTGCTTATAATACATCTTAGTATTATCATTTATGTGTAGAATTTGGACAACAATGCTTTCCAATACTTTGTTATTTTATAATGATAATTTATGGTGTACAAAATGTGTATAATGAGTGATGAATAAAGTTCATTGCAAAACATCATGCATTAGTATAATAATCTGCACATAAATTAGTGCCTAAACATACTGCTGCCTGTTTTGTGTGATTCCTAGTGTGGATGACATGGTGCTCAAGGTGTAGTAAACCACATTCAGGGATTTCGCAAAATAACTGGAGCATCATTTCAGTGATTACGTGAAACCCCTGGGCATTTCAGGGATTTCATGAAATCCCTAAGTGAAACAGTGATTTCACGAAATCCCTAAAAGTTTTAAGGATTTCGCGAAATCCCCTATTACACAATCTTACTGTCATATATACATATATATGTGCTCTATAATCTATTGTGTGAATAAAAACAAGGACACTGACTTTCTTCAGTTTGCTCTATTATTAAAAACCATTTGTCTAGGCTCTCCAGCATGTTGCATGTAGTTCCAAATTCGGCCACACTGGAGCCACTAGTCATAGGCTTTGACACTTGTATACCAGCTGTGCCTGGTTGTTCTCACCTCCAGACCCACTCGGACGGTCAATTTTTATATTATATATATAGAATATACACATACCGACTAAAGCAATAGATGGGGTTGTAATTCTGACATGCCCCACGAAGCTATGTACAATATTTATTCCCTATAATGCTCATTTCATGTTGCGATGATTGATTCTTCTCTATGTTTTATACTTTTTTCAAAAGGGAGAATGCATGGAACTATGTATCTATAGTAACCGAAGACGATTGTTGTAAAACCTCAGCTTTTACAACCGGACTAAATATGTATATATATTGTACTGTCAGTAGACAATATATGTATCAAATTGACATTCTATTGTCACATTGGAAAGGCTTAAATGTGCATAGTCCGATGAAAGCATAACCTTTTCGGAACCAGAATCTTTATCTAGATTTGGTCCTGCACATCCAAATTAGATCCCGGTGAGCATTTGTTTCTATACAGAAGTTAATATTAAGTCAAATTCTGTTTCAGAGGTTTGATGTGCACATACAGAAGATTTCGTGGGGACATGATCAACACATCGAAGTATAATGTGGATGAGGCCTTGCTATTCAGACGCATACAGGGAAGCAATACCAGAGGTCACTCCAAAAAGCTTTTCAAGCCAAGGTACAACAGCTCACTCAGAGGGGCTTTCTTTTCACAGCGAGTGATAAACATGTGGAATGAGCTACCGGAAGAAGCGGTGGAAGCAGCTGCCATGAATCAATTCAAGAATGCGCTGGACAGGGCCTGGGCCAGAGAAACATTCCTGTACGATTTCAAGGCTGCATACCATTAGAGCTGAGAGCTACAAGCTTTGTATAGGCTACCACAAGCCTGCATCAAAGAAGAGGATAATAATAATGTGCATGCCAAAATTTGCATGTTTGCAAAGTTAACCATTTAAAATAAAAGTTACTTCAAACTAAAGCAAGGTAGATTTTAGCAATCAATCTAAAAGGAGAGAGAAAATACAGAAACTCAAAACCATCGGACTATGCGACTTTTAACTTAGTGCTTGCTGGTTGTATGGTTGGTGGAGCTTTACGTCCTTGCAACATCTAAGGTCATATCAGGACGGGAAGTACTTGTAATTCACCTGCACTGCTTGTCTTTAAAACAATGCAGTTTTCACGCAAGTTAATTTTCACGAGACTACACAATAATCAGTATTAATCACAGACACCAAAATCAAACCGCTAAATTGTAGTAAATATACTAATGACCATAGCCTGTTGTGTGACGAATTATATTTATATGTGGCGATGTCTCCTCTAGCCCCTGCTCGGCTTAGCATATTCATTATTACCCTTGACCTATTGTGACAGTGACAGCCACTGACCTCGTTTGAAACATGTTGCAGCGTTGCAATATTTGTGGTGTGCAATATTTTTAGAAACATTGCATTAGGATTAGGAACGCCTTAATTCAACTGCAATTCTCAGATATATCAAACTAACTAAGACACAGACGCATATTTTGCTGATCTTTAAACCGTATTTGATAGAAATACAACAAATAATGTCCCACGAAAATTAAATATTATGTGAGGCCATGGCAATCAATTGTGTATATAGCACGGGTGTACTATCCAATTTCCATATACAGTATAACCCCGTTAAACCAAACTTGAAGGGATCCTAGAAATTTGTTTGGATTAACCAATCATTGGCTTAACCGAGCTTTGGTTTCGGCTTTGACTTTGAGGAAGTGTGTATTGCACATGTAATATACAATGCATGTGGACACTTTGATTATTGTTTTTTATATATATATACAGTATAACCCCGTTAAACCGAGCTCGGTTAAACCAAACGGTCGGTTAATCCAAACCTTTTTCGGTGGCCAGGCAAAATACTACCATTTATCATATAAAAAAGTCGGTGGGGTCTCAGATGACCTTATAACCACATGAAAGTTTGGTTTAGCCATACCAGAGTGGCCTGGAGTCCGACAATTTTGTTTGGATTAACCGATAATTTGGATTAACCAACTTTAGTTTAACCAACTTTTTTTATATGATAAATGGCCAGGGCTTCGAAAAATGTTTGGATTAACCGATCGTTTGGTTTAACAGGGTTATACTGTACCATCTAGGAGCATTGTCAGTGTAGGAGCAAAAAGATAACCTTTTCACTTGCTATCCGGACCGCACTTCGTCCACACCTCTCTCTATCTGCTCTACGCCAGCCTTGCTCCTCCTTGATATGTCTAAAAAGAGTTCCAGGAGGGTGGGGGGGGCCCTGGCATTTCACTTTCTAATCTTACTCTGTCAGTGCCTATGGCTCGCTGGTTGGTCACCATAGAGCAGATAGACACGGTCCTTTGACTCAACTCTCCTCATTTCTCTTTCCTATACTCTACCCTTTTTTTTTTCTCCCAGGCATAATCCTCCCCCTGACCAGGGCAGTTGTGTGCTTGGGTGGGGCCCTGTACCTTTACGTTTTCTCTCGCTTTGTTCTTGTTGCTGGAACCACCTCTGCACCCATCTTTACCCGTCCTTCCTCGAAACCTTTGCTGCTGTCGACTGGATACAAGTGCCAACTACGCTCAACTACCGAAGAGATTTGGTGCCGCCTCAATGCTTCGCCGTTACAATGCTGTAAAGATTTCCCCAGCTTCTACAACACTCCCTACTGAAGTTAAGTCTTCAACCAAAGATTGGGCCGATTTATCAGAGCCTCTCTATTAATGTTGCAATTCTGCAACCGGTAACCGTCATAAGGTTACAAACCACCCCAAAGTCAAGTCAAGTCAATAATCTTTAACACAGTATGTTTATCGTGTTACATGATGAAATAACACAAAAGAATGAGCTAATATGTGACTATGACCACATCAACTTATGAAGAACATGTACAGTTTGATGCCTTACTAACTTCAGGTTCTGTAACACTGTATCCAGACCTCCATCAGAGGGATAAAACCGTGTCCTATGAATGGCGACAGTGGCCACATTAGGGTCTAGTACTAATGGGGTGGGTTGGCCGAATGAGTTGAGTGTCCATCTCCCGTTTTGGTAGATCGTGGGATTCGAATCCACATGATCGAACCCTGGTCAAGTCAAACCAATGACTTAAAAATGTATACTTGTCGCTTCCTAGCCAGGTGCTCAACATTATTAGGATAGGGCAAGGACCGGTTGGCTCAGTGTCAAGATAAAATGTGACTGAGTGGGATAGCAAGTCATGGTGCTGGTGGTCTGGTCTCCCACTGGGGCAGCATTATAAAGTTGCCATAATTGCACACTGTCACAAGTCGGTACCCATCCTGATATGACCTTAGATGTTGCCAGGACGTAAAACTCCAACAAACAAACAACCAACTAATGTGGTACGATTGGTGACATCAGAATGGTTGAACTGAGTGACGTGATGTATGGTCCGTCAAATAGTTAGTTTGATGTAGGCCTATTGGAGGTTTAACATCCCAGTAACATTTCAGGCTAGATTGGGACTTGTACCGATGTGTGGTAGTGCGCCCTCATATTGAATTTATAGTAATAGCACTGCCCTACTGCGAGACCATAATTATGACTGGTCCAATGTCCCACTTAGTTACATTATCCCGACACTGAACCAACCACGTGGTCCTTGCTCCATTCTAGAGATGAAATGCGAGTGCAAGGCAAGGTAGCGACTTGTATCATTATTGTCTATGTTTTTGTGTCATTTGACTCGGCTTACATGGGAACGCCCGCACCCCTCAAGCCAGTCACTCTAACCGATTCTCTCATACAGAAGTACCACTTTGATCATAGTAATACCAACAAATACCCCATTCATGCATGATACACGCTGAGGGAAGAAGGCGGAGGCGAGCTGGAAGTAAAAAAGTCTTTATTGAATCGAAGTTAAAGCTAAGATTCCTTACACGCGGTATGCGGTATGCGAATGCGGCAAAAAATCGGAACGCATCTAAGTGAATGGGGGTAATTCCTTACGTCCGAATGCGAATGCGAATGCGGCAACTCGATCGGTCCCAAAAAAAAAAAAAAATGGCTACTGTGATCTACCCACCACCACAATGCTGTGTGGCTGTTTGGCCTGCACCTG
>CM059197.1:54559837-54719837 GCA_030323885.1 Branchipolynoe longqiensis
GTTAAGCTCTTGACCATTGATATTGATACTGTCACTTGTTGCTTTGCTGTCTCTACAACCACATTATTCCCCCCCCCCCCCACATCCTCTGCCATCTGGTCCGGCTGTCAGTTATGACACCAACCCACTCCTACAGCTAAATTCACCATATATTTTAATGGATTCAATATAATATTGCTCTTGTTGACAACTTTGTTAAATAATGCAAAATATTTATTTCATAGTAGTACGAAGATGATTTTTGATCTATAATTAAATAATATGTTACAATTATGAGCTACACATAGATTAGTGCTTATAATACATCTTAGTATTATCATTTATGTGTAGAATTTGGACAACAATGCTTTCCAATACTTTGTTATTTTATAATGATAATTTATGGTGTACAAAATGTGTATAATGAGTGATGAATAAAGTTCATTGCAAAACATCATGCATTAGTATAATAATCTGCACATAAATTAGTGCCTAAACATACTGCTGCCTGTTTTGTGTGATTCCTAGTGTGGATGACATGGTGCTCAAGGTGTAGTAAACCACATTCAGGGATTTCGCAAAATAACTGGAGCATCATTTCAGTGATTACGTGAAACCCCTGGGCATTTCAGGGATTTCATGAAATCCCTAAGTGAAACAGTGATTTCACGAAATCCCTAAAAGTTTTAAGGATTTCGCGAAATCCCCTATTACACAATCTTACTGTCATATATACATATATATGTGCTCTATAATCTATTGTGTGAATAAAAACAAGGACACTGACTTTCTTCAGTTTGCTCTATTATTAAAAACCATTTGTCTAGGCTCTCCAGCATGTTGCATGTAGTTCCAAATTCGGCCACACTGGAGCCACTAGTCATAGGCTTTGACACTTGTATACCAGCTGTGCCTGGTTGTTCTCACCTCCAGACCCACTCGGACGGTCAATTTTTATATTATATATATAGAATATACACATACCGACTAAAGCAATAGATGGGGTTGTAATTCTGACATGCCCCACGAAGCTATGTACAATATTTATTCCCTATAATGTTCATTTCATGTTGCGATGATTGATTCTTCTCTATGTTTTATACTTTTTTCAAAAGGGAGAATGCATGGAACTATGTATCTATAGTAACCGAAGACGATTGTTGTAAAACCTCAGCTTTTACAACCGGACTAAATATGTATATATATTGTACTGTCAGTAGACAATATATGTATCAAATTGACATTCTATTGTCACATTGGAAAGGCTTAAATGTGCATAGTCCGATGAAAGCATAACCTTTTCGGAACCAGAATCTTTATCTAGATTTGGTCCTGCACATCCAAATTAGATCCCGGTGAGCATTTGTTTCTATACAGAAGTTAATATTAAGTCAAATTCTGTTTCAGAGGTTTGATGTGCACATACAGAAGATTTCGTGGGGACATGATCAACACATGGAAGTATAATGTGGATGAGGCCTTGCTATTCAGACGCATACAGGGAAGCAATACCAGAGGTCACTCCAAAAAGCTTTTCAAGCCAAGGTACAACAGCTCACTCAGAGGGGCTTTCTTTTCACAGCGAGTGATAAACATGTGGAATGAGCTACCGGAAGAAGCGGTGGAAGCAGCTGCCATGAATCAATTCAAGAATGCGCTGGACAGGGCCTGGGCCAGAGAAACATTCCTGTACGATTTCAAGGCTGCATACCATTAGAGCTGAGAGCTACAAGCTTTGTATAGGCTACCACAAGCCTGCATCAAAGAAGAGGATAATAATAATGTGCATGCCAAAATTTGCATGTTTGCAAAGTTAACCATTTAAAATAAAAGTTACTTCAAACTAAAGCAAGGTAGATTTTAGCAATCAATCTAAAAGGAGAGAGAAAATACAGAAACTCAAAACCATCGGACTATGCGACTTTTAACTTAGTGCTTGCTGGTTGTATGGTTGGTGGAGCTTTACGTCCTTGCAACATCTAAGGTCATATCAGGACGGGAAGTACTTGTAATTCACCTGCACTGCTTGTCTTTAAAACAATGCAGTTTTCACGCAAGTTAATTTTCACGAGACTACACAATAATCAGTATTAATCACAGACACCAAAATCAAACCGCTAAATTGTAGTAAATATACTAATGACCATAGCCTGTTGTGTGACGAATTATATTTATATGTGGCGATGTCTCCTCTAGCCCCTGCTCGGTTTAGCATATTCATTATTACCCTTGACCTATTGTGACAGTGACAGCCACTGACCTCGTTTGAAACATGTTGCAGCGTTGCAATATTTGCGGTGTGCAATATTTTTAGAAACATTGCATTGGGATTAGGAACGCCTTAATTCAACTGCAATTCTCAGATATATCAAACTAACTAAGACACAGACGCATATTTTGCTGATCTTTAAACCGTATTTGATAGAAATACAACAAATAATGTCCCACGAAAATTAAATATTATGTGAGGCCATGGCAATCAATTGTGTATATAGCACGGGTGTACTATCCAATTTCCATATACAGTATAACCCCGTTAAACCAAACTTGAAGGGATCCTAGAAATTTGTTTGGATTAACCAATCATTGGCTTAACCGAGCTTTGGTTTCGGCTTTGACTTTGAGGAAGTGTGTATTGCACATGTAATATACAATGCATGTGGACACTTTGATTATTGTTTTTTATATATATATACAGTATAACCCCGTTAAACCGAGCTCGGTTAAACCAAACGGTCGGTTAATCCAAACCTTTTTCGGTGGCCAGGCAAAATACTACCATTTATCATATAAAAAAGTCGGTGGGGTCTCAGATGACCTTATAACCACATGAAAGTTTGGTTTAACCATACCAGAGTGGCCTGGAGTCCGACAATTTTGTTTGGATTAACCGATAATTTGGATTAACCAACTTTAGTTTAACCAACTTTTTTTATATGATAAATGGCCAGGGCTTCGAAAAATGTTTGGATTAACCGATCGTTTGGTTTAACAGGGTTATACTGTACCATCTAGGAGCATTGTCAGTGTAGGAGCAAAAAGATAACCTTTTCACTTGCTATCCGGACCGCACTTCGTCCACACCTCTCTCTATCTGCTCTACGCCAGCCTTGCTCCTCCTTGATATGTCTAAAAAGAGTTCCAGGAGGGGGGGGGGGGCCTGGCATTTCACTTTCTAATCTTATTCTGTCAGTGCCTATGGCTCGCTGGTTGGTCACCATAGAGCAGATAGACACGGTCCTTTGACTCAACTCTCCTCATTTCTCTTTCCTGTACTCTACCCTTTTTTTTCTTCTCCCAGGCATAATCCTCCCCCTGACCAGGGCAGTTGTGTGCTTGGGTGGGGCCCTGTACCTTTACGTTTTCTCTCGCTTTGTTCTTGTTGCTGGAACCACCTCTGCACCCATCTTTACCCGTCCTTCCTCGAAACCTTTGCTGCTGTCGACTGGATACAAGTGCCAACTACCGCTCAACTACCGAAGAGATTTGGTGCCGCCTCAATGCTTCGCCATAATTGCACACTGTCACAAGTCGGTACCCATCCTGATATGACCTTAGATGTTGCCAGGACGTAAAACTCCAACAAACAACCAACCAACTAATGTGGTACGATTGGTGACATCAGAATGATTGAACTGAGTGACGTGATGTATGGTCCGTCAAATAGTTAGTTTGATGTAGGCCTATTGGAGGTTTAACATCCCAGTAACATTTCAGGCTAGATTGGGACGGGTACCGATGTGTGGTAGTGCGCCCTCATATTGAATTTATAGTAATAGCACTGCCCTACTGCGAAACCATAATTATGACTGGTCCAATATCCCACTTAGTTACATTATCCCGACACTGAACCAACCACGTGGTCCTTGCTCCATTCTAGAGATGAAATGCGAGTGCAAGGCAAGGTAGCGACTTGTATCATTATTGTCTATGTTTTTGTGTCATTTGACTCGGCTTACATGGGAACGCCCGCACCCCTCAAGCCAGTCACTCTAACCGATTCTCTCATACAGAAGTACCACTTTGATCATAGTAATACCAACAAATACCCCATTCATGCATGATACACGCTGAGGGAAGAAGGCGGAGGCGAGCTGGAAGTAAAAAAGTCTTTATTGAATCGAAGTTAAAGCTAAGATTCCTTACACGCGGTATGCGGTATGCGAATGCGGCAAAAAATCGGAACGCATCTAAGTGAATGGGGGTAATTCCTTACGTCCGAATGCGAATGCGAATGCGGCAACTCGATCGGTCCCTGTAGCGATCGGTGCGGCATCCGGCATGCGGCACGTGGTATGCAAATAGAAACGTCAGTCGCACTTGCCCATTAGTATTAGACGAGGAGAGGCGACTGAGCATTACGGAACGGTCACACACAAGGGTGCAGAGGGGAAACATATGGTAGTGGTGGTGGTGGGGTTACGGGTTCACATACCGCTTAGAAGGAATCCTCCCATTCGCATACCACATACCACGTGTAAGGAATCTTAGCTTAAGGTTGCATAGTCCAATGGTTTTGAATTTCTGTATTTTTTCTGAGATAAATATATTAGATCGATCACTAGTATCTACTTTACATTCGTTCTTTTATTACTAGTAGTACTTTTATTTTAAATGGTAAACCTTTTAGATATTTTGAGTGCAAACATGGAAAATTAGTTTTGGCAAGCTTGCCAAAACTCAGACAGCAGACTTCTGCAGTAACAGATTCTGTTAAATTTACTCAGTATTGCCTTCTACGCAGAAACAAATGCTTAATAAGTGCATCAGTATCTAAGTTAGATATGTCAAATCAAATCTAGATACAGTACAACCCCGTTAAACCAAGCTCGGTTAAACCAAACGATCGGTTAATCCAAACTTTTGTCGGCCTGGCAAATTACTACCATTTATCATATAAAAGGTTGGTTAAACCAAAGTCGGTTAATCCAAACAAAATTGTCAGACACATTCGGTACGGTTAAACCAAACTTTCATGTGGTTATAAGGTCATCTGAGACCCCACCAACTTTTTTATAATATAAATGGTAGTATTTTGCCGGGCCGCCGGAAAAAGTTTGAATTAACCGGTCATTTGGTTTAATCGAGCTTGGGTTAATGGGGTTATACTGTATACACATAAAAAACAATAATCAAAGTGTCCACATAGATTGTATATTGCATTCATAATGCACCGACGTTTTTGCCAAAGCCAAGTCAAAGTCAAAGCCAAAGCTTGGTTAAACCAATGATCAGTTAATCCAAACAAATTGCTAGGGTCCCTTCAAGTTTGGTTTAACGGGGTTATACTGTAATTGGTTTGCTTTTGAAAATTTGATATTTCATTGGACTATGCAGCTTTAACAATGTAGAGAATAGGAAGAGAGCCTCTAACTTCTAAGAGCCCTCCAACCTGCGGAGATTAGAAGGGGGGGGGGGGGAATGTAAAGAAGTAAATGAAGGGTTGTGGGTGGAAAAGTTGGATACGTGTGGGCGGGTCGGCTGCCAGAGGGGAAGTGACACCAGGGAGAATGTGTGGGACGAGGGAGGGGGTGGTAGGGGGCGCCACAAGCGGGAGGCCCGAGACGCAGGGGATGGGGGCGACGGAGGAGCTAGGGGGGGGGGGGGGGTAGAGGGGAAAATGGGACTCTTTCCCCACCGCGAATCAAACGCAATGCAAGCATTAGGTTGGCTCCTGTTTATAAATCCATCATGCTACCAGATTTGGACTGTGGAGACATATTTTATTAAGCATGTTCCAAAAAATATCGAAATAAATTGCAACGTTAGCAAAACAGAGCAATTTCCATAGTTCTTGGCCCCTCAAGTATTGGCCTAACTATAGACGAAAAACATTGTAATATTACATTATTTCCACTAGAAACTAAAAGAGGCCAGAATTTATGATTTAGCCAATCTTATGTTTAGGAGAGCTCAAGGTAAGAAATATCATGATATAAATCCTGGTATGACAAGACAACAATGACAAGCTCATACTTCAAGTTATTCACCCAGACAATGAAAACGTTAAAACCAGCCTACTTGTTAAGGGGTCCAAAATCTGGAATTACCTTGCCATCACCTTTATGGAAGTGGAGGTCCACAGGGGAATGTGACAAACTGAGTGTGTCGATAGACAACCTCTTTTTTTTATTCTCATGAAAATGATGAAAGCGCGACCATTTGTTCCTTCTGAACTCAAATGAGCCTCTGCGTCCTCTCCTGATCACTCCTGGCATACTTGCCGTCAGGCCTTGTGGCCAATTCATTTGGCACTATTGTCTTGTGGCCAATTCATTTGGCACTATAGGCTTGTAGCCAATTCATTTGGCACTATAGGCCTGTAGCTAATTCATGTGGCACTATAGGGCACTATATATAAATAAGATCCGCTTTCTTTGATTTCATTATGGTGCTGTCACATTACGACGGTTCTCGCCGGCGTGCCGCCAACGCACAAAAAAGTCAAGAAACGTCAAACTTTTCGGCGCAGTGGGAAAAAGTTTGACGTCAGCGCAACGTGTCGGTAGCGTGCGGCCGACATTGTGGTAACGTATATCGGCACATGAGAAAAAAAACTAAAAAGTTTGGCGCGCCGTCCTGATATGACCTTAGATGTAGCTAGGACCTAAAACAACAAAACAACATTTTGGTGCAATGTGTGGGCACGACCCTAACGCGTGCGCGACATGTGCTTGGCGTTCGCATTACGTTATTCCAGCGATGTCGACGTGCTTCTGACGTCGCCATAATATTGGCACCCACGCGTTGTCGTATGTTGTCGCACGTCAAAAGTTTTGTGCAAGCACAAAACTTCATCGATACCTTGACACGCGTCGCCGACCGTCACCGTCCATCAACGATTACCAATGCGCGCCTAACGCGCACATAACACTTCCAGACATCTCCCGACGTAGCGCCAAAAAGTGACACACATCGACGCGCGTTGGCGAGAAACGTCGTAATGTGACAGGGGTATTACACTATTTGTATGGTGGCCTATGGCTATTGTCTCAAACCGAGTCGTGAAAATCGGACCCATCCTGATATGACCTCAGATGTTGCCAGGACGTAAAGCTCCAACAACCAACCTATAGCCATGTATTTTTTTTCTAATGCAAATATATCAGTCCAATTATCCTACCAAATATTTCACATTCAATCAAATACTATGCGCATTCACTGCCCCCCCGCCCCCCCCCCCACCCCCACCTTCCGCGGAGCTGTGACCCGGCGTGCTGGGTGACAGCGTCGGTCCGTCCTTCCTGAGGTACCAGCGTGACTCGGAAGACACGTATTGGCGGTTCAATGTGTAAAGTCGTCGGCTGGCAGCTGTGGTTTGTGTAGGCAGGCTATATGAAATCAATACAGGCAAGGAGAGAAAGGAAGAGTATAAAGAGTGAAAGTAGAGTGAGAGCTTGCATCCTCAGGTTTATTATTATATAGTGGTACGTGGATCTGATATGGCATACCACCTAACCATTATCTCCAGTCAGCACCAAGCATTTCTAGTTCCACCAATGAACAGTAAGCATTCTTGTGTCACCATGGCTACTGTGATCTACCCACCACCACCATGCTGTGTGGCTGCTTGGCCTGCACCTGCCTGCTGTGTGTGTGTGGTGATCCGTGACTAACAGTTGGGGGGGGGGGGGTAGTGAGTGTGAAAGTACAACGTCTAAACACTTTGACTTCTGGTTACTGAATGGTTTATTCATGGCGTAGGGCACGCTTGACCCGCCGGCTAAACTTTCCATGACGTCATCTCATTTGCATATCTCTTTGTACCCCAACTCTGCATATCGTTAACATATATTAACCACAGGTCTAGACGTCTATTACGCATATATCACATCCCCCCCTCAAAGTATTTCTGAAACATGAAATGTTACAAAATAACAATGAAGAAACATAAACTATACAATATCAAATATATGCGCACTTAACTTTGCAAATGTCTGAGTGCACAATGCACTTAAGTCCTCACAATCCGGCCGTAATGCCTGACATCTCACATTGTCCATATGTATCAACAGTAAACACAAAAGCTGAAATAAACTTAACTGTACATGCACATGTTAATCCTGCAACGTCGGAAGCACACTGACCTACTATAGATCTAACCTGCTCGCCGGCCTTATCAGCCGACCTGACCTACTTAGATTAACCGTACTGTTTACATTCGGCGTTGACGCCGACCCAGATTGCGTCTGCACGACTAACTCGGGTCGCCCCTCCACTGGCGCTCCAATGATTTGCACTCGGTTACGATATAACATGTTGCCTGACTCATTTAAAATCTGATATTCTCTCCCGGACACCCCAGTCCGTCCCAAAATAACACGTTTTTTCTATTCCCCAGCATTATTTTTGTACTTTATCTTATCTCCAACTTTCATGGGCTTGTGCGCCTTACCGCACTTCCGGTCATGAAACGCTTTCTGACTGCCCTGCCGCTGAGCTGTCTGCCTTTTCTTAGGATCCTGCGTTTCAGGCACCAAAATACCCTTTGCCATAGGTAATCTGCCTCTCAACCTTCTGCTCATGAGCAACTGCGCGGAGATACGTTCAGGACAGGCAACGGAGTATTGCGATAATTCAGCAATGCTAACTGAAAATCAGCTCCAGTTTTCTCACACTTCTTTAACATGTCCTTAACTGTTTGTACGAACCGTTCAACCTGACCGTTGCTACGCGGATACTGTGGACTGGAATACACGACCTTGAACCCGTAATGCAGTGCAAACTCCCTGTACTCATGGCTCTTGAACTGTGGACCGTTATCCGACACTACCTGACTAGGAATACCATGCCTTGCAAAGTTGCCTTTTAACGCTTCAATAACAGTGACAGACGACGTATCGCCCAAAAGCGTTACCTCTGGAAACTTGGTGTAGTAATCTACAGTTATCAGGTAATTCTTATGATTTAACTCAAATAAATCGGCCCCCACTTTGTCATATGGCTGACAGGCGATCGGGTGATTTATCAATGGCTCGTTATGCAAATTTTTCCGGTTGTTTTGACAAGTGTCACACCGACTGACTTTATCCTCGATTTGCTTGTTAATATTTGGCCAAAACATACAGTCCCGCGCCAACTGCTTGGACTTAGTCACCCCCAAATGCGTCTCATGCAACGCCTCCATCATTTCACCACGAAGAGCTGGAGGAACCACCACCCGATTGCCGTTCATTACAAGATTATTTTCAACTGTCAACTCATGCTTGTACGGAATGTACTGTCTCAGACACGGTGGTGTCTGTATACGTGTAGTGTCCCACCCATTTTCAATGTGTGAGATCAACATAGACATAGATACATCTTTTTCATACTCAGCTACAATTTTACTCAACAGACTCGACGACTGCACGTCCACTGCAGCAACGCAGAACGTGTCATCGAACAGGCTATCATGACCTACTTTGGCGGTATGCGCCCTGGACAATGTGTCTGCAAAAAACATCAAAGAGCCCTTCACATGACATAACTGAATATTGTAATTCTGCAATCGCATTCGCATTCTTTGCATTTTAGCCGACAACTTGTGTATTGGTTTCTGCATTATGGCTACCAACGGCTTGTGGTCTGTCTGAATTTGAACTTCCTTGCCAAATATATACTCATGAAACCGTTGGCACCCGAAACATATGGCGAGCATTTCTTTTTCAATAGTGGCATATCCACACTGCGCTGCATTAAGCGCACGAGATGCGCTTGGTTTACCATCTTGGTTTACCATCTTGCATCAACACGGCTCCCAAACCTGACTGACAAGCATCTACCTGAATTACAATAGGCTTCTTAACATTGTAATATGTCAATACAGGAGCAGTTCTTAACTTCTCTTTCAATTTATCGAACACACCTTGCTGCTCGGCTTGCCAGTGCCACCCCACGTCCTTGGCTAGGAGCGTGCGTAGTGGTTTAGCTATCTCGGACATGTTGGGTATGAACTTGTGCACATATCCAACCATGCCCAGGAACCTTTGGACGCTTTGTTTGTCACGCGGCTCTGGCATGTCTACTATTGCTTGTATTCTGTCTGGATCAGGCTTTACACCCTGCTGGGTAAGTTGATGACCTACATACTTCACTGTAGTTTTACATAGCAATGATTTAGCATCATTTAATTTAAGATTAACCGACCTAGCTCGGTCCAAAACAGCTCGGAGCCGCTCGTTATGTTCCTGAACCGTTGACCCATATACCAAAATATCGTCCGTGACTATCCCGATACCGGGTATGTCGCCCATGACACGGTCAATCAATCAATAGTTCCGTCCTCTAGTCGAGGGTTGGATGCAATGGTTCTCCACTTGTCCCGATGTTGTGCTGTTCTGATAGACTGTGAATAATTCAAGCCTGTCCACTGTGAAATATTTGTAAACCATGATGTTCTTGGTCTCCCTCTCCCACTGCTGCCATTCACCTTCCCTTCCAACAATGTACGGTATATTGAACTCTGACGAATGATGTGGCCAAAATAAATAAGTTTCTTTGTCTGTATAGTGGCAAACAAGCTTTTCTTATTTTTAATTTTTCTGAGAACTTCTTAGTTGGTGATCTTCTTTGTCCATGATATTTTCATCATCCTTCGATAAGTCCACATCTCAAATGCTGCTAAACGTTTGTACATTTTCTTAGAGATTGTCCATGTCTCTGCCCCATACATTAGAGTAGACCACACATAGCACTGAAGAATATGCTTCCTTGTTTGTATTAATATCTTACTTGATGTTAACACTCTATACATTTTGGAGAATGTTGTTCGGGCTATTGTTATCCTTCTTTTAATTTCTTCCTCACATCACCCATCATTTGTAATCTTTTGTCCGAGATATATGAATTCGGATACTTGTTCTATGTTTGTGCCATCTATGGTTATATTGACATTTGGTTTATCTGTCTTTTTACTTATAACCATTGTTTTGGTCTTCCTGGCATTCATCTTCATGTTGAATAGTATTCCAGCTTTATTGATTCTATTCACTATATCTTGTAGTTTTTCTCACTGTCTGCTAGTATTACACTGTCATCGGCATATCTAAGATTGTTGACGTTCATGCCACCTATTAAAAATGTCGCCCGCTGTTTTGATGCCAAAAGGCAAGCGTGTGTACCTGTATCGGCTCCACGGAGTATTGAACGTGCACAAACGTGAACTTTCCTCATCCAATTCTATCTGCCAATACCCTGTCTTCGCATCCAAAACTGAAAAATACTTAGCATCAGCTATTTTGGCAATAATCTCATCAATAGTTTTTGTTGGGAACGGCCCTCTTTTTATCGCTTTGTTTAATTTAGTCGGATCCAGACAGATTCTAATTTTATTTGGATTGTTTACGATCGTGATAGAATTAACCCACTCGGTAGGTTCATCCTGCTCCACTATAACACCTAACTCTACCATCCGATCAAGCTCACTGCGTACCTTACTCTGAATTGCAAACGGAATCCGTCTAGGCGGATCTATGACAGGTTGAATAGACTTATCGACATGAATGATAGCCTTTGCTTTGATCAACCCCAAACCCTGAAATACGTCTTTGTATTCGCTTACCAGCTTCTCTGCCCCTGCGCTGGAACTGTTCGTCGGTGTGGCAATGTTCGTTGGTTTGGCCACGTTTGTCGGTTTGCCAATGTTCGTCGGTATGGCCCTGTGCACCTCATCCACGCGTGCCAGCAGGTTCAAAGTCACACACCCCTGCTTGCCCAGGATGGGCTGGCAATCCGGCACCACCTGGAACCGAAGCACACTGTCGTTGACATCAAGCAGTGCCTCTCCATCCGGCGTGATCCGGTGACCGGAGAACGTCACCAACGAACATCTGGTGTTCGCCAGCCTCCCCGGAGCGATTCTGTCGAAGACGAACCTCGGAAGCACGTTTGCCTCCGATCCAGTGTCAAGCTTGAACTTGACAGGACAACCGTTCACCCGAACGATTGCATGCCACAGCTCGGCATCCCGACCAGCACCGCGATCGACGGCGCCCACAAACAGATCCGTTGCCAGTACATTGACTTCCGCCGGATCCGGGTCTTGCTCAGCATTGTGAGGGTCGGGCGCTTCGACATGAAGCTCGTTGACTCTCCCGAGCCTGCTCCTACAGACCTTCCCGAAGTGCCCGATCTTCTTGCAGGCAATGCACACCTTTCCTTTCGCTGGGCAGACTCCCCGGCGGTGCTCATAACCACAGTTCTGGCAGCGGATCTTGAAATCTCCTGCACCGGCGCCGCCGGCAACCCAAGATGGCGATTTCCAAGATGGCGTCGCCGCTGACCAGACCACCGGTGCGTACATTAGCATAATTCCGAATGAAATCTATGTCTTTACTTTCCCCGTCTGATTTGGTGTCCTCCAACAGATCTGAACTGAACTCACTCATTTCACACATGCTTATGCACTTTGTCAATGTTAACTCAGCAGTTTGAAGCAATTTGTTCCGCAAATTCACATTTCTTACCCCAGCCACAATTCGATCGTGCAAAAGCGACTCCTCCACCGCTCCGTATTCACAGTCTTTGACTTTGTCCCTTAACGCTGTGATGTACGTCGCCATATTTTCTGACGCTTGATTATGCTAATTAAACTTGTATCGTGTGATAATTATACTGCTTTTACCGACACAATAAACTCGAAATGCTTCAGTTAACGGTTTGATCTTGTCTTGATCGGCGACAGCAAAAGTCATATTGGCAAATACCTTTTGCGCTTCCTCACCAGCAACGTGAAGGAAGATGCAGCATTGCACTCGTTCTCCTTTCAATATGACACCTGCCGCAGTGCCGTATATATCATATGCTCTGATCCATGTTTTCCAGTTCGATCTTGCGTTGTTGCTGAGGACAAGCTGACCAGGCGGCCGCAATCCCGGCAAAGTATTTGCGGGCGGCATCCTTCCTCATCTGACACCATGTGAAAGTACAACGTCTGAACACTTTGACTTCTGGTTAAACTTTCCATGACGTCATCTCATTTGCATATCTCTTTGTCCCCAACTCTGCATATCGTTAACATATATTAACCACAGGTCTAGACGTCTATTACGCATATATCACAGTGAGTAGAGCTCTTGAGCTCCTTACACACTAACAGTAGTGCCCCTTTCACACTATCTATATAATACACAATGACTATTGACTACAAGTAAAGAGTCACCACCAACTACATAAATACATTCATGCACCTGGCCCTATACATCATTTATATTAATAGACCATCTGTACTCCTTTATAGACCATTTCACATTCCCCACCAATGCGTTTTATCGGAATATTTTACAAATGGTCACGGCATTGCATGTCAGAACGCATGCGTGAGCACGTTCATGTCGTTATGCCACTTCCCGTACTAAAAGTCTCACGTAAATAGACACTAAATGGATTATGATTTAATCGATGGCTTTCCTTCTGATGTTGTACTCATTCAGTAATTATTGCAGGCCGATAACAGAAGGTGGCATGCAATGTCACATGGCGTCACGTGGGAATAATTTTGTTTTCTCTTTTTAACTTCCACAAATGTGATTAATTGTTATTATTGATATTACTATCATTATTGGTATGTTTACTCTCTTTGTTATGATCGGTTAGGTTGTTGGAGTTTTACGTTCTGGCAACATCTAAGGTTATATCATTATCAGGATGGGTACCGACTTGTGACAGTGCACACTCATGGCGATTTTATAGTGTTTCCCCACTGGGAAACCAGGCCATCGGTACCATGGCCGATATCCCACTCAGTTACATTAGCCTGACATTGAGCTAACCAGCCCTATCCTATTAATGCCAACGCCAGGCTAGGAAGCGACAAGTATCAATTTTATATGTCATTGGTTTGACTCAACTGGGAACCTAACTTCCGATTTCCTGCACGCAAGGCCCGCGCTCTACCGATTCGGCCACCGCGCCCGGTTTGTTCTGATCGCCATCATTATTATTGAAAATATGTATTTTGGAGAGCGGAAGTATTTTCTTCAGAATCTCTTTTGCAGTTAGAGTCACATTTAATTATAAGACTAGGCAGGATTGTCGACTGGATAGAGCGTAGTCATGGAATCAATTCCTGACCAAGTCAAACCGAAGACTACTAAAATCGATACTCGTTGCTACCTTCTTTGGCGCTCGTCAAACCAATGACTAACCAAATTGTCACTACCTAGCCTGGCACTCGACATTAATAGAACGGTGCAAGGCATGGTTACCTCAATATCAGGATAATGTGACTGAGTGGGATATCAGGGCATGGTGCTGGTGACCTGGCCTCCCAGTGAGACCACTATAACGTTGCCATGGATGCGGACTGACACAAGTCAGTTCCCATTCCGATATGATTTTAGATGTTTCTAGGACGTAAAACCCCAAACAACCAAACAACCCTGATTGTAGAACGAACAAACTCACAGAGGTTTGGGGGATGTGGGAGAATGCTTACAAACAGGGAAAGAATGCTTGCAGTAGTTAGCCACACAACAACTGAAAGTGATAAAAAAGAGGGGGTGGGGGGTCACGAGACTATTACTGTCTAGCGGTGAAAACAAGTCATTAGACTTAACCGTTATGGGCAGCATAAATACACCCATCACAAAAAAAATTATATTTAAAAACCTGCCAAATATCACCCGCCCAATGGCCCAATAGCATGTCACTGCGAGCACTATATAAACATTCCTAGCCAGCCGTCTAAGCACCTCCTGAAAATGGAGATGATTGACAATAACGACATGGTTCATCTACAACTGTGTGCTCGCCATGAATACCGCCATAGCTGCCGATATGGCTGAAAACCTTCAAGTCACTCACCCCAAACCAACTGTGTGACGCGCATTTGGTGTTTGTTGGGGTTTTACATTCTGGCAATATCAAAGGCCATATCAGGACGAATACCGATTTTGGACAGCGTGGACTGATGGGTGACTTTGTGATGCTGGATGCCCAATATCCCACTCAGTCACATTATCTTGACACTTAGCAAACCAGGCCTCGCCTGTGATGCGCCAGTCAGCATAGTGGCACATATCTATTCTATAAATATTTGGTTTGACTTGGCCGGGATTCGAACCCACAACCTCCCCAACGGGAAGCTCTTACCGATTCGGCCAGGAAATCAACAATCACCGAACCCCCTTACAACTCCAACTTTATCCAGACAGCACAATTGGTCTTCCTCATTCCAGTACTCCTTGCCCTATCTTAGTAATCCCGACCGCCAGGCTAGGTAGCGACAATTCTAAATTGTTAAGTCATTGATTTAACTCAACCAGGGTTCGAACCCATTACAAATCATGCCACTGATTATTCCATACGATTCGAACCTACAGGTTCGAACCCTGGCGAATCAATTCAATGACTTAAATTGATAATTGTCACTTCCTAGACTGGCGCTCGGCATTATTAGGATAGGGCAATGACTGGTTCAGTGATTGGCTCAGTGTCAGGATAATGTGACTGAGTCAGATATCACTATTAGGTCATGGTGCTGGTGGCCCGGTCTCCCAGTGGGGCATAAAGTTGCTATGAGTGTGCACTGTCACAAGTCGGTACCCATCCTAATATGACTTTAGATGTTGCCAGGATGCAAAACTCCAACTCCCCCCCCTCCACACACACACATTTTGGGGACATACAATGAACCTCGGTCTAAAGCCGTGTTCACACGGGCAAAATCTAAAGCGATTCAGCCAAGGCGAATCATATGAATCGATTTAGACGTCCGTTCACATGGGCAGTACTTGGGCCGAAAATCGATATCTGCGCATGAGCAAGTCCAGTCTGACCAGCGCCATTTTTCGGTTAGTCGACGTTGCCACGAGAGAGTGGGTTCGACCTAGATATGTATGTACTGAATCGTATTGGTTTGGAACGGTCAAAACTTCTGCTGGGCAGTGAAACCCTAAAAATAAATGATGAAAAAAATATCTGTGCACAGCTAGCAGCTTCATACAGCAAATTTACCGGAAAGTCAACACACTCAGGTCTCGACTGTCACGTCCTTAATCCGCCTCAAGTAAGTCGGTTGTGTTCACACGGGCAAAATAAATCGATTCACAGAAATCGACTCACGTAAACTACCTCGACAGGTGGTTTACAGTATCCAGATCACAGGAATCGATTCAGCCCTAATTCGACTCACCCGCCCGTTCACACGAGAAATGTAAGCCAAACTAGGCAAGTCGATTTCTACGAATCGATTTACATTGCCTGTGTGAACACAGCTTATATAGGCGCGGTTTTATTAGTTTTAACACACTGAGGTCTGTTCACACCTGTAACAAATTGTGACGGAAACTAGGCCTATTCAAACGCCGGCCCGGCGTGACACTGACAGCGGGTGCGCCCAGCTGCTGTCAGACAGTGACAGCACCATGTAGCCTGTAGGCTCTGGTCGGCGTCCTCCGGTCATAGAGCCCGATAGCCCTGCGGACCTGTTTCGGACAGGTGCAGGGGTACGATAGGTAGCCGTGTTGACAACGAAGCTGCTCAGCCCGCGTCAACATCACAACCAGACGCTCCTCTCCAGCCCGATTTTACAGCTGTATTTGTTTGTTGGAGTTTACGTCCTGGCAACATCTAAGCTCATATCACGATGGGTACCGACTTGTGACAGTGACAGTGCACACTCATGGCGACTTTAAAGTGCTGCCCCACTAGGAAAGCAGGCCGCCAACACAATGATCCGATATCCCACTCAGTCACATTATCCTAATACTATGCTAAACATACCTTGTCCGATCCTATTAATGTCAAGCACCAGGCTAGGAAGCGACAAGTATCAATTCTATGAGTCATTGGTTTGACTCGAACTGCGCTCAACTGATTTGGACACGTGTCCTGTTTTAGTAGTGTCCTTGTCTGCTAAACTAGTGACATTGACGAGAATCGACGAAGTAATTATAATGCATGAAATAGATCTATTGTTTTATCTAAAAGGGATACAGGGAGATAGATAGATAGATAGATTGATTGATAGATGATAGATAGCTGATCGATAGATGATACTTTGATAGATACATAGATGATAGATACATAGATGATATATACATCAATGATATATGTATATGATAGATAAATACATATATAGATGATAGATAGATAGATGATAGATAAGTATGTTGTAGATAGATAGACACATATATAGATAGATAGATGATAGATAGATATATGATAGATACATACATAGGTAAATGGATAGATGATAGATATATAGATATACGATAGATAGATGATAGATAGATACATGGATAGATGATTGATAGATAGATAGATATATGATAGATACATAGATGATAGAGATAGATAAATAGATAGATAAATAGATAGATAGATAAATAGATAGACAAAGAAAGAGAGAGAGAAGTATTCGGATGTATGACTAAGTATAATCCTACCAAATTTTCCAACTTTCTGCATGATATTAATTTTTTTATGAACTATTGATCTGTCAAACAATCAGAAGAGAAACTGAGAAACTATGTAACCGTCGCGATTTTACTATTCAAGCCTGGGGCAGGGCGTTTTATGACTGCCACTTTGGCCATTAGCTTGGCAGTGACTTATTTGCTTCACACGTGATTTGGAGCAGCATGTCGAAATTAGGCCCACTCCCCGAGGTTGCCCATGGACCATGTAGACCGGCCCGCGGGCGTATAGCATCTAGCGAGATGCTGTCAGTGGGACAATGTTATAGGTACTATCACTAGATGTTTTTGTTTGTTTGTTGTTGTTTTACGTCCTAGCAACATCTGAGGTCATATCAGGATGGGTACCGACTTGTGACAGTGCGTATCTGGTGGGCATTAATTAGTAAGTCTGAGCATACATGTGTGTTTGTTGTAAGGTATGTGGTGGGCATTAATTAGTCAGTCTGAGCATACATTTGTGTTTGTTGTAAGCTATCTGGTGAGCATTAATTAGTAAGTCTGTGCAAGCATTTGTGTCTATTATAAGGTATCTGGTGGGCATTAATTACTAAGTTTGAGCATACATTTGTGTCTATTATAAGGTATCTGGTGAACATTAATTAGTAAGTCTGAGCATACATTTGTGTCTGTTGTAAGGTATCTGGTGGGCATTAATTAGGAAGTCTGAGCATACATTTGTGTCTGTTGTAAAGTATCTGATTGGCATCAGTAGGCCTTTTGCCAGGCATCAATCCTAGAAACATCAGCAGTCGACCAAAACCTTGCATGTTAATGTAAAATTATTGTATGTACCTCATACTCATTACTTATTGCATTGTGTGCACTTTAATTTCATAAGTTACTTCACACTTCAATTTACTATATAAACCATGTTAAAGTTGCATAATCCGATGGTTTTGAATTTCTGTATTTTTTCTGAGATAAATATATTAGATCGATCACTAGTATCTACTTTACATTAGTTCAAAGTTACTTTTATTTTAAATGGTAAACTTTTGAGATATTTTGAGTGCAAATATGGAAAATTAGTTTTGGCAAGCTTGCCAAAACTCTGACACCATAGACTTCTGCAGTAACAGGTTCTGTTAAATTGACTCAGTATTGCCTTCTACGCAGAAACGAAACAAATGCTTAATAAGTGCATCAGTAGCTAAGTTAGATGTGTCAAATCAAATCTAGATAATTGGTTTGGTTTTGAAAATTTGATATTTCATCGGACTATGCAACTTTAAGCAAAAGTGTAAATACCTATATATATATATATACACATTACACTTACAGTTGGAAGATCAGTGATATGGCACTAACAAAAGATATATATGAATAAGATTCATTTATCAAATTAAAAAACAAAAAACAAAAAAACACAACCAAACCCTCCTGCCTTAAGCCCCAGTGAGACCTCACCGGATTGAGGAAACGGACAGAAACCGGACTCTGTCCGGTGAAATACGACAATGTACGGTTTATATACGGTAGCCATCTGGCGTGTCCGTTCTATCTCCGGTGGTGTCCGGCGGTGTCTGGTACAAGTTTTGAATATTCACAAAACTTGTACCGGACACCGCCGGACTGACGTGTACGGTTGATGTCCATTTTAAGTCTGTTTTGTCTGTTTTGTCCGTTTCATGTCTGGTACCCATCCGTTACATCTCCGGTTTGCTTCCTGCAATGTCCATTGACGGTGCTGCGGGAATTTGGTCCGTCGGTTTTTGGCACATCCATGATCAGTCCGGTAGGTGTACGGTTGGTGTCTGGTTGGTGTCCGGTCCGTTTGACATTCGGTTGGCGTCCGGTTCTCGCCTGGTTCTCGTCCGGTACTCAGTCCGGAAAGGTCTGACTGGGCCTTTAACCTCAACACACATCTCTTCTGTAGGTTCAGAAATCTGGCAGACGTATCATACAACACTGCTGATATATATACTCCCCACTACCGGAAGGTGTCTAGTGGGCATTATAGGAATGCATTAAGTGCATTGGACACATCACGGTACATACTACTACTAGTACTAGGTAGGATTGGTTCCGAAACATTAATATATGTAGAATTCCTGTCTGTTATGTTAAGTAAGGATGTGCGTTTGTCTGTGTACATGTGTGCTAGCAATGTAATTGTGTAGTTGACCTAATTGTTGCATTCCAATGAACTCATGCGGTTAAAAACAACGTTGCTCATGACTTGTATACAAATAGACACAACTTGGCAGGCCTTAGTGGAAATGCTTTGTTTGTGAGACATGTAATCAATCATCAGGCTGCACCAACTGTTTCTACAACTCTTAATTTGTTTGTTTATTGTCTAATGCTTGCACAAATTCAAATCATGTAGATTCAGTATATATAGGTTTGTTTATTGAGATCTTATATCCTAACAACATTTAATGCATACATCCTAACAACATAAGCAGACGGGATGGCCAAATGAGTTGAGCGTCCATCTCCTGTTTCGGGAGAACCGAACCCATAGGATCATGGGTTCGAACCCTGGTCGAGTCAAACCAATGACTTAAAAATGTATACTTGTCGCTTCCTAGCCAGGCACTTGGCATTATTAGGACAGGGCAATGACTGGTGTGCTCAGTGTCAGGATAATGTGACTGAGTGGGATATCAGGTCATGGTGCCAGCGGCCTGATTTCCCAGTGGGGCAGCACTATAAAGTCGCCATGAGTGTATACTGTCACAGGTCGGTGCTTGTCCTGATATTACCTTAGATGTTGCTAGGACGTAAAACAACAACAAACAAAATCCTAACAACATTTATTGCTTGCACAAATTCAAACCGTGTGAATTCAGTATAGGTTGGTTTGTTGAGATTTGATATCGTAACAACATTCAAAGTCAATTCAAGACGGGTACCGACTTGTGACAGTGCACATCCAGGGTGACTTTCTAGTGATGGCTGATCTACTAAGATCAAATTCTATGAGCACCATTATCCAATATCCCACTCAGTCATATTATCATGACATTGAGCTAGCCAGTCATTGTCCCGTCCTTGTAATGCCGAATACCAAGCAAGGTAGTAATTAATAAGTATAAATCTTGGAAATCTTTTATTTAAATGACATTGGGGTTGAACCCATAACCTCTGACATTGTGCTCTATTATTTCCCTTATGTACCCTGTATTATATATACACCCATGGTGTATAACATAACAAAAAAATATATAAATAATAGATATTAGATATATAATAAACACGTAAAAGGTGTACATATTATATATATAATATATGTAATATATATTATATATATTTATTATTATATTATAGCTGGTATGTGGATATACGGGTATAAATCTTCGGTGTGAGGTCAATTATTATTTATTACTGTATGCGCTTATATTCTTGTTTATTATCCAATACAAGACCAGCCAGCCTGTTGGCCCATAAGCTGTGGTCTATGGGGCTATGGTGGCGCCACCACTGCCTGTTCTTGGCACTTCTGCGCCTACTACGACCAATTCACTTTGCACTTTGTTTGTTGACGATACACTTGATAATGATAAGGCTATATTTCCGTTGTCACGGGAAAATAAACTCTCAATCCACAATAGTCCTCTTTCTTCTTTCCTTCACCTCAGGGAGAATCCAGATTTATATATTATATATATTATATCTATTATATACAATATATATTATATATAATATATATTATTTATAATATATATTATATATAACATATATTCTATATAACATATATGATATAAATAAGTAACATAACCATGATTTTATGGTGGATCATCTTAATGCGATTCACAATCGTTAATGTGTATTCATCGACAGGACATATACATCACAATAGATTATACGAGTGCCAACTAATATGGTCTGCAAAGTGTTAGTAGAACTCACGGCCCTGCCATAACCCAATGTGCCGCAGGGGATGCCGGGATGCCCCCGGGGCTGGTCACGTGGACAAGACACCGCGGGAGAATGGCCAGTGCTACTGCTGCTGTATTCTCAGTATGACAGTGATGGCAATATGTAGGCATTATATGCAAAGATAGTGGACCTTACCAATTTAAATATCGGACGCGTTGGCAGAATCGGTAGAGCGCAGGCTTCCCGTATGGAAGGTCTGGAGTTCGGTTCCCGGTCGAGTCAAACCAATGACGTACAACATTTACACTTCGCTTTCTAGCTAGGTGCTTGGCATTATTAGGATAGGACAAGGACTGGTTGGCTCAGTGTCAGGATAATGTGACTGAGTGGGATATCAGGTCATGGTGCCAGCAGCCTGGAGTCCAGATGGGCAGCACTATAACTTCACCATGAGTGCGCATTATCACAAGTCGGTACATGTCCTGATATGACTTTAGATGTTGCTAGGATATAAAACTCCAACAACCAACCATTTAAAATTAAGTAAGCACGGTTAAATACAGTGGCCGAAGTAACGTCATCGTACTATTCGTAGTCCTCCCACACGTTCTTTGTTGAGGAGTAGGAATACTCAGCCACTAGTTCCACATTATTTATATTTTAATTTGGTTATCTGCAAAGGATTTCATCCTATGACAGGGCCTAGTAGAGGTAATTCTGACAACATGCAGACCAACATTTTGAACTTATTATTAGATTTTGAACAGTATGAGTTAGGTCTCAGGAGAACGAATGGCTGGTGACAGTTGTAGGTTGCTGTTGTTGTTTTACATCCTAGCAACGTCATATCAGAACGGGTACCGCCTTGCGAAATGCGCACTCATGGCGACTTTATAGTGCTTCCCCACTGGGAGACCAGGCTGCTGGCACTATGACCCGATATCACACACAGTCACATTATCCTTATAGTGTGCTAACTATCCTTGATATATCCTATTAATGCCGAGAGCCAGGCTAGGAAGCGACAAGTATCTATTTCAAAAGTCATTTGTTTGACTCAGCTGGGAATCGAACTCCTAACCTTCCACAAGGGAAGCCTGCGCTTTACCGATTCGGCGACCGCGTCCGGTACGAATGGCTGGTGTTATAATAAGTAGGTCGGGCTAGGTATGTCTCAATTAGGTAAGTAGGGTGCACATGCATTAAATAACAGAACTTAACAGGTAAGGAACAGTTAATATTAATTGGGATGGTATTAGGGTTACAGATAATCGCCATCAGTGTGCACTGTCGTAAGTCAGTGCCCGACCTGATATGACCTTGGATGTTGCTAGGACAAAAATCCCAACAAACTGTTGGAATTTCTCAGATACTCTTCTGGTCCACTGAGGGTCATAAGACTAAGAGAAGGGCTTTGCGAAGTCCAGGCAGACATCGTGACAAGATGCAGACCAATATCCCGAATAATATCAAGGTCTATTAGAGGTAAGTCTGACAACAGACCAATATCCCGAATAATATCAAGGTCTATTAGAGGCAAGTCTGACAACATGCATACCAATATCCCGAATAATATCAAGGTCTATTAGAGGTAAGTCTGACAACATGCAGACCAATATCCCGAATAATATCAAGGTCTATTAGAGGTAAGTCTGACAACATGCAGACCAATATCTTGAATAATATCAAGGTCTATTAGAGGTAAGTCTGACAACATGCAGACCAATATCTTGAATAATATCAAGGTTTATTAGAGGTAAGTCTGACAACATGCCGACCAATATCCCAAATAATATCAAGGTTTATTAGAGGTAAGTCTGATAACATGTGGACCAATATCCTGAACAATATCAAGGTATATGAGAGGTAACTTTGACAATGTTCAGACCAATATCCTGAACAATATTGTCGTAGTCAGCACTGACCTCTCAGGCAGAGCCACATAGACAGGTAGTCATGGGTAGGGTAGTGATATCAGTCAGCCTAGGTGATCTAATGGTGATTTTTGTTGTTGTACATCAGTTGATTAAGTAGAGGAAATTTCAATCAATGACGATTGGTCTTCCTCATTCCACTGCTCCTTGCCCTATCCTAAGAATGTCGAGCGCCAGTCTAGGAAGCGACAAGTATCAATTTCTAAGTCATTGGTTTGACTCAATCAGGGTTCGAACCCACGATCTACCAACATGGGAGACGAATGCTCTAACTCATTTGGCCATCCCTACGATTACCTATTGCCTACGATTACCCATGGTTGTCTTCGATGACCTTCGATTACTTATGATACCTGTGAATACCTTTGATTACCTACCCTTCAAGCCGCCACATGTTTAATTCTGCTACCACAACGAGGTCCCAGCTTCAGCCATTTGTGCATTTAAGCTACACATGTGATATCGCCTACATTGCCAGACTGCAAGCATTGCGTCACGTCTTGTGGTGCTAATAGAGTTAAAATCCTGGAATCATCTCCGTCAAGCCAGTATCATCAATTTTCCCTTATATTGTCAGTTATTTTCAACAATTCACAGCTACTGCCAACAATCCATGGAACTTTAGCAAAGTCCAGATAACTATTTCATTTCAATTTATCCATCCATCCATCTGATTTCACAGTTCCTATAAATGTCAGGCCAGGCATTAATATTCGGTCACTGTTCCTATGGCCATGTCCAATTCTCTTTAGACAGTTTTCAACCCTGTTCCTATGTCCAATTCTATTTAGACAGTTTTCAACGATGTTCCTACCTATGTTCAATTCTCTCCAGGAAATTCCCGAAACTGTCCGTATGTCCAATTCTGTTCAGGAAATTCCCAAAGCTGTTCTTACATCTATTTCTCATCAGGAACCCAAATCTGTTCCTACGTCCATATCTCATCAGGCAGTTCCCAAATCTGTTCCTACGTCCATATCTCTTCAGTCAGTTCCCAAAGCTGCTCCTACGTCCATATCTCTTCAGTCAGTTCCCATCAATGCCAGTCGCAGCGCCATATAGTCATATAAGCACAACACAGCTGGAACAAACTTCCGGTTATACTTATCCACCCTTCGGATGAGTGGATGACTCCTCACATATATACATATACACATATACATATGTATACATGTACATGCCGTATGACCTGTGACACACTGGTCCACCGGGGCCTGCTGAACACGCAATCCTGCTACTGTGGGTCAACCTTCTGTCTCCCCAGTTAATCTGCCTCCTCGCCCGGCAAGTGCTGACACACGAACTGACTGACGTACACCCAGTGCAAGGCGAGTTGGGCAGTGTACTACGGGATGGGGATGGGGATGTAGGTTAGTGCTATAGCCCCCCGCCCCCGCCCCGCCCCCGCCCGCCAGCAACCAGCCAACCAGCCCTCCATTGCGGTACTACTCTACTAGAGAGGCTGCATGGGTGAGCCCCGCCCCCGCCCTCGCCCCCACCTCGCTCCTGCCCCCGCGGCCAAAACATACGCAAACTAGCTTGTGTTACCAGCTTTTTGTTGTGCTGTATGCTGTATAATTATATAAATGCTACCCATCCCCCCCCCCCCCCCACTCCCCCCCAACTATTTTTATCACCTGGAAATGGGCGTGTGTTACTAATAGTAATATTTAACCGTCGCTATTGTTTTCCTAGTTCTTTCCTTATGATTTCCATGATTTTCCGTGGGAATTTCCTGGCCTGCCGTGGGCTCGCGCCGCCTCTTGTCCTGCTGCCGGTTGATGCCTTCGTATGATGAAACCTGGGCTAAGGGCGGATAGCCAGAGTGGCATATATATACGGGATTATCCCCTCCCGCATTTAATATACCTATATTTGTTATTTACGTAGTTTACTGGCTCTCCTCCCCGCTGTATTTAGTTGTATGACTTCAGATGGTTAAAAACTAAGCAGTCGGTGTACTCCGCCGCCACTGTCACTTATAAACACCCGAGATATTATGTTCTCATTTATATATTACTAGTGCGATTCATGTTTGGATTAAGAAGGTGGTTATTGTTTCCCCGGAGGGGGTGACAGGCTTCCTACAGCCCGCTTGACGGAAGGCCTTTAATAATAGAGATAATAAAGGATCATTGTTCAAGAGTTGACCATAGCGGTTAATATACTAAGGGACTTGAGGATAGTAAGGAATGCAAGGAACGTTTCAATCACTTTTAAGAGCTCACAACTTTATTTCTGTTCCTACTGATACAATCTAAGTTCACCAATCATCACCAATATGAATAAATACATCCCCTCTCATCTTGTAGAGTTAATAAAGTTTCAAATTTCAACAATTAAAGCCTAAATATCGTCTAAAACATCAGAGCGCGCTGAAGGCATGTCCGATGGGTCTGAGCCCGACTGCTCAACCATTCCATGTTGCTAGGAGAGTAGCGCGGGACTTCGTGGCACGTTTCCTAGCAACGAGTTACAGCAGTGAACCCTTCCCCGCATTTGATGGCCAATGCGGGTTTGTCTTGCCAAGCAGCCCACATTTGGAAATGCGGGTTGCTCGACCCAAGCCCGCACCGGACACAGTTTAATTATAGTCTCGCCCACTTCAAATACATATAGCTGGCCACCACCACCACCACTGCCATTAGATAAAAGATTCACCCCATACTTGCAGTAGTAGTATGGGTGAAAAACCACTCATTAGAAAAAATGGTGAAAGGCTTGGTAAATGAAATCAGCACATCAATTCTTAATTTAAGAAGCAAAATATATTCTTCATATACATCTTCATATTTACCTGATACTTCTGAGTTGAAATATAGAATAAAACATGTAGTTTAATTAACTTTACAAGTTAAATCGACAGCATTCTATCATCACCATCTTGTCTTTTTGCATTCTCTCCTATTTCACCACCAATGTGCCGATATAAGTAGCCATTTGATACTAGAACCAGAAATTCCACTTTCTATTCCATACTAAAGCAATTTTCGCCCGTATTTAGGCTACGTTGCCATTCACCCCCATTGCAAGTACGGAATGAATCTTTTATCTACACTGCCACCACCATTACAACTACGCCCACCACTACCACCGCCACCTATACCTGTCCAACCAGCCCCAGCCCTTACCATATATGGGCCAGGCGGTATGAGGAAGGCTCATTGTATGCAATTCAAATTTGTCCCGCTTAACAAATGAATGTATTAAAAACTAAATAAGAGTGTGCATTTTGGGTGACAGTGTGCAATATTGTAGAGGGCGCTGCGAGGCTCTCTGCGACTGGCAGCGGGGCGGGGGGGATAGGTAGCATGCGCAGAATTGAAACCGAGGCTAAAGCTAAGATTCCTTGCATGCGGTATGCAGCATGCGGTATGTGAATGGGATGATTCCTTTCACGCGACATGCGGCAAGGTGTGAAGTTTAGAGATTACTTCCGCTGATCCTTGTAGAAAGCATCTGGTAGCATTTTTACATACCTCATAACCGTCCGTCTCACATGGGGGTTCCTACCTTTATAATTGCCAAAGTTCTCAGTATTTCTGTGGATCTGGTAGCAGTTTTACCTATCCCATAACCATCTGTCTCCCGGTGTCGATATATATATATATACTCTATATATATGTAAAAATCTTTTATTTTATTTTAATTCAATTTTTGGATTGGCTTTTACAGGGTTATGCTTGTGTGTGACAGTTCCGTAATGATCAGTCGCCTCCCCTTGTCTAAAACTAATGGACACATGCGACTGATGGTTTCTATTCGCATACCGGATGCCGCATGCCGCACCAATGGCTACAGGGACCGATCGAGTTGCCGCATTCGCATTCGCATTCACATACCGTGTGTAAGGAATGTAGCCCATTGACTTCAAGGCGTTTCGATTTTTTGCTGTATTCGCATACCGCATGCCGCGTGTAAGGAATCTTAGCTTAAAGGGCGCATTCCATATATGCGTAATGCGTAATGCGAATGCGAATGCGACAAAAAATCGAAACGCCTCGAAACCTATGAGCTACATTCCATACACGCGTAATGCGTAATGCGAATGCGAATGCGTCAGAAATTCATTATCCCGATCGGTCCCTGTAGCGATCAGTACGTAATGCGTTATGCGTCAAGCCGGATGTGAATAGAAACCTGAGTCTGATGTCTCCATTAGTTTAACACCAGGAGAGGAGACTGAGCATTACGGAACAGCCTCACAGAGGGGTGCTAATTGGAAACACATGGTGAGCTGGGCACCAGGGAGACATAGGGTTAGGGGAAAGCTAAAAATGCTACCATATGCACAGAAATATGAATACTTATCTATAATTTGGTTATAATAAAGGTAGGAACCCCCATGTGACATACAAAAAGTTACATAGATATACATGCAATATTTGGTCACATACAGAGCAGTATGGAGAATAATTGCTTATTTTTATTTTTTAAATATAGCCAGTCGTGTGCCACATAACGCATTACGCATTACGCGTATATGGAATGCTGGCATTCGCATAACGCATAACGCGTAACGCATAGCGCATTACGCATTACGCGTATATGGAATGCGCCCTTTAGTCAGTAGGAGACTTGGAGGACTAGACGTCGCAAGCTGGTTGAATTGCAGAAAGGTCACTTTGTCGACCCTCAGTATGAGTGATAGTGATACCACCTCCTCGCGGTTCCGTTTGTTTTACGTCCTGGAAACATCTAAGGTCATGTCAGGACTGGTACCAACTTGTGACAATGCACACTCATGGCGACTTGATAGGGAGACCAGGCCGCCAGACTTTAATGGGAGACCAGGCCGCCGGCACCATGACCTGATTTCCCACTCAGTCACATTATCCTGATACTGAGCTAATGAGTCCTTGCCTTATCCTAGTAATGCCGACCACCAGGCTAGGTAGCAACAAGTATCAATTTTATAAGTCATTTGTTTGACTTGCCCATAAATCGAACTCCCAACCTTCCGCACTTGAAGCCTGCGCCCTACCGATTCGACGACTGCGTCCGGTCGACCGGGCCGCCAGGTGTGAGCCATGACTACATAAGATGCGATTCTCAATGGCCAGAGGCAGTATATAATCTTACTGGATAGCTGTCTTGGTATTTCATTCTTGTGACCTTAAATCGCCTGGTCGAGTCAAACCAATGACTTAAAAATTTATACATGTCACTTCCTAGCCAGGTGCTCCGCATTATTAGGATAGGGCAAGGACTGGTTGCCTCAGTGGCAGGATAATGTGACTGAGTGGGACAAGTATTAATTTTAAAAGTCATTCGTTTGCCTCAGTTGGTGGCCTTGTCTCTCAGTGGGGCTGCATTATAAAGTTACCATGAGTGCACACTGTCACAAGTCGGTACCCATACTGAAATGACGTTAGACGTTGCCAGGACATGAAACTCCACCAACCAACCTTAAATCGCACTTGGCTTGAGCCTCACCTGAGTTGCTCATTTCCTTGTTGTATTGACTAGCTCTCTGGGAGCACTTGGCCCTGGTATTTACTGTGTTTATGGATTCAACAAAGCTGCCGATAACTTATCTTGAGTTAAAGTGTGAGATTTTATTTTGTCTATTTTTGCGACATGAAGTGCCATAATTCATATAATTTGTGCTTAACCGTATGGTGATATAAGGTTGGACCTGGTTAAATGTGTGTATATAAATACATATATCTATAGATATATATAGATATATATATAGATATATATATATATAGATATATAGATATATAGACATATGCATAGGTATATATAGATATATATATATATATATGGATGTTTGTTTGTTGTTGTTTTACGTCCTAACAACATCTAAGGCCATATCAGGACGGGTACCGACTTGTGACAGTGCGCACTCATGGCAACTTTATAGTACTGCCCCACTGGGAGACCAGGCGACCAGCACCATGACCTGATATCCCACTGAGTCACATTATTCTGATACTGAGTCAACCAGTCCTTGCCCTATCCTAATAATGCCGAGCACCTGGCTAGGAAGCAACAATTATCCATTTTTAAGTCATTGGTTTGACTCGACCAGGGTTCGAACCCACGATCCCATGGACTACCAACATGGAAGACGGACGCTCTAACTCATCAGGTCATCCCGTCTAGTACTAGATGGAAAGTTGCAGTCTCTCTCTATATGTATTTATCTATATTTATATATATATCTATCTTTATCTATATATCTATCTATATATAAACACTTCCGTGCGTGTGGAGTATGTGCCCCCCCCCCCCGCGCAGGGGGGGTGGGGTGAGTAGAGGATTCTGGGAGACCCCCCCCCCCAACCACAACAGGGGGCGGGGCGCAATACACTATATATATATATATATATAATTATCTATATATATAATTATCTATATATATATATAGTACTATCTAAATATCCAATCTAAATCTTTTAACGCTGCATAGTCTAATGAAAACATTAACTTTTCTAAACCAAAACGCTTGCCTAAATTTGATCCTATATATGTAATTTAGATACTGGTGCATTTATTAACAACTTGGTCTGCACATGATGGGACACTAAGATAATTTAATAGAACATATTAATGTAGTAGCCTATGGTGTCACTGTTTTGGCATGCCTGTCGAAATTAATTTGGCATGTTTTAAATCCAAATATCTCCTAAGTTAGACATTTAAAATAAAAGTTACTTCGAACTAAAGTAAGGTAGATTATAACGATCAATCTAATATAATTATCTAAGAAAATGGCAGAAACTCAAAACCATCGAGCTACGTAACTTTAACCTTTGGAGTGAAAAACTCGCAATGCATTCATCTGCCTACAGCCTACTCTTGCAGTTGACCAAGATTAACATCAGTTGTTTTGTGGGTTTTTTTTAATAGTCATAATACAGAGGGAGCTGGCCTGTTATTTGGAACAGACCGGCTGGTCCGGATATTGGAACGTTCACTTCTCGTGTTGACAACGGGTGAGATCACAACATTTGTCAATGATTTCTTCTTCACCTGATGCTTGGGCTTGGCTATGGTGGCATAGGGACGAGAACTAGCTGGCCTAATGTCAGGATAATATGACTGAATTTGATATCAGGGTCATGGTGCCGGGAACGAGACGGATTTTGTTGAGAATTCGTCTCCTGGTCTAGTAAATCCAATGACATAAAAATTGATACTTGTCGCTTCCTTGTCAGGCACTTGGCATTATTAATATTAGGATAGGACAAGGACTGGTTAGCTCAGTGTCAGGATAATGTGACTGAGTGGGATGTCAGATCATGGCGCTGGTGGCATGGTCTCGCAGTTAGGCAGCATTATAAAGTCACCATGAGTGTGCACTGTCAGTGTCATAAGTCGGTACCGGTCCTGGTATGACCGTACATGTTTCCAGGACGTAAAACTCCAACAACCAGCCACCACACTGGCAACAACAGCTCATTTCTATACGAGCCTCTGTAATGAAGATTCCCATCAATGTATTCCATGCAGCCAAACCTGCACTGTGCATCATATTATTTTGTGTTTTGTTAAATTGTCCATGTTGCCGGTAACATGCATAATTCAAAAGCTATGACCGCGGGCCCCATAGTGATGCTCACCTTAGATACCAATACAGTTCTGCATTTGGTAACCATGATCGGAGCTGATCTCTGACAGAGCAGAGCAGTTTGAATTCATTCTTCACCGTATCACCAAGTCGGAAAGACGTTGAGAACTGAGTACTATAAAATTCAGCTATTTCTCGCAGCAGCGGATACATACATAAGTCACATATCGGATACAGGATACGTACATCATGCCGAAAGTATCTAGGACGAAAGCTCATGCAGGAGGAAGATTTTCCAAGGAATTGTTGGTGACGGGTCAACGTCGAGGCCCGTCTCCAGTGGCTGGCCCGTCAGGCCGCCATTCAAAGTCGGGAGCTTCTGGATCCTCGCCATCGACGGTGAGTGGTGTAGTGCGGGAGGTGTCGTTGGAGGATATTGCCCACCTTCTGGACACGAAACTTAATGCTGTGGCTACGCCTATCATTGCCAGACTGAACTGTTTGGAGAGTCTGCCACTACCAACTCACCGTTGCTGTTGTCTGACTTAGGAGAGGCGGAAGTGTCGACACGGTCGCCAGTTGACACATCAGTTAGACGCACGCGACGAAAATCAGGTTCGTCGACACGGCATTGTGTGGGTTGTGGTGAAACAGAGTTTGATAATGTTGCACAGGCATTTGGTGGGGATGACAATAATATTCACGGTGTACTGAATAAGGTGGTGAAAGCTAGCTTGGAGGACACGAGTCGGGTGTTGTCATTGGAAGGTTGTGATGGCAACGCATCCGACTCCGATGATGAACTCATGAAGGATCTGCTAAGAGTAGCGGGTGCTAAGGCCCGGAAAGCGGCGACTAAAGGTAAGCTGTTGCCATATAGATATGTAATATGTGGTGAGAGGAAGGGGAAAGTGTCACAAGGACAGGCAACATGGTATGAGTATTTTGGTGCGATTCGCAGGATGATTCGTAGAGGAGACGTTCCAGTGTCATGGGTGCCGAAGTTAGAGGCTCATATGGACTCTCTGTTCGACACGGCACAGAACTATACCTGGGAGACCTGCCTGGCGTACTCGGAAAGAGTGTTTAATATGATCTCCGATAAACATCTTCCAAAAGGGTGGGATGACGTCAGTTTAATCCAAGATATCAGACGTGACGAGAGCAGCCTGGGTCGGCGCATCGTCCGGTCTGTAGTGCGCCCCAGTAAGGAGGGCTCATATAATGGGGACTACAATAGAGAGGTGGATGGCCGTGTGTGCACGATCTGGAATCGTGGGAAAGACTGTGGTTTTGTGTCTAGCCATGGTGTAGGTAAAGACCGGTTCATTCATGTTTGCACTTGGTGTGCCATTAACTTGCGCCGTAAACACTACCACAAAGAAGTGGATTGCAAGAGTAAGGGATGTGCATGTGATGTCAATAGCATAGATGGTGTCAGTACGGCACCCGTGAACAATTTTTAATGTGCGGTCGGCGTGGGGCCGTACAAGATGTTTCTGACATGCGCATGGCTGCTGGGATTCTCTCGCCGAATCGGTCGCTGAAAAGGGGCGTCGATGACAGTGCGTACGTCATGCCATGCAAGTCCGCGCTTCCGGTCTACAATCAAGAATTTCAGGTCGGTGCGGGTGTGTCTGAGTCACACTCTCAGTTATCTTTAAATATGCTGTCCCATTTACTGCCACAGACGGTTCCCATCAGTAGCTGTGTACAAGGGTCGGCTCTGGGTGGGCAAGCGTGCTTGCCCGCACCAGTAGTTCCCAATAAGCGTAGTTGCCCTGTTGGTTTATTTCATAATACGGTGTATAAACGTGCGTTGCCATGCTGTGTCACTAACCACGCTGTGCACAGTGTACAGCGTCAGGGATGTGGACCGGGGAGATATCGCTGGTTTAACCAACGTATTCGATCTTGTACTAAGCTGTCTGGTAATTTGGGTGTCTTAAATGGTAAGGGGGCAGCGTATTTAAACATATCAGCGAGTGCTTCGCCCCGTACTGGCCTGGAAGCTCCTGCGGAGGCTGCGCCGTCGATACGGGATGGACACAGATGTCTCTGTACTCTAGGTCACTCAGCCTTGCACGCTACTAACAATGTTGCTGGCGTCGCTCCCATTCAATTGCATGGTCGCCAGTACCCGATTGATTTGGGGGTTGTGGACACTGATGCTGCTGCTCATGCGTCAGTTGTGCCTATGAAGTTGTGTCCAGCTTCCGCACCTTACTCTTTGGTTAATCCATCCATCAACTCTGTGCATTACCCACCCTCTGGTTGCACCACACACAGTGCTACTCAGCACTCGCCAGTGGCACTTGCTTGCCCTGCCCATGTTGTATCGGTTTCAGATACGAGTTCTCAGTTGTATGATCACCTTGTTGTTTCTCGGTTGGGGGTCGGGGTATCTCACCCCCCTGTTGTTGATAATTGTGTTGCTCCGTTGAATAATAACGTTGTTGCAGATGTTGATTGTTCATCTATTACCCCTCTTCAAGGGACAGATTTCTTGTGTGGAAATGTTAATACTAGCTTAAGCAGTTCTTTAATTCAAGAGGAGCGAGCCTTGCCTCCCATGATAGATTCGCCCACTAATGTTGTTACTGTTGATTGTATGTTTGATCAGGATGAGGCCGCGCCAGGTACCCCTGACTTTAATGAACTTTCTCCTGCTGAATATAAATGTATTTTAATTAGCTTGTGGCCTCAGTGGAGTACGCCAAACGTAGGATGTGAATTTTATCGATCTATTTATGATGCTGTGCGGGGGACAGGCTTGCCTAAATACCTAGCTGCGTGTGTCCCAGTCCCGTCGGGTCTTGTTATTAGTAAATGGAGGTCATTGCTAGTTAATTATGATGATGGGGATTTATTAGATTTTTTAGAGTTTGGCTGGCCTGCCAACTACACTGGCAAGTCTGCTCCAGTGTCAACCGAGACTAACCATTGTTACCTGGAGGAAGATTTGTTTTGGTTGGATAAATATGTGACCACTGAGGTTGGTCACCATGCACTGTTGGGCCCATTCCACCACCCACCTTTTTCGCCATGGTCGCAAGTCAGCCCCATTATGACCCGCCCGAAAAAGAACACCAAGGAGCGGAGGATAATCGTGGATCTCAGTTTTCCTAAGGGCCGGGGAGTTAATGCTGGAATTGTAAAGGGTTTTTATCAGGGTAATAGATTTTGTTTTACGTTACCGACTATTATGACTCTGGCCGAGGAAGTCACTAAATTGGGAAGTGGGTGTTTTATGTGGTCTATTGACTTGGCCAGAGCTTATAGACAGTTAAGGGCTTGCCCGTTGAGTGTGCCGCTGTATGGTATTAAGGTGCGTGATCAATATTATTTTGATATGGCGCCACCTTTCGGTTGTCGAACATCTTGTATGGCCTGCGCAAGGACGACATTGGCGGTCGTTCATTTAATGCGGAAAAAGTTTTGTTTGTGGCATGCTATCTTGACGATTTTGTGGGAGTGGAGGTTTCTTTTCAAAGGGCGCTAGGTGGGTATAATTCGATTATTGCACTCTGCAAGGTACTTGGTCTGGAGTTATCGATTAAGAAGTGCATAGCTCCAAATACGATTATGCAATGGCTGGGGTTTGAGTTGGATTCAGGCGCTATGGAATTAAGAATACCGAAAACTAAGCTGGCTGACATTTTGGCGGAGTGCCGCAAATGGAGGGTCGGCTCTAAAGTTAACAGAAAAAAGGTTCAGCGACTAGTGGGGAGGCTGCAGTGTGTATCGAGGTGTATCAGGCACTCATGGGTGTTTATGAATAGGATTCTGAAATTTTTGCGCGAAACTCCTTTCGTAGGTAATAGCATAGTTACAATTGAATTAGTTAGGGACGTGACATGGTTCCTACGCTTCGCGGAAGGTAGTAATGGGCTTGTCCTGCTGAGATCATTCCCTAAAATATCTTGGGTGATAGAGTGCGACTCATCTCTGCTTGCCGGTGGCGGCCACAGTGGCACACATTATTTTTCTTCTCTGTACTCTTCTGAATTACTTGCCAATATTAACTTACACATTTCACAGCTAGAGGCCATTAATCTCGTAGTGGCTCTTAAAGCCCTATGCCCACCCCATCCTGAGGAGTTCGTTATTATCGTTAATACCGATAATGAGACCTCCCAACAAGTGTTGTCTGCTGGTGCTGGAAAAGACCCCGTCTTGTGTGCTTGCGCCAGAGAGATCTGGAAATTTGCCGCCCTTCACTGCTGCGAGGTCCAGGTGGTACACAAGCTGGGGAAAGATTTGGTGCTTGCAGATGCACTGAGTCGGTTGTTCTTCGACCCGAAGGCGAAATTATTGGCGCATTCGCTTTGCACTGCCCGTGGCCTAACTGAAGTGAATGTTACTCATGATAACAATGTTCTTGATATGTACTTATAATTGCCTGCTCGGTCTAATTTTCTTTATTGGCTTTCTCCCTCGCAGAAAAGGAATGTGCTATGGTTAGAAGGCTGAGCATGTTTTTCAGGGCAGGACTATCCGCTGGGACGTGGAGGAACAAAAGGGTGCATTTTGAGGACTACTTGAGCTTTTGCAAGGATAGCGAGGTTAACCCCAAATACCCGAAGCTAAAAACGGTAATGTTATATACTTTATATCTGAATGATCGGTTGAAGACGGAGGGAGCCATTAAAAACTATTTGTGTGGGGCAAAGTCCTGGGTGAGATTAGTAAGGGGACGGTGGAATGTTTTTGATAGCTATGCACTTTCAATATTAAGGAATGGGGTGTGTAAACTTAAGAATATATATCGGTGTCTGTTTTTTTTAATTATGTTGCTACAATGAACGCCGAAATTTTAGTAACTGACACCCCATACAGGCGTGCGCAATGAGGTTGTTGCAGCTGTCGTGCATCACCCACGGCACGTGCCTGGAGGGTGTATTCGCAATGGAAGGGTGTCGGGCTGGGGTGGCGTTGGGTGGGGGGAATGCTTATTATTTTTCCTCATAGGAGGGTGCACCTCCAGGGTTACGGTAGACAACTAATAGTTGGTTGGTTGTTGGAGTTTTACGTCCTGGCAACATCTAAGGTCATAATATCAGGATGGGCACCGACTTGTGACATTGCACACTCATGGCGACTTTATAGTGCTGCCACACTGGGAAATAAGGCTGCCGGCACAATGACCTGATATCCCACTCAGTCATATTATCCTGACACTGAGCTAAGCAGTCCTTGGCCTAACCTAGTATTAATGCCAAACGCCAGGCTAAGAAGCGACAAGTATCAATTTTCATTGATTTGACTCGACCGGGAACTAAACTCCTGATCTCCCGCACGGGAGGCCTGCACTCTACCGATTCGATCACCGCGCCTGATGACAACTAATAGTCGTGAGTGGTGAGAGCAAAGGTCCTTATCTATCCAACTCAGTCACATTATCCTGACACTGAGCCAACCAGTCCTTGCCCTATCCTAATAATGCCGAGTGCCTGGCTATGAAGCAACAAGTATAAATTTTTAAGTCATTGGTTTGACTCGACCTGGGTTCGAACCCACTAACCCATAGATTTGGGTCCCCCGATTCTCCTAAACAGGAGCCAGACGCTCAACTCATTCGGCCATACAGTCTGGTACAGACCTGGGAACAAGACAGCGCCATTTTGTATAGTGTTAAATCCCTGGGGCCAACAAAACACTGTGGCCGAATTGGTAGAGCGCAGGCTTCCAATGCAGAAGGTCGGGAGTTTGAATTCCGGTCAAGTCAAACCAGTGACTTACAAAAATTTATACCTGTCGCTTCCTAGCTTGGCACTCAATATTACTACGATACGGCAAGGACTGGTTAGCTTAGTGTCAGAATAATGTGACTGAGTGGGATATCAGGTCATGGTGCTGGCATACTGGTCTCTCCATGGGCCAGCACTATAAAGTCGTTATAAGTGCGCCTTGTCACAAGTCGGTACATGTCCTAATATAACCTTAGATACTGTTGCGATGTAAGACCCAAACAAACAAAACCCCTGTGGTACTTCGAGGGTAAATTGCTATAGTTTGTCTTTTTTCCGCATGGTGTCGCCACTACAGCGTAACGAATCAGTGAGTTAGTCCGGTTCTAGTTCCCATCATTTCCACTTGGTGGTGTCTCAGTGCAAACAGCCACAGTGGCGCCATCTCCGAAAAAAAGGCTAGGGGACCAGGCTAATCAATGAGTTGTGCCTCGGCCACAAATACGTTACGGCGTCCTTGCGGCGACCGTAAGTCACCGCATCGGTCAGAGAGTATGGTGACCGTACAGTGGGGTAAGGCCCTGTCACATTACGGCGTATGGCGGGAGCGTATTAAAAACCTACGTAAGTCGTGCGGGAGCCGGCCTATGATGACCTTCGGTGAACTTTCGGGTGGGTTTGAGCGTATGGGGGACCTATGAGGAGCGTATGAGGAGCCTATGAGGAGCCTATGGGAGCATACTTCGACATTTTGTTGACGGTGTTGATTGGCATATGGAGCGTATGAGGAGCGTATGAATATTTTAGGAGCGTATGAGGAGCGTATGAGGAGTGTATGAGGAGCGTATGAGGAGTGTATGAGGAGCATATGCGAAACCTATGCGCGACCTATGGTATCTCTCCGCGGTCCGCCGCTTGGTGGCTCCTAGGTATATATAGCCTGCAGCAACAGCCTCCCCTCATTCTGCCACCATGCCTGCTAAGAGGAACACCACTGCTGCTGCTTCTGCTACTGCTACTACTACTACTACCAGTACTACTGCTACTACACCAGCCTCCAGAGCTGCTGTAACTACAGGAGGAGGACTAGGCCGTGGGAGAGGCAGAAAGAGGCAGACTTTGTTACAATGCTCTCCATCACCAGCCTCCTCACCTGCCTCGCCACCTCGCCACTCTCCACACCACTCTCCAGAACACCACTCTCCAGAACACCACTCTCCAGAACACCACTCTCCAGAACACCACTCTCCAGAACACCACTCTCCAGAACACTACTCTCCAGAACACCACTCTCCACTGGAGGAGCTGGAGATGGAAGTGGAGAGGTCGACGACGCAACGCTGGCGTCCCCGCTCCAGCTCGCCATCTCCTGCCTCTCGGGGCAGCTCACGGACGTCGTCCGCTGCCTCCGCCGCCTCCGCCGCCACCAACGCCTCCAACGCCTCCACCAGCACCGGTGCCATCGGCACGTCAAAGAGACGTAGGGCCAAGAAGAGCAACTGTTCTCTGTCGGTCTTCAAGGAGGATCAAATGTTGGACTTCCTCCAGGAGAACCCCATCATGTGGAATATGAAGCTCTCGGATTACCGCCGCTCAGACAGAAAGGCCAAGATGTGGGAGGACCAGGTGACACTTCTGTGGACCACAACAGTCCATCTCCAGAAATGGTTCAAGTCACTCAGGGACACGAACACGCGGCTCCACAAGAAAAAGAGCGGGGACGGAGCCGCTGACCTGACTGAGCGGGAGCAGTGGATCATGCGCAAGTTCGGGTTCCTGCGGTCCGTCGTCCGTCACCGACCGGAGCCCTGCAGGAGTGTAAGTACATAATCTTTTATCGTTCTGACAAGTCCAGCCGTTAGTATTCTCGTAAAACCACTTGTATTCTAAGTTTGTTATGTTATGCTTTTGTTGTATTTATGTTTGTTTATTTGTTGTTGTTTTACGTCCTAGCAACATCTAATATTCTAGTAATTTGTTAATGTTATTTATTTCTTTAATGTTGAGTTGTTGTGTAGTTGTTCTTAAATCGAGATATTGACAATAGATGTATCGTGATATAATCATTATAAATCCATGTTTGCATTTAACGTTAATTATTTTTGCTTGATATATTTTTGATTTACTGTTGACTTGTCGTGTCTTTTGTCGAAATATCGATTTGCATTCATGTTACTTATGTTGTGTTATGATTTTGTCTTGCAGTTGGCCACTCCTGTCGCGGCTCCGCACCTCGATCTGAGCATGGAGGAGAATGTCGGGACCGATGTGGAGGTGGCGATGGACGAGGATCTTCCACCCACTCCTCCCGCTACATCCCAAGAGTGGGGAAAGGGGAGAGGGAAGCGATCTGCCCCAGTCGACAACAACCTCCTCGCTGCCATCCACAAGAGGTTCGATGAGTCTGCCGACATCCTCAAGGTGATGCAGCCGCCTCCTCCTCCACCTCCACCGACGGTGACGAAGCGAGTGGCATTCGCCAACTATATGCGGGACATGATCCTCACGATGCCAGAGGAGCGGTTTGTGTCCATTTGCGGTGCACTCAACCGCATGGTGTCGCACCATCTGGAGGAGGAGGAAGGAACATTCGTGGCACCGGTGGTTTGTGGGGCTGCTCCTGCACCTGCTCCTGCACCTGCTCCTGCTCCTGCACCAGCTTCTGCACCTGCTCGTGTGTCTGCAAGTCAGGCATACCAGCCTCAACCCCACCAGTGGCCTGCGCAGACACACAAGTACGTGGACCGCTATATGGGCGGGCCACACAGTCTTGATCAGCCACTGCCACACCCGCCTCTGCCAAGTCTTCCGCCTCAGCCTCTGCCTCCAGTTCCGCCAGTGGTACGGCCGTCACCACCGCACACCGCACAAGTACGGACTTTGGGAATGGTGGCGCACACGAGGGGCTCTCCTATAGTTGTGGTGCGCGGGGGTGCTCCGCCCACTGTGGGTCCGCCATGGCCAGGGACTGGCGCTGCCACAGACATGGTGACTCCGACACGCGCCGACCCCGAAGTGAACTTGTCTGAGTCGGCCAGCCCGGAGGGACTCTTAAACTTGTTGGGGTTATCCGAGATATCGGGCATGTTAGGGTCCAATTTGGACTTATTCGCCTCAGCCTCACAGTCACCAGCTGATGCCGACGGGAAGGGAGAGAAGTGAGTGTATGTGTATATATGTATATATGTATATATGTAGTCTTATTTATCTTATTTATTTATTTCTATGTATATATGTATATATATTGTTTGTACATTTATATGTCAAGATGTTTCAATAAATATACTGTCACTTTTAATTTTTGTGTCCGTGTTCAGTAAAGGCATGCCATCATTTAATTGTTATATATTAAAGTACAATTAACATTAAAATTAAAATTAAAACATAAATAAAAACTTTAAATTTAAAATATTTATAATAATATTTCTCCTTCCCCTTTCTCCCTTTCCTCCTTCTCTCTCTCTCTTCGTCCCTCTCTCTATCTCTCTTCCTCCCTCTCTATCTCCCTCTCTCTATCTCTCTTCCTCCCTCTCTCTATCTCTCTTCCTCCCTCTCTATCTCCCCCTCTCTCTATCTATCTTCCTCCCTCTCTATCTCCCTCTCTCTCTATCTCTCTTCCTCCCTCTCTCTTCCTCCCTCTCCCTCCCTCCATCTCTTCCCTCCCTCCCTCTATCTCTTCTCCACCTCCCTCCCTCCCTCTATCTCTTCTCCCCCTCCCTCCCTCCCTCTATCTCTTCTCCGCCTCCCTCCCTCTATCTCTTCTCCCCCTCCCTCCCTCCCTCCCTCCCTCTAACTCGTCTCCCCCTTTCTGTCTCTGTGTCACTCTATTTTTCCCTGTGTTCTTAGTCAGTATGTAAAAGATTAATTCATGTAAAAAGAGAGGAGATTCATTACAATTACATTAACTAGATGACTTTAGATTAGAGCGAAAGAATGTAACAGACATGTAAAATTGTGTTTTCATATCTATAAAATGATATCGTTTATTTTACTAGACATATAAACATATTAGCATCTCATATAACAGGAGACATGTCACAACATCACAGACATGGTTGCAAAAACAGTAGACAGACACAGCGCATACAGACTGATCAAATGTTTTGTCAGATCGTCCTGTCTTGCCATGCCAGTGCTCCGGCGGGTGAGATGACCCAGTCTTTAATTAGATTGCGCTGTTTCTTTCCTAGCTTGTTGGGGTTAACAGTGTTGGGGTTAACAGGTACAACGTTAATGTCAGGAAGGTTGTGGCCCTGTCGCCAACCTCCAGGCACAAAGTTGTTGGTGGCTGTCTCGGGATGATCCAGCTGCATGTTCTGTAGCGCTGGGTAGCGTGTCCTCATGAGGTTTTGCAGAACCATGCACGCCTTGATGATGATCTTCACGTTGGAGGGGTGGTGCTGCATAGTCGTCAGGAGCACTTGGAAGGGGTTGGCTAGAATGCCAAAGGCATTCTCCACCACTCTCCTAGCTCGGGAAAGCCGGTAGTTGAAGAGTCGCTCGTCATTGGTCAAGCCCCTCTTGCCGTACGGCTTCATCAGGGTCGGCCGCAGGGCAAAGGCGTCATCACCGATCAGAAAATACGGCACATCCTTCTGGCCGTCGATGAGCGGTTCAGGGTTCGGAAAGCCGATGGTGCCACCTTCTGTGCACGCCTTCAGCTCGGAGGCGTTGTAAATCTGGGCATCGGACGCGGAGCCCATACCGCCAATATCTGCCCAGATAAATTTGTAATCCGCATCTACAAGCGCCAACAGGACCACGGAGAAAAAGCCCTTGTAGTTGTAGTAGAGCGACTCACTCTTTGGAGGGCACCGGCAGGCGATGTGCTTCCCATCCAGAGCGTCACAGGTATGGGGGAAGTTCCACCTCTCTGAAAAGAGGTCCGCGACGGCACGCCACCCTTCTGGAGTCGTCGGACACGTCATGACCTCAGCCATGTACTCTTTGACGGTGGCCTTACAGACTTCACGCACTATCAGCGACTGTGTGTTGTGGGGCACCCTCGACCCGAACTTCATGGAGGAGTATTTTGTGCCAGATGCCAGGTGCCGCAGAGTAAGTGCTATTTTCAGCGCCGGGTCGAGCGGCACCCTGAATGTGGTCCATTTTTTGGCGATCCTCGGTCCCACTCGCGACATAATCTCGTCAAACAACTGGGGAGGCAGCCGCATGAAGTTCACAAACGATGCGGTGATCTCGCTGCGGAGCTCGACCATCAGCTTGTCGAACAAGCCAAACTGTGGCTGCCTCCCAATCCAGGGTCTGACCCACACTGATCGTCGCCGCCGCTCCCTCCTCCTTCGTCTCTCGATACGGGACGCCAGAACAACCATGAGGAGTAGAGTAAGCTCATGGTGATAAAGGGCAACTCTGTAGAAAAGCTGGAACTGTACTTGCAGTGCCTAGGCATCCATCCTGTATGAGCAGCAGAGCAGGAATGACCGAAGGAATGGTGTGGGTTGCCTTTATATACTGAGACCTTAAGTCGGGCATACGCCGCCATACGCTTCGCATACGCTTTTCATACGCTACCAATACGCTCTCATACGCAACGCGTAGGTTCTGCGTACGCTGCATACACCTGAGATACGCCCGTGATACGCCCGTGACGCAAGTTGAGCGTACGAGTAGCCCCAGCGTACGAGGAGCATATGCCGGCGTATGCTCAGCGTATGTGTCGCGTAAGAACCATACGCCCCCGGAGGTCGAGATTTTTTTAGCATGCACAAAAAAATGGGGACGGACGGATTTATGAAACCGTATGGCGGCGTATGCCTCATAAGCCGGCATCTGGCGGCGTATGAGTAGCGTATGAGTAGCGTATGAGTAGCGTATACGGCGTATGCCGACGTATATGACGTAACGCGCCTATGCCGCCATATGCTCCCGCAAAAAACCCTAATGTGACGGCCCCTTTACGGAAGGGTTACGTTTTTTCAAGTTTGAGTTATCTTAACTTTGAAAAATCACAACACCGCATCAATAAAAAGGTTGTAAAATGAATAGAATAGCAATATGGTACAAAATTCATGAGTGTGATCAATATTAAGAAAGTTATGACTTTTATTGTATATTATTACGTGTATAAATTCAACACATACGGTACAATTTGTGAAGAGATAAACCACAGACGGTAATGCCGTAACATTTGCATAAACTGCAAGACACACCGCAGACCACAGCACCGTATGGTGCCTGCAGCATTTGTGACCTAAGTATTAGCTGTCAGCACATTGTACTAGACACGTTCAGTGTTGTTGTTTAAATCATGGCTTTCCCACACATGCGCATTGGCTGCTTGGCAGAAGCAATTTGTAACGATAGTCGATAGCACTAATATCTGGGTTATAGTTAGGCTTCTGTGGTATATTTATGTGGTATATAAATACTTACCCGAATAATATTGTGAATGGAATAAACTCCCTGTACTACACCTACCATGTGGAGTAGGTCTAGAACATACAGCTGGAGCGACTTGGAGCACGGGGGGCCTGCACTGCTCCCCCGGGTTCCAGCCTTGACCTGGTTCATGTGGTTCCCGACACACTGTCACCTGAAATTTGCTTTTAAATCAAAATAAACGGCGATCTTTTGTCTACCAGACAGAGCTTATGCCCCCCCCCCCCCCCCCACCCGCCCCTCGGGCGTAGCGTCTTTGATTACAGATAATTCCGCTAGTCGGCGCCAGGTTCGCCAGGCCCCGGTTCGATTTAGCATTATGCACCCGTTACCCGCTAGTCGCCGCCACGACCGCCGAATATAACCACGGCGTCGCCTGGCCGAGCGCTTGTTTTTCTGTATATTGATTCGGCTGGTTTTCCCAGCCAGGAACGATTTGTTATATTGTTTATATATTAATAAACTGCATCTCCCACACCTATTCGTTGTCGTCTGCCTTACCGGGGTCTACATATGTACATTTCACCTCATGCTTGGGCCTCCTGGCTAATTATAGCTCACGGTTGGTTGGTTGTTGGAGTTTTACGTCCTGACAACATCTAAGGTCACGGAGATGAAGTGCTTCCCACTAAACCATTTAGTGATTCCACCTAATCTATATGACCAGACGGGATGGGCGAATGAGTTAGAGCATCCGTCTCCCGTGCTGGTAGATCGTGGGGTCATGGGTTCAAACCCTGGTCGAGTCAAACCAATGACTTAAAAATGTATACTTGTCGCTTCCTAGCCAGGCGCTTGGCATTATTAGGACAGGGCAAGGACTGGTGTGCTCAGTGTCAGGATAATGTGGCTGAGTGGGATACTAGGTCATGGTGCTGGCAGCCTGGTTTCCCAGTGGGATAACACTATAAAGTCGCTATGAGTGGACACTGTCATAAGTCGGTACCCGTCCTGATATGACCTTAGATGTTGCTAGGACGTAAAACAACAACAAACAAACATCACCTATATGAGAAGGGCCTACATATTTAGACTTTATTCTTATATGGATATGTCTGCAGGAATTTAGCTGCTAAAATACATATTGTCATAATATGGAAAAATATTTAGTTGCTAATAATATTAGTAATATGTCAACATTAACATAGAATGTCACTTGGACATACTATAGCGCCGTTCACACACTGACCTTAATTCGCCTCAACTAGTTCGCCTCATCTAAAGCCGTGTTCACATGGGCAATGTAAATCGATTCGTAGAAATCGACTTGCCTAGTTTGGGTTACATTTCGCGTGTGAACAGGCGCCTGAGGCGGTTTAGGGCTGAATCGATTCCTGTGATCCACATAAGCTAAACCACTTGTAGAGGTCGATTACGTAAATCGATTTCTGTAAATCGATTTATTTTGCCCGTGTGGACGCACTGAGGCGGATTAAGGAAGTCACACGGATGTGCAGTCGAGATCTTAGTTTATTGACTTTGCGGTCGATCAAAAGCGCATATTCTATAATTTGGTCTATGAAACTGCTAGCTGGGCACAGATATTTTTTTCGTGACTTATTTTAAGGTTTTCACTGCCCAGCAGAAGTTTTGACAGTTCCAAACCAATACGATTCAGTCCATACATATCTAGGTCGAACCCACACTCTCTCGTGGTGACGTCGACGAACCCAAACTGGCGCTGGTTGGTATGGACTTGCTCATGCGCAGATTTCGATTTCCGGCCCAAGTACTGCCCGTGTGAACGGGCCGCTAATTCGACTCCTGGTATTCGCCTTGGTTGAATCGCTTTACTTTTTCCCCATGTGAACACGGCTTAAGTTGCCTCAAAACGTGCATGTGAATGCACAGCTGAGGCGAACTAGGGCTGATTCGACTCAACTAGTTCGCCTCATGTAGACCGCTTTGCCTGAGTCGGCCAAAAGCCCCGTTCACACACGGACCTTAAGTCGCCTCAAGTAGTTTGCCTTATCTAAGTCGACTCAAAACGTGCATGTGAATGCACAGCTGAGGTGAATTAACGCTGATTTGACTCAATTAGTTCGCCTCAACTAAACCGCTTCGCGAGGTAGATTAAGCTGTGTTCACACGGGCAAAGTTTATGTCGACTTAGACAAGTCGATTTATATGAATCGATTTAGTGTCGTGTCCACACACGGAGCGGTTTAAGGCAGAAATCGATATCTGCGCATGAACAAGTCCATACTAACCAGCGCCAGTTTCGGTTTGTCGACGTCACCACGAGAGAGTGTGGGTTCGACCTAGATATGTATTAACTGAATCGTATTGCTTTGGAATGGTCAAAACTTCTGCTGGGCAGTGAAACCTTAAAAATAAATGATGAAAAAAATATCTGTGCACCTCTAGCCGGTTCATAGACCAAACTATATTATATAGTGTGACACGCTTAATCCGCTTCAAGTAAACCGCTACTGTCCACACAAGCTCATCATCATTCATCATCATTATGCTGTCGGTCGCGATGCGACAAAGACTGCTTTCATTACTTGACTGCCGCTCTCATTTAGTAGTACTTATATGAAGCTGCCGCAAAAGTGTTGATGTGCTGGCTTTTGCAAGTTAAAGTGGCACTCTCTCGGGAGCAAATAGGTTTCTCACGCAGAACATGTCCGACGTGCAAACTTTTGTCAACTAGTTGGCCGATTTAGCTAAAGCTTCATCTATACTACCGCGGGAGGTGGTATCCATGAACCGATTTATACGAATCGATTCAGCCCTAAATCGACACAGCGTCACATTCACAAGGCAAATGTGGGTCGAACTAGGCAAGTCGATTTATATGAATCGATTTAAAGTGCGTGTGTGAACAGATGAGGTGACTTAGCCTGAGTCGGCCTAAGTTGCATGTGTGAACACAAGTGGTTTAGTTGAGTCAGCTTAGGCGCATCACTGTCAATTTATATATGTGTATGTATGTATTTATGTGTGTATGTATGCATTTATGTGTGTATGTATGTGTGTATAAATGTGTATGTATATGTGTGCATAATTGTATGTGTGTATGTACGTGTGTGTATGTTTGTGTCTGTATGTGTGTATGTATGTATGGTTGTTTGTATGTCTATGCATGTTTGTATGTATGTGTGTTTGTATGTATGTGTGATTGGTTGTTTGTATGTATGTTTGTATGTATGTCTGTATGCATGCATGTACATATGTATGTGTATATGTATGTATGAAATGACCGAATGAGTTGAGCGTCTGTCTCCTGTTTGGTGAGATCGGGAGATCCGAACCGATGAGTTTGTGGGTTCGAATCCTGGTCGAGCCAAACCAATGACTTAAAATTTATACTTGTCGCTTCCTAGTGTTGCGCTCGGTATTAATAGGATAGGGCACTGGTTGGCTCAGTGTCAAGATAATGTGACTGAGTGGGATATCAGGTCATGGTGCTGGCAGCCTGGTATCCCAGTGGGACATCACTATAAAGTCGCCATGAGTGCACAATGTCACAAGTCGGTACCCGTCCTGATATGACCTTAGATGTTGCTAGGATGTCAAACAAACATCGATATGAGCCGGTTTAACACGCGTGTCTGAATGCGACACTTTCAAAATTTGGTACGTGTAAACCGCTCCGCTAGTTCGCCTCATCGAAGTCGGCCTAAATTGTACATGTGAACACGGCTTATATTATTAGTACATGAGGTTAGACATGTGCTAAACAAATGCAGAGGTGCCAAGTGTCCCGATTTGGTGGAAGATCCCCTGGTCGTCTACAAGAAATCATATTTGAGTATGCATGCTAGTATGCATGTGTAGCAATGTGCTTGGAAGTGCATAGTCCATGGTTTTGAATTTCTGCTTTATTTTGAGACAAATGTTAAAGTTGCATAGTACGATGGTTTTGAATTTCTGTACTTTTTCTGAGATAAATATATTAGATCGATCACTAGTATCTACTTTACATTAGTTCAAAGTTACTTCCATTTTAAATGGTAAACTTCTTAGATATTTTGAGTGCAAACATGGAAAATTAGTTTGGCAAGCTTGCTAAAACTCTGACACCATAGACTTCTGCAGTAACAGGTTCTGTTAAATTGACTCAGTATTGCCTTCTATGCAGAAACAAATTCTTAATAAGTGCATCAGTATCTAAGTTAGATATGTCAGATCAAATCTAGATAATTGGTTTGGTTTTGAAAATTTTATATTTCAAGCACAAAACTTTCGATGTGCCACGCCGCGTGCCGCCGACCGTCACCGTCCATCAACGTCTACCAATGCGCGCCTAACGCCAACGTGTGGGTGCGGACATTATGGGCACGTTAGGAGGACGTCGAGATTATGTGAATGCTAGGCAGTCGCCGCACACGCTTGAGGGTCGTTCCCACACGTTGCGCCAAACTGTTGCTTTGTTGTTTTGTCCTGGCTACATCTACGGTCATATCAGGATGGCGTGCCAACCTCTTTTAGTTTTTTCCCCCCCACGCGTCGATGCACGTTAGCCGCACGCTACCAACACATTACGTCAACGTCAAACTTTTTCCCCCGCCGCCGAAAAGTTGGACGTGTCTCAACTCGTACAACTTATTTTGCGCGTTGGCGGCATGCCGGCGAGAAGAACTAGGTACAGGGCCATTAATCCGATGGTTTTGAGTTTCTGTCATTTTTCTGAGATAAATATATTAGGTTGGTCATTATATTCTACCTTACTTTAGTTTGAAATAACTTTGATTTTAAATAGATAACCTTTGAGATATTGAAAGTGCACACATGCTAAATTAATTTTGGCAAACACCATAGGTTTCTGCAGTAACAGATTACATTAAATTCTCTCAGTATGCCATTCAATGTGGTGACAAATGTTTAATAAGTGCACCATTACCTAAGTTTAATATGTAGAATCAAATCTAGATAATTATTTAGGTTTTAAAAATTTGATGTTTTCATCGGACTATGCAGTTTTAAGTTGACAGTGAAACTTCAGTTTGGAGTAACTTATCATAAATGACTAACTTCAGAGATATTCATAGTGAACACATTATGGATCTAAGTTGACTATATAAGAGGGATGGTTGGCTCGGTGTCATGATAATGTGACTGAGTGGGATATCAGGTCATGGTACTGGCGGTCTGGTCTCCCAATGGGGCAGCACTATAAAGTCACCACGAGCTCGCACTGTCACAAGTCAGTATCCGTCCTGATATGACCTTAGATGTTGCCAAGACGTAAAGCTCCAAAAAACCAAACAATCAGCCGACTATATAAGATCAACCCTAGGTAAATATTTTGGTTTTGACAAATGTGTGCTTTCATTGGACTGCAACTTTAACCTCTGACCTAGCTTGTCCAGAGGGTTTGAGCGGAAGTGACGTAGTCAGGCCAAACTCAGTAATCTGGACCGCGTTCAGGGTCCGTCTCGGAGGCTCCTCGGAGATGCCAGTGACGTCACGCTAGTCTGAACAGCAAAAGCAGTTTGTTGTCTCTAAAATGGCCACCCCCATAGGCGGCGGCCATTTGCAATGGAAAAGCTGCGCTGTGATTGGCTGAAACGACTGGATATGGCAGCCATTTTCGAGACGCTTTTTGTCTCTACTATGAAAAGAGAGGCGTCGCCGAGACGTCCCCTGAACGCAAATAGGCCAAAAAGCATCGCCGAGACGTCTCCGCGGCGCCTCCGAGACGGACCCTGAACGCGGCCCAGGCATCAATTGACATTTCAAGCAGGCCAACACACAATCTAAATTACATAAGAATGAGCTTCTATTGGTTGACTGGTTTGATTGTTGAATGTGCAGAGAGAAAACAACACACAATTTCATATTGGCATCATTATTTTGTTCATATATATATGTTTTTATTCCGTCCTGCATTGGTTTATATCAACATGGTTGGAAAAATAGGCTGACATTTCACATTCTCTTCTTATAATACACAACTTTGTCCTTTTTGTGTGTGTTGGTTGGTATTCATAAGGTCCGGACACCAGTTTCTTAGAGGATAGGGGAGTGCGTTTTTATATGGTTAAAGGTGGTGCCTATACAGGGTAAATGGGACAATACAGTGGTCAGTGATTCAGGAACTACTGCGTGCACCATTCTACAACTGACTCCATCGTTCAAGTCTAGCATAAATGTATCACTTGCATAGTGTAGGAACTACTAAAGTATGTAGACGCCTAAATACTTGATTGAAAGCACTATGCAACTGCTGTGTTGTTCTCATGTGTTGTTGTAAAGTTGATGTATAATTAATAATGTTTTTTCTTTTTTTAAAGATACCCCCAAAAAAAAATGCAAACAATAACTCAATTTTAGGGATGTTCGCAAATTCGGTGATCAGATTTAATTGTATAGCTTCATTATAACCAAGTGAAAACAAAGTAAACCCTTTTGAAGAGTTCCGTTTGTTATTCTAGTATATATAGCCTATAGCCACTACGTGCATATTTATAACTTGGGCATTATGAGAAAAATCCATGTTCGGGCCCCAATGTTGCAACCAATTACTGTTTGAATGCATACCATACCAGAAACAGTTAGACCCCCCCCCCCCCAAACACACACACACCAACCCCCCTCTCCCGCGTCATACCCACAATCCAATGCCACATTCTGCCAACATTCTTAAAGTTGCATAGTCCAATGATTTTGAGTTCCCCTTATTTTCTAAGATAAATATATTAGATTTATCATTATAATCTACCTAACGTTGCTTTAAAATTACCAACTTAGTTGAAATGTAAACCAGTATCTAAATTGGATATGCTCATTCAAATCTAGATACGTGTTTTGCTTTTGAATATTTGATGCTTTTGTCAGTCAGACTAGGCAACTTTAATTTGTATCTCCGTGAGTCCTGGGAAAATAATGACATGCGCAAAGTAAATGTGCAGCCATGCAGAACTAAGCACGCCCACGGCATACTTGGGTGGTCAAACATGAATAGCATGTGCTCACTGAGACCTGAGGTCAAGAGGTCAAGAGGTAGCCATTCCCTTTTTACTTAGGCAGGGATGAAAGATCACCGCAATTTCACGGATTTCCGCGATTGTAGATATTCACTGATTAACGTTCATAAAATGTCAGTATATTATACATATACTATAACGTATTATGCGAGTATAAAGATACAGAAGGGAATATTACATATGATTGCTGTTATACTCCGTAAGACACAACACTGTACAGGTGGCGCCATCTCAGCCCACCACTCCTCCACCGAATGTTGACCAGTGTCAGTCGCGCAACAGAAATTTATTAGTCTGAATCCCGTTCTTATATGATCATAGATGTTGCTAGAGCATAAAACACAAACAGGAAAGGATTAGGTATGGGTGATAATATAGTCACAACAAAGAGAGTTAAAACCTCGCTTCCAACATTTTTCGGCGATTCCCTGATTGAAATCCATGTTTTCTCGAAAAATAGGTTTCGCCCTGATTTCCTCAGGGTTTTCTGCCAAAGACCACTTTAATTCACTGCTTAGGTATTTCCTTTGTGCATGGTTAGCCAATTAACCGTGCTACAGCCGTGCCAATCAACACCCTGCCTACCCGCTTTACCTTTCTTTGTACCACTACCCCCCCCCCCCCCCATATAGAACAGGTAAGTATGTCCAATCACCCTTCCCAGTTTGACCTTTTGAGCAGTTGGCATTTGCTCGGTCATAAACTTTGCATGATATGCCTCGCTCAGAGTCAGTTGCAGCTGGGAAACCAGAACAATTATCTGAATGTGGATAATACAAAGAAAGGAGTGTACAATCAGGGATGGAAAGTGATATCCGGCAAAAAAAAAACAGCGAAAATCAGGACAAGACCATGACTCCACCAACCAAACCGTGGTTATTACACCAATGGCAAATTTCCGTGAAAACGCAGATTCCCCCCCACCCCCCCCCACCCCCAATAGAATTAGCACTGTCAGGGAATCGCGAAAAAATGCCAAAGTCAGGTTTCAACTCTGCTTGTTGTGAATATATTATCACTCATGCCTAACTTTCTCGTTTGGGGTTTTATGTTCTACCAACATCTAAGGTCATATAAGAACTGGATTCAGATGAACCAATCGCTGTCAATATTGTTTGTTGCGGGGTTTTATGTCCTAGCAACATCTATGGTAATATCAGGATGGGGGCTGTGATATATTGGCATTTTGTGAGCGTTAATCGGTGAATGGCAAAAATCGGAAATATTTCATCCCTGGACAAATGGCAACAGTGTGGCATAGCAACTCAAATAAAAACAAATACCAAAAAAAAACTAGTTTTTTTTGTGACTCGTTTTTCTTGGAATTGACACTGATGAGGTCAACGATTAGAAGCACACACTCTGTAAACTCCTGCTGTAAAGTAATTGGCTCATTTGATAACTAACTGACCATGTTTCTCACGTAGGCATTTATAGCGAAGCCAACATTCCGCTTCTTCCTAAACGCGCTACTCAGCTGCCATTGAATGACGCTGAACCACACTGCTATTAGGATGCAGGCTATATCAGTAGAGCAACTCTCCTATATGGTATGCATGCTTTAATCGGCAGTACCTAGGAGCATGTGCATGATGAGTTTATATTCGGAACTTGGTTAAAGGGACGGCATGCAAAATAATTAACGCAATGAATTAAGATAGGGTTTCAAGTAAGATCTCAACCCATACATCCACTTATATTTATAACAACATCCACAACATCGTGTGGTGTCATGGCCACACTTAGATCTCAAACAACGTAGAGAACTAAGTTATGAGGAAGTAGGTCAGTGGGCTTCGACTTAACATAGTTGGATGACTAAAGAGAGTGCAAATAGGTGAAATTTGGAGAAAGTAGATCAGCGGGGTTGCACATAGGATAGTTGGATGACTAAAGACAGTGCAAATAGGTCAAATTTGGATAAAGTACGTCAGAGGGCTTGCACTTCAAATAGTTGGATGACTAAAGACAGTGCAAATATGTCAAATTTGAAGAAAGTAAGTCAGAGGGCTTGCACATAACATAGTTGGATGACTAAAGACAGTGCAAATAGGTCAAATTTGGAGAAAGTAGGTCAGAGGGCTTGCACTTAACATAGTTGGATGACTAAAGTCAGTGCAAATAGGTCAATTTGCTCAATAGTGAAAGCAGGCTTGGGTACAGTTGGATGAATAAAGGCCCAATTCCTGACATTCAGATCAACATGTCTTGGATATCTAAAGTAAAACAGCAACACACATTAAGGGAACTTAATGAGTACCTGAATATCTATACTTGGATATTAGCTTAGCAGAGCGACTCCGTCAATCCTGCTTAGATTGGCCAATAGAGACCAGTACCGGTGTTGTGAGTGTGACAGCTCACTATGACCACCAATGTGACACTGTCTAGGCAGTCACACTTAGGCAGTCACACTTAGGATCTGGGGCTGCTGGCAGGCACAGCTATGCGCTTCATAGATACAAGATTCACCCCGTACTGCTGCAGTAGGGGTGCAAACCAACCCTATGTAAAAGCTGTCGAAAAAATGGGTCAGTGAAATCAGAGCCTAATTTCACAATGTAAGAAGCAACAATTATTCTTTACATACATCTTATTATTAGCCCGCTACCTTTGAGTTGAAAAATGTAATAAAACATATAGTTTAATGCAATTTAAAAGTGAAATCGACAGCGTTCTGCGGCCGCCATCTTGTCTTTTTGCATTCTCTCCCATTTCACCAACTCTGTGCCCATATGCATAATATGGGTAGCCATTTGATACTGGAGCCACAGTTTATAGGTCATGTTCCATACTAATGCTATTTTCGCCCGTATTTAGACTACGTTGTCATTCACCTGTGTACTACAAGTACCGGGTGAATCCTTTATCTATGCGCTTCACTGCACTGTGCTGCGCTTTACTGCACTGCGATGCATCGCAGTGCAGTAAAGCGCAGTGTAGTGCAATGTATTTCATTGCACTACACTGCACTGCATTTCACTGCAGTGTGATGCATTTCACTGCAGTGCGATGCATTTCACAGCATTACGCTGCATTCACTGAACTGCGCTTGACTGCACTATGCTTGACTGCACTACGCTTGACTGCACTGCACTACCCTGCACTGCACTACGCTGCACTGCACATGATGATTCCAAGTCTAGGTGAGGCTGGGTTCTGATAAGCACATCACACAATATAGCAAAGTCATCCGCCAATGTGTACTTGGAAATTAAAAGGAGTTAGCAGAGGAAATCAGGAAAAGTGACCATGATTACTGCTGGTACAAGTAATGTCTACTAAAGTAGACCCATGGTTGAATCCAGCCCCAAGTACCAATCTCTCCCCCCCCCCCCCCACCCCCAGCTCTCCAAAGCTTCACCTAGACCAGGGACCGAACCACGATTGTGTGGTGTTCTCTGTTAGAGTGAGACTTTTTTCTAGGTCAGACTCCTAAGCTGAAGCTCGATGGTTAAATTCCCCATGCCTGTCACTCTGTTAATTTGGATTTCCACCGCTGTGTAAAACTTACAGCATCATCAAAGGCCAGTTTCTCGCACACGATGTCTATGTAGTATGGGAGGTTAAAAATCCCTTGGGTCGGTACAAGTGTAGGCTCGGGCTTTCTACCGACCAACTGTTTAATGGTGAAAGGAAGACTATTCAGACTTATCCATGATAGGCAGTATAAATCTTCAAGAAAAAGAAAACCATGGTTGTCCTATTTCTAAATAGGGCAGAACTATAAAGATTTTCTTTGGAAAGCAGAATGTCAAGAGATGACTTCTTACTGTCCTCATAACAAAGTTGCATTATATATTATGAGAGGACTGGGCGAAACAAGCGTTTACCTGAATCGAATGAACTCCATTAAATCCCAATGCACCCAAAATCGAATCAATATGACCAAGCCAAACCCACAGGTCCACCTTGTCTATTTTCACAGCAATATGGACGACACAAGTGCTTTCAATCAAATTATGTTCAAACATAATAGCATCCGTACATCAAGATTCCCTTCTAGTGTAGGTTTCTGATTCTGCCCAAATGGCGGACTAATTACTAAACCGCCGGAGACCAGCTTCAGCAACTTGGGATTTCCGGTCAATGGTTACCATGACCACAGCACTGCTTTCGATTTTCATTTGTCAATTGCATCTGAGATTCTGTTAGAAAACTAGTATATATATTTTTTTATATCTTTTCTTTTTATTTTACTTATTTTTGTTATGTTATTTTTTTACTGGAATGATCGGACAATTTTGCATCTGAAATAGTACCCTGTGGAGAGAAGATTTCCAGCGCTTAAATGGCTGAACAGCTATAACTAGAGGCATACATTCCACTTAACTGGAAGTTCCAAGTTTCCAGAAAGATGGCGGAAAGCATGAAGAACTTTCTCTATATATAGCATTTAGAAAATACACCTAGAATACATATAACGCACAATACACAAAGGGCTACATAATGTCCATGAATACATACCCTACACATAATCAGTTCTAATCGGCGATGTTTGTAATAATGTTATCATTGAACCAGCAGTGATATTATACTCCAGTCACACTACTGCTTGCGACCACATTGCGACCACAAAAAAAAGGGTTGATTGAACCAGCAGTGATATTATACCCCAGTCACACTCTTTCTTGTGACTACATTGCGACCACAAAAAAAAGGTTGATTGCAAAGGGTTGACAAGTGGTCGCAAAGTGGTCCTCAGTGGTCGCAAGGAGATTGCAGCTGCTGCACTAAAAATCTTGCGATCAAAATGGTCGCCTGGAGGGTAGCGACTATTTTCATAGGGTTGCTGTAGTCGCAAGGTCCCTGGTGACTGTGGGTTCTTTGATCCAAAGTGGTCGCAAGTGGTCACAAGCTGTAGTGTGACGGGGGCCTTTAAGAACGTTTCGTTTTAACTCTGTAGAGTTTGTGTAGACGGAATAAAACTAACCCACCCCTTTAATCTGGCTTTAAAAAAAATATTAAAAGAAACTATAGGAGAGAAGTACAAGTACAGCAGGTCAGCATTCCTCAACATGAGGCTAGGAACGGAATACATACACAACAGCAATATCAGAGTAAACGCGGTCGGAATATCATAACATTCTTGTGGATATATACAGATTGCAAATGGTTTCATTCATCTTCAAGTTTTCAATCGTAAACTCAGCCATCAATGTCTTTTATAAGGTGTCCTTTTAAATCCTTAATCAAACTGAGATAGTAAAATGGTGTCAACATTTAAAAATAATAATAGTGACTTGAACAGTAGCAGATGCGTACTTATAACTAGGAGTACAACATTACTTGTATCGGATATCGTTTTTATAAAGCACCAGATTTTTGGATCTTTTATTATTCTTTAGCGGGGGGGGGGGGGGGGGGAAGTCTTAAAAATATTAATCCAACAGTGAGATTGCTTAATACAATGATGATGATCTGACGGCTAAAGTCTAGTCTAGCAACTCGCAAAAACCCGTATTTAATGGCTCAGGTCTGGCATCGGGCCCCTGAAAAGATAAATAATTAGAGCAGAAGATCCCAGAGTTATGTACAACGTGCGTTATGTACAACGTGCAGGCAGTAAGGGAGTGACAATGCGTAGACCGGTACCCAGCACAAATGGATAACGGTCACTTACACAGAGAACTACACCTAAAACACCCGCCAGCTGGCTACCAGCCGGCTACCCGCAGCATCCAATGTTTCGATGATGTCACCACCAATGCAGAATTCACAGTTCACATGTAGTTTGATGACATCACCTATCCTGATCTTCTCCGCATAATCATTGTGAATCATCCAAGCGAAGGGCTTCTTCCATGTTCCACGATACTGCTAACTTTGGTAAATAACCGAAGTTACATGCGCTCTCCTCTTATATATAATACGTATCGATGCACCAGGCCCAAGCGTCGGTTCGGGTTAAGCGTCTTCTACAAGGATGGGGGAGAGATAGATAAGAGAGACAAGTAAACCCTGTATGCCGCCACCGAGCAGGGGCTAGTTGGTACAACGGTACACACACCGACATGTTTGGTCAACTTCTTATTCAGTCTGCAGTAACGATAAGGCTCTACCCAACAGCATGCACTGGAGAATAACAACAATAGCACGACAGCCGAATATATAGCAACAACTCTGTATTACGTATGTGTACATTATAGTCCGCAAGCCACCAGGCGCAGTAGCGGTGGGCTCTGGGTTCCATCTCCATGGCAATCATACACGTTGCTTCCCCAACACAAAATAGTCTCAGCGCGAGTCAGTGCTCAGACGATGCGTCAATAGAACTGAGATATCATCATCATCATCATCATCATCCCCTCTTGTTTAGCCGGCCTGGTTCACGCCCCAAAGCGTCACCAGAATACTCAGTCCCCAGTCCACCCAAGTCCACTGCTTAAACTAATTAAGTTTGACGTTCAGAACGACATCAATTCGAGGTAAATGCATGGGTAAGCTTTGGCATTGCGGATAAAATAGAATATCGTATTCGTAATAGTCATATCTAATAGTATGTACAGTGCGGTAAAGTCAGTTTGGCTCTGCCATCATCAGTTCGAGTTCTGGGTGCGCAATTGCAGTACAATATGCACCGGGCGCTATTTCGATGTATGCGAACGCTGACAGACACAAAACACCAATCCGTCCAGAACTTCCTAACGCGCACACAAGCTTCTTCCTCACTACCACCATCTTCACAGAGATCAGTAAAGTATCAAGTTGTCCGTCCTCATGGACCCTCACCCCCCACCCCCCCCCACACACACCCTGCCCTACAATGCCCTTATACAATACCTCTTGTATAGCAATACTTATCACCTCCTTACGAATCACATTAATCCCATCTACTTTATTCAGTAGGCTTTTGAAAAGAAATCTCATCATCTTTCTTCTCTTCACTTTGATCTATCGTTACCGCATTGGTTTCCGCAGAGTTGTCCAGTCCCATTGCGGTCAGGTATAAATCATCCATAATCTCCTCTGCTGGTTGTTGTTGTTCCTCTTCCTTTTCATCCTCATCAGAAACGAGAACTACCTCATTTTTCATATCAGGAGGCAGGTGCTTAGCAACAAACTCAGGCCTCCTCTCCTCAGACACTACTATCACATCGTCGTCATCCTCATCATCCTCATCATCCACCCCACCCAGGAACAAGCCGTTGTAGATCTCTGACGAAGAAGCCACCACAGCCGGTTCCAGCTGCTTCTCAGCTGCTGCTATTGCCACTGCCACTTCGCTGTCCAGCTCTACCGTATGTCGAAACTGCTCAAATTGCTCATTCCAATCGAAACAGTCAATATCTGCAGGCGGTTTATAGTCGGGAGCGGCCAGTCGAGGTTTTGTTAACTGCAGGTGTTCAGCTTCTGGTGGCTTTTCCTGTTTGGACCGAGATGAGAACCGACCAGCAGCTGTGGCAGCTTGATCCCAACAGGAAAGTCCATGCGATGTAAGAAGCTCGGGATCAGCTTCAATCTCTGAAAGACGCTGAGGGGGAGGAATATTGAGAAGATGGCGAATGACGTCTGTGTACTCTAGCAGTTTGAGGGGACCAGATGAGGCGATTGTGTAGAGGCGCTTGACAGTATTCATTCCAAGACACTGGCAGTGCGTAAGGATTACCTCTGGAGTGCTCGTCTGTACCGGCAGGGATGGGTATTCCTTAAGAAATATGTCAGGTGTCAAAGAAAGCCGCTCTGCCACATCATCCACACAGACATAGTTGATAGCCCTACAAGAAACAGAAACCAACATTACCACCAGTGTTTACAAGTTGGATTTCAAATGTAAATCAATTAGAGCTTAATAGAAAAAAAGGCTTAGGAATGTGGTCTAAGTAGTGGTTCTTTGTCCGGATTTGTTTTCCCAATGAAATCTTAAGGGACTTTAAAATAAAAGCTATATATACTACAATAGGCTAGGCCACACCTGGCTATAGCTTCAGCATAATCGGTAGAAGGCATGGAAGGTCGTGGATACACGTACACAAAGTGGTATTCTATCTACTGTAAAATATTTGCTAGGGCAACTTCACTGCAATTGATATTAGAAAGAAATGTATGGCAATAACCAAGTTTAGTTATCAGGAGGCATCTGGTTCTTTCAGGTGCAAAGTGTTGGGCCTAGTGATTGGTTAGTTGTTTTATGTCCTGGCAACATCTAAGGTCATATCAGGATGCGTACCAACTTGTGACAGTGCACTCATGGTGACTTTATAATGATGCCCCACTGGGAGACCAGGCCACCAGCACCATGGCCTGATATCCCACTCAGTCACATTATCCTGACACTGAGCCAACCAGTCCTTGCCCTATCCTAATAACACAAGCACCTGGCTAGGAAGTGACAAGTATCAATTTTGTAAGTCACTGGTTTGGCTCGACCAGCAATTAAAATCCTGAACTTCCGCATGGGAAGTCTGCACACTATTGACAGGGTTTCTGCCAGAAAATAATTTGAGGCTACACAGAATTGGGGTCTGGACGGTTTGTTGTCTCTGTCTCCTTAAACAACCATTAAAATTAAATTATCCCAACAATACCCTCAGATAATTTAAAGGTACAGAATTTTACCCATTTTAACCTCTGGCAAAAACCCTGACCGATTTGGCCACCGCCTCTGGTGACCTAGAGTGAAGGATAGAGGTGGGAGAGGCATCAACCCCAACTTCCGGCATATAGACTGAAGCTGTGACCCACAGGATCATAGCGTAAGTCCTTCCTGAGAGATCAGCAGAACGCGGAACACACATATTGGTCTTCCTCATTCCACAGCTCCTTACAATGAATATCCTAGTAATGCAGGGTACCAGGCTAGGTAGTGATGGGTTTCAATTTTGACGTGACTTGTTTAATGCGGCCAGGGATCAAACCCATGACCTGCAGCACAGGAAGCAAGCAGTCAACATCAACTTATTGGATCATCCTGGTGGGGCTTTATATCCTAGCAACATCTAAGGTTTTATGATGACGAGCTGTATGAATAGGTCTCAGCCTCAATTCAACTTCTTTATTCTCAAAGTCTCTAAAAGTACTTTCTTCACAGATTTATTATTGATCACCCTGGAAAACTATTCTTTCAAATTGCTTGAAAACAAATGAATACTTGTAATTATTCCCAAGTGTTAAGGAATCTTCAGTGCTGTAGAAACTATCAGGTTTCTAATTATGGCAGTTCTAATTTTTGCAGATACCAAACTTACCCTTTAACAGAGTCAAGTGTCAGAAAGTAGGTTTGAATCGGAGGGCTGTCTAGAAACTCGAAGGTAAAATCATCCATGCCCTCCAGATCACCATCTTCAGTGCCTTCGAGAGGCGCAAATCCTGTTTCCTCCTCCGTATCTGTGAGACAAGATTTACAGACAACTTTCAAAGCGCACAGGATAATGAGTGATACTCTTGTCTCAATGTGTCAATTAAATTAATAATTGTGCAGTTATTCTAAACTGTAGTGAGTGCACTGCGTTTCCCCAGCTCCATACTTCCAAATAAGTCTGTTTTGTGTGCATGTCAGTCTCCTTCACCCAGGGACCACCCAACCTCACACTCTCCCCTGCATACAGTTACGCAGCGTTGCAACCCACATAAGCCATGTAGTATACTACGATACCAGCTGCTTGACACACACAGGGTCCATAACCATGTGAATCCAAGGCTATTTCAAGGCTTTTCATGAGGCTATTTTTGATAGGATTTCAAGACTATTTTCATTTGGATTTCAGGAGAAAAAAAAATGCGAATGGTGATTTTGGAATAATTTAGATCAGTGTAGACTTTAATAGAATTCAAGGCCTTTCAAGACTAATTACCCAAAATAGCTTAAATTTAAATGGGGCAAATGAAGTTAAAGACTTTTCAAGACTTTCCATGCCCCATACAGAAATATGCAACACAATCACATGCCCTACGCAAATACAAAATCTGCTATTGAGGTTTCGATATTCGGAAGTTCCACTACACATCCCAGAGATCGCCTGTCATCTTCATGAAGGACTTGCAAACAAAATGCCCACGACAGCAGAAACCAAATTCAAATTAACTTGTATAATCTGATGGCTTTGAATTTGCTCCATATTACATGAATGAATTAGGGAGGTTGATCATTATAATGTACTTTATTTTAATTAAAAGTAACTTATTTTAAAGGATTAACATTGGAGAAATTTGAAAATGAAAACATGCAAAATTAATTTTGGTGTGCACACCGAAATGTTAGACATAGGTTTTGTTTACCCATTTTCAACCGTAGCAGCATATCACAGCAGCACCAAACTGCAATAAATGTTCAATTGAGTAAACCAGTATTTAAGTTGGATAGGTTGGATCAAATCTAGGTAGGTATGTGTTTTGCTTTTAGAAAACTTGATAGCGTTCAACAGATTATGCAGCCTTAAGTGAATTGCGATTACCTTCACAGACTTTCGATCCATCAAACTCCCAGGGTATCTCTGGCTGGGCCTGACGACGACCATTAAGGTCTTGGAAATATCCTAAGGGCACAAAGCAAACACACGTGTCAAACAGTATCCATTAAATAGAAATACACTCGTCCCGCCAGGTAATATAGTGGCATCTATCGGCAGAATCTGGAACCACTCTATTCGAGTACTTTCCCCCCGAGTGCCTGTCATTTCTCATGCTATATCTCCGTAAAGAATGCATGGAAAAATAATAAAATGCCTGATTAAAACATCGTTTTTCTTATATTTTATGTAAGCACAGCACAAATGTTGGGAAAATTGAATGCATGAAATAGCAACATTTGAGTAGCTTAAGTCTTTTCCAAGGAAGAAATATGTGCCAGTACACCCCGCCAGTTAAGCTAGTGACATCTATCGACTAGTGACATCTATCGGCAGAATCTGGAAATTTCTATTACAGCAACTTCCGGCCCACAGCTGGCACAAGAGGCTTTTTCTTATGCAATGAACATTTTGTTTGTTGGTTAAAAATATCGGAGTAAAAAACTACATTTCAAACAGGTGATTAAGAGCACAGAAATATATGCCAAAAGAGCATACAACTGTGGTAAAATCACAAGTGGTATATGATAAATAAAATCAACAGTAAAAGACTTTTCAAGTTAAAAATAGAAGATAAGTTTTTGATAAAGAACCAGTTTCCCTAAAAAAAATGTAATAATGAGTTGCGGATGGAATCAGAATGACTGCATCACACCCTCATTTCCAAATACATCATCTCTAACTGGTTGTAGGTAAAGACATCTCCCAAAATGTGACGCACTGTCAGTATACACCGACAGTGCTCACACTGAGGTGGACAGTCCCCAGGCAAAATAAAACTATGCGTCAAGAACATATGACCAATACGGGAGTGACAGAGGATAACCTCATCCCATCTCACCCATCTGTAGGAGGACTACCAATCTCCCAAGACTGTCTTCAAGGAACAAAGTTTGTTCGCTCCCACATCGTTCCAATCATCCTGTCAGTTAGACATGATTACGCAATGAACAAACATCCTCATTTCACTATAATATTAAGAGGCTGACTTTCAGCCAGTTCACCTTTCTTCATTCCTGTTTCTTCCCAATCTACCCTTTAACAAAAGAGGGAGATCTTATAAAAAAAAGATTTCTTTTAACCGACAAATTTGCCTGACATGTGAAAGCCCTCAAAAAGCACTTTTTTTCAGTGCTCCCTCTGTGTGTGAAGGTGAGTGACTTCCGGGTTGGTCCCGTACCTGTGAGGAAGGTGAGCATGTCCTTTTGCTGAGTGAGCCCCAACACTGTCTTGCCGCTGTAGGTGGCCAGTTTAGGGTCAGCGCCTCGAGATAAGAGAAGCCGCACCATCTCCATCAGATCGTTCTCAACTGCATCGTGCAGTGGCCTAAGGGGAGGGAAGCAAAGACTCACTACCTGAGACACACGCCAAGTATCTTACATGAGTTCCTTACATGTGCAATAATAGACAGATTGTTTGTACGCGACGAATGGGGGAAGTAGAATAGGGAGACGAATAATGTAAGTGAGTGAGTGAGTGAGTGAGACGGAGAAGGAGGAAGCGGGGAGAGAGATAGGGAGGGAGATATGGAGGGAGAGAGGCAGGAAGGGAGGGAAGGAGGGGGGGGAAGGAGGGTAGCAGGGAGGGAGGAAGGAGGAAGGGTGGCAGGTAGGGAGGGAGGAAGGAAGGGAGGAAGTGGGGGAAGGAAGGTAGCAGGGGGTGGGGGTGGCAGGTAGGGAGGAAGGAAGGGAGGAGGGTAAGAAAAGAGGGATGAAGGGTAGGAGGGAAGCAAACAGCGAGGGGGGGGGGGGGGGGGAGGAAGGAAGGGATGGAGGGGGAAGGGGAGGGAGGGAGTAGTGAAGGAAGGAGGGAGGGGAAACCAGTTGGGAGGGTTAACAGAGGTAAGAAGTGCAGGGCCGGCTTTAAGATAATTGGGCCAATTTCTCCCAACAGACTACATCACGGTCCCGACTGCGCATGCGCTGAAAACAGCATTGGGAGCAAAGCAAAGGCATACACCCATTGAGTTTGCCGATACGCGTAGGGCAAAACTGGCATTTTATTCAAAGTAAATAGAAATACATAACAATTTGGCATAAACATGGATGGAAGGATGCAATATAATAATATAATGAATATGTTTAAGCCACAACTCTCCATAATTAAGCATTTTGAGCTAAGAAACATACAATTTCAGTCAGTTTACAGGCTGATGTTTACATCACCATTGATTAGCCAGAAGTAATCCTTGTTCTAAATATTAAAATGTCAAATGTGTTAACAACAACTTGTTTAAAAGAAATATATAACAAATATCTGATTAACCCTACTCATTTTCTATTTCTACATATGTCATTAACCATAGAATATAAATAAAAAACATGAATAAAATAAATAAAACTGACTCTGGCTATGGCTCTAACACTAGTCTGAGTGCCTATATTTGTCTAAATCTAAATGCACATGCCATAAGATGTGATGGTTATATTGATGTAAATGCAATGCTGGGTAAAAGATTAATATCTTAATTTATTATATATTTTTTTAGTTGGTATGCTATGTTTCAAACAAGAGCTGAGATGTGCCGAAACTAGCACATTTCATAGCTGCACCCAGTGTATTAGCATTTGCCATGGGGTTCTCGCGGCTTTGTTTTGCTCTGATGCATCCCACAATGCACCGCGCCGCTGGAACCGTGATGTAGTCTATTGAGCTCCGCACCAAATGGGGTCGGTCCCGTGCTTTGGTAAACTATTCTAGTCTTTTTGTTGTTGTTGTTGTTTTATATATTCTGGCAACTTCTAAGGTCACTTCTAAGGTCATATCAGGATGGGTACCGACTTGTGACAGTGCACACTGATGGTGGCTTTATGGTGCTGCCCCACTGGGAGACCAGGCTTCCAGCACCATGACCCAATCTCCCACTCTGTCACATTATCCTGACACTGAGCTAACCAGTCCTTGTCCCATCCTACTAATGCCGAGTGCCAGGCTAGGAAACGACAAGTACCAATTTTTTAAGGCATCGGTCTGACTCGACTGGGAATCAAACTCCCGACCTTCCACACGGCAAACCTGCGCTCTACCGATTTGGACACCGCATCCGATACTGGAGGTATTGGAAGAGCCTTCCATTCGGCGAGTTAGAAAAATCAGATAACACACTCACCTCATGCCGTCACAGGATGCGAGGTTGACACTGGCACCGCCCTCTACAAGCAGCTGTGTGACAAGGATATGTCCCTGTGAGCAGCACTCATGCATGGCTGTGTAGCCGGCATGGTCACGCGCGTCCAAGTCCAGATAGTCCGTCTGCGCACAGTACCACGCCACATCTTCGTACCCCAGCCGGGCCGCCTTGTGCAGGATCGTCTCACCAGTGTTCTGGTTGACGGACATTTTCTTCACACATTCGGGGACAGGCCAGTACTCCTCCGTGCCACCAACCGACAGTCCGGTTGATGTGGATGGGGCTGGTGATGATGCAGAGACTGGGTCAGGGCGTGGCAGTGGCACAAGCTGCAAAGACAATTGCATACTGATTAAGAAAGTGTTGTCCGATCATAAGTTATTATTTGCTGGCTGCTTTTATTACTTAATTCAAAGCTGCATAGTCCAATGAAAGCATAAAATTTTCTAAACCAAAACACTGAGCTAGATTTACTTTGTTGTTGCTGTAATTCTTTTTCTTTTTTGTAGTGATTGTTTGTTTATTCTGCTCATAACGGCTAAGTGGATGCACTTGTTTTCCCCGTTGTGCAGTAATGGTCATAATCCATACAGATTGATTTCCTTTATCAATAATTATCAAGTTATTCACATGTTGCATATACGTTTCAAGCAAAAACCCCATCTGTCGGTAAATAAAATGAATAAACATTCAGACAAACATACAAATGTAAATAACTTCTTACCACTTCTGCAGCCTCCACTAGCTCTTGCTTTACTCTAATAGGCTTCACGTCAGGAAGCAGCGGAGGCTGAGCTGTATCCATGACAGCGCCATCTTGTGGAGCAGTGACTTCACCATCAGCCAACTCTGCGTGCACTGCAGGTTCTTGCTTCACCAGCTTCTGGGCCTGGTCTCTTTTGCTGCTGCGCTTCCTCATCTCCGCAAGTTGAAGCTTTTGCGCCTTGCTCGGTCGGCCTCGGTTCTTTGGGTTTTGGATGTACTTTTCCCATAGTGCAGACTTCCACTGGATCTTCATCGTCAGCCCACGTGACATCATCCCACGCTTGCGCTTGATTGGTATTACCGGCTTTTGCCCATCTGCAATCTGCCACTGGCCATTGTTGTCTTCCTCCGCCGGAGTGTCCTCAGCCTCCTGTTTGTGGATGCTCTTCGAGCAGGAAGAATGGCGGCGTCGGTTCGTCTTGTTGTCCGAAGTGAAACACTCGCTGTTCTTGCGGACAGCAAGTTCTGTGATATGGTAAAACAGAAGATGGTCCATGAATATACATCTATTAAACAATCCAATGAAATGAAACAAATGCTTCATCTGATAGAATATCTGTATTACAAAGGTGCACAGCTTATACACTTGTGCCATAATCCTTTAATAAGCTTGTTTTACGGATAATTTCATGAAGATATTAACAGAAAGAGCTGTAAAGATAATTGACGAGCGTAGCAGTTTTGATTAGAGGTTGGTCCAAACATCCCCATCTTTTAGACCCTACCAGGGTTCACAAGTCTTGACAATTGAGGTTATAGGACTTTTCAAAATATATTTCCAGAACAATTCTTTGCGCAAACCTGACATACCATTTTAAACAAAACTGAAAGGAAATGATTTTGATTGAGAAAGAAAATTAAAAGTGGGAACCACAGTGTGACAGACAAATTTCATTTCTGGATGGTTAATTAAATCTGAAAAAGCATTCATGAGGATTTACTGCTTGATTAATTTAAGGAAATGCTCAATTAATTTTAAAATGTACATGAATTTTCATGGTTTTGAGTAAGCCATGTGAACCCTTAGGTAGGTTCCTGAAAATCTAGTGAGTCGTCAGCTTTTTGTGCAGTTTGCTTTGTTAAGACGCAAGCAAGAACATGATATATGTGTAGGTTAAAGCATAAAGATGCAGAGCAACCCCGGCGAAGGGCCATACACAGGGTCCGTACGCTTGTGAAAATATGGAATTCAAGGCTATTTCAAGGCTTTTTGAAGCTGTTTTTGATAGGAATTCAAGATTATTTTCATTTGGATTTAGTCTGAAATCGCCATTCCGAATAGCGATTTTGAACTAATTTAGATCGGTGGGGACAGTTTAATGGAATTCAAAGCTTTTCAAAACTAATTACCCAAAATGGGTTAAATTCAAGGCTTTTCAAGGCCTTGAAATGGGGCAAATGAAGACTTATCAGGCCCCGTACGAACCCTGCATACACGAGGACAGAGTGCTTTAGCAAAGGAAGAAGTCTATCAGGCTGGACAAAATCAAACCTAGGTTGAAAACAATGGGTTAATGTGAATCCTTAACAACACAAACAAATTCATTAACATAACAATCCAACTTGTTCTGTTCATCGAATTATTGTGCTGCTCAGTTTGCTACAATTAAATATTCAGCAACTAACTAATGCAATGAATTATGCCATACTGCAATATTATGTGGTGTGTGTGTGTGTGTGTGTGTGTGTGTGTGTGTGTGTGTGTGTGTGTGTGTGTGTGTGTGTGTGTGTGTGTGTGTGTGTGTGTGTGTGTGTGTGTGCGCGTGCATGTATGTGTGCGCACATGTGCGCGTGAGTGTGTATGCGTGCGTGTGTGTGCGCGAGTCCGTGTGCGTGCGTGTGTGTGGGGGGTTACTGTATGTCTTAAGGTTATCCGATAAACAATGTATATAATGTATATCAATAATATACATGTAAAATGAGACATGTGCCACTGTGTAGGTAAAAGTGGGTCTAGCTCCACAAGACAAATTGACAACGTCGTGTCTTTTGTGACAAGGTCCGCTAAGTGAAATTAATACGCGCACAGGGACTATTTACAGGTTACGTTGAGAGGTGAGAAAACAATGAACAACCATATATGGGTCAGGATCACGAAAAGAGGCCAATTGGTGGTCAATGTCGGCGTCGAGCTTGGATATCGGCGTCGATCGGCATAATTATAATTTAGAATTGACATAGGTGTTGGAAAGTCTTTAAATTTATCCTGAATGTAAAGGTCGAGAAAGTACAAGAACCTGAATTGTTTTTAGGATAATATAATATAAAACAAAGAAATGTACGAGTCTTTAAGAATTGCGACACCGATATCTGTTAAAGTTGTCGGCATCGATGATTGGATGTCGGCGTCGATCAGGATAATTATGATTTAGCATTGACAGAGGTGTTGGAAAGTCTTTAAATTTATCCTGAATGTAAAGGTCGAGAAAATAAAACAACTTGATTTGTTTCTAGGATAATTTAATATGAAACAAAGAAATGGACTACACTTTTAAGAATTGCGATGCCAACATCTTCACTTGACCACCGATTGTCCCGTTTTCGTGAGGCTGACTCATATACATTGCCAAAGGAAATCGAGAATTTCTCCCAATTTCTAAAATAAATACAAATTGAATTTTTTTTATTTTACATGAGATTATATGTGGCCAGTTCCTGTTCACTATGGATTTACCTTCATCAGGGATGAAAATCACCTGACTCAAAATATTTGCTAAAAAAGGGGAAATCTGCCTTGTAGTAAATCTGTCTGGTTCTCTGGATGGGCTGACCGGTTTTTTTAAGTGGAAACTCAAATTAAAATATTTTTAGAACATAAAGCAAATGTTGAGATCTTCCGTCCGTGCTTCAAAATGACCTTAAAGTGCATATTATTCCCTAATACTTCAGAAAAGGAGGCTGCGAAGGTAGGTCTACTTTCACCATGTCAATGTTACAGAATGTAACCCCTCATAGCTGTCACACCGCGCTTGTTCTCAATCACACGTCTAACAGTAGAGTCCACGCAAAACAGGAAGGTAGCGGCATACATTATATAATTAACATAAAGCCACTCTAAATCAAAATAGAAATTATATATATTTTGGGAAAGGTCTATTTATATATATAAACTTTTATATATGTAAACCTTTATATGTATATATATATATATATATATATATATATATATATATATATATATATATATATATATATATATATATATATATATATAGATGTTTATATATATGGATATACACACCAAAGGACCCTTTTCCTTTGCTTCTAAAAAAATATGGGCCAGTTCTCCTTTTTCTCGAATGCCCTTATTTTTCGGAAGCAATTAAACACTGATCAGAGGGCTATAACCAATTTTTTTTTTTTTAAGAAGATTTAACTCACTCATCATGAGGAGAGCAATCGATATTCATCCGGAATAAGACTTGGGGAACAAGACAAAATAAAATAAAAATACCACATACCCAGCTAATATTTATTAAGGGCATAAAATGTTGATAAAATACTCGTTGTGCTATTAGTATATATTAAAATATCCTGGGATTCGAACTCGAATTTTATTTTGGGGGGAGGGGGGGGCTAATATGGGGTTTGCGTTCCTTCAGCCTCTGAACTGCTGAAACTGGATATACCACCAGTCCCTCGTCAAACACCATAACTGATTAATATATCAATCCTAACAGAAAGGCATGCCTGGAGAGAAAATTTATAACACCTGACTGCTAATATCCTACACTTCTAGCTTCTTTTTAAAAAAAATTTAAATTTTAAAATTTTTAAGCTGTGGGCATAATGCGATGGAAATATCAAATGCTCGAAACAAACAAAAAAGGGAATTAGATTTAATCCTCCATATCCAACTTCAATACTGGTGCACTCATTAGACATTTATTGCAGTTTGGTGCTTCCATACTACACTGTTGGGCTTGAAAACAATAAACAAAGCCCATCCAATTGTAGCAGTTCAGTGTGCACACCAAAAATAAAATAGCATATTTTCATTTCAATTATCTCCCTTTGAAATAACAGTTACTTCAAAACTAAAAGCAACGCAGATCATACCAACCAACTTATGTGAAAGTTAAGGTAGATTATATAACGATCAGTGTATCTATAGAGGGGATTTATAGGTCAGGAGCTCAAAATTATCGGATTGTGATTTTTTTTAAATATATTCTTTTATTAAATTTTTTTAGCTGTTAAAAAAACAATATTAAAAGGAAGAAAAAAATTATTAAAAGAAAAAAAATATTAAGGGGGAAGGTGCCTTCCCACTGTGCGTGGACTAGTTGTCTAGCATTGACTGCTGTCGGTCTAAACTCGCACTATCACACACGCGACATGGCCACAAGACTAGGTACCCCTGCCTACCTGCCGTCTGCGTGCGTGTGCGAGAAGGCAGGATTACGGGAACAAAATCGTCGAATTTCGGCTTCTTCGAAAACCCTACGGAAGTTGAAACAACACATTACACAGTGTTTGCGTCCGTCGTCATGCTGCAACACTCTGTTGGAGCTACAGTGAAACTGCGTTAACTTGAATTCTTTGTAGGTGCATGGAGGGGGCCTATGACCTTTGTTAAGGATACCTGAGGCCTATGACCTTCATTAAGGATAGCAGATCTGAGGGCGATCTGGTTGTTACAAAGAGGTGCTCATTTAAAGCAGAGTTCCAGTTAACGATGTTTTACTGTATGTGTGTACCTACTTTAGTCGATAACAGCAGTTTCACGCCTTTTTTCTTTTCTTTTTTTTGTTTAGATTGTTGACGGTCTGGTTACCACTTGTCAAACATCCAGGACATACCATTTTCCACATATTACAGACAGGAAGAAATGGTAGTTTAAAAAACAAACCCAGAAAAACACACTTTTTAAAACCACCCTGTTAACATGCAACCATCAACACAAATCTAAGCCATACTTAATGTTATCTCACCTCTATTCCGTGCCACCTTGAGTGCAGATTTAGTTAACGCTTGAGCCTGAAATATATTGGCTAATGTTAAGAACCACAACAAAGCACAGCATTATTTCATGTAATCCAAAAATCAGACCTAATTAAACTGAGTGTCATATAAAACGGTTGATAATTTCATGCAAAATAAAATAATTCTTCGATTTTTTTTTAACTCTAGAGAAAATTCTAATAGCACTGAATGCAGATTTGAATCAGTAGGTGCATTATATATATATATATATATATATATGTATATATATATATATATATATATATATATATATATATATATATATTTATATATATGTATATATATAACTATATATACACACACACATATATACATGCATATAAGTATATACACACACATATATTATACGTATTTATATATATATATATATTTAAAGTAGCAAATGATCGTTAACATATGAAAAAATACTCCATACAATTCTTTTAATGAAACTTTCCAACAGTTTGCCAAGTACAAGATCTTTTTTTAGTTGTCTAAATCTTGCGAATGGTAGTTACCTAAACACAACATCTTCGTTTATGAGACAAAGAATATAGTACCAGTGTATATCTTGGATGTTGATGTGAATGACAAAATGTCTGTAAACATAGTGTAATCATATAATTCCCAAAGGTTGCAATATACAGCCAATATTCAAGCTGTTTCCCATGTCAGGGCTCTCAATGACTGTGAAATACACATGATTTTTACAATGTGAAAGATATGGAATTCAAGCCTATCTCAAGGCTTCTCAAGACTTTGATAGGAATTCAAGATGATTTTCATTTGTGATTTCAGACTGGATCAGTGGGTACAGTTTAATGGAATTCAAGGCTTTTCAAGAGTAGACTAATTACCCAAAATAGCCACATTCATGGCTTTTCATGGCCTTGAAATGGGGCAGATGGAATTCAAGACTTTCCAGGCCTAGTGAGGACCCTGCGTACCTACCATCACCCCCCCCCCACCCCACCCAACCCACCCAGATACAATGCCCCATTGAGAGCCCTGCCTTGAGGATGCTGGGCCATTCCCAGCCTGCCAACTCACCCTACTACGGGCAGAGGTTTGTACTTTCTTGACGAGCGGCTTGTCGCTGGTAGCGGAGACTTGGTCAGTCGAGTCGGACTGCTCCATCTCGTTGAACTGCATCATGGCACGCTGTCATTCAAAACAGATCCTCATTAAACATTGTCGAGTGCTGAACAATGGCACAGGGGCACAGCCGAACAGGGACACAGTGGAACAGGGGCACACGAGCACAGGCCAGTTCCTTAGAGAACATGTCCTCTGCACTGAATATATTTAGTAAAAACCTGACCAATATATGAAGTTATACTAAACTGGTTAAAAAATCAAGAATATTATAGACTCTGACCAGTTGCTGAGTGGCAGGATGACACCTCCGCTGCTCTTGACTTCGGATCCTTGGTTCGAATCAAACCTCCCTAGCCACGCTAGAGCGGCCATTCTCATTACAATTGCACTACCGGTGAACAAAATATTATGTTTTGATTGTTCATTTTATGATATTGATGTAAATGCGTGGCAGGACATTTCCCAGCTAAACGATCTATATAATAAAAGATATAGTCAACTATTTCATGCTTCTGTATCTTTGTAGTGGAACTTACAGATGTGTATCTACATAGATATACACAAATGTGTGTATACATTCATATTTTACACACACATGTTATGTATAAATAAATATATATGTGAAACAGAATAAAATAATAAATTATATGGGTATGCCCTTGTTACTTGTACTCACAAGATATTTTAGAAAGACAAACTAATCAACCAAATAAGTTTTTAACGCAGATAGGAAACCTGGCTTAATCCACCACCCTCATTTCATCATGAGGATAGATAGATGACTAAAGAGTTGTACATACCAGAAGAGCCCGCTCCTCCCTGCCCAGCTTGGCGGGGTCAGAATACAGATCGCGACATTTTTTTTCCAGGCGCTTTTCCGCAACATAGCCATCAGAGTTAGCCAGCTCATCGAGAATAGATCGCCGCTTCGGCTTCCGGTTTCGCTCAGCCTCCTTTTCATCCCGCTGCTGCTTCTTGGACTTCTTGGAGCCGGACTTCTTCTTCCTGCCCAGTCGTCGTTTCTCAGACCGCTCTGGTGGCTGCTCACTCGGTTCACCGCGAGTTTCCATTTGCCGCCTCTTTTCAGCCTTCTGTTTCCGCCGGTCAGCTATCTTCTTTTTGTGCAACTTGATCCTCTTGTTGGACCGCACGCGTATCCGCAGAGAGACCTCTCCCACGGCTTCAGACCTGTCTCTTCGGTGTTCTTTGTTCTCCTTCTTTTTACTTGGGGTGTCTTTACTTGTCCTCTTTTTGCTCATTTTCTCCATGTCCACAGGGTCAGCCTTCTTCTCACTCTTCTCCTTGTGTTCTTTGCTACCTGTTCTCCTCTTACCGCTTTTCTTCTCCTCAACATTACCACCCTCAGCACCATCTCGCTCTTTCTCACGATTTTTCTTCTCTTTCTTCTCCTTCTTTGTGTCAGACGCTTTGACCTTCTCCTTAGAGCTGTCTCGCTTCTTCTCCTTCTTATGCTTCTTGGAAGCCTTCTTGTCCTTCTTTTTATGTAAAGAAGCAGTATGATCGGCAGGGGCAGCAGGCTCAATACAGCTAACCAGCGCAGTCTGTGCTACGAAAGCTGTGAACATTGGCGTCTCATCAGCTGAGAGTTCCGGACTAGTTGGCATGTCGTAAAGTATATTCCTTTCCTTGCTGACTTCAGTTTCGACACTGTGTTCAGTCAAGTGTGACGGAGACTTTATAATCATTCTAAGTGGGGACAATACACGCCTGATGGGGTTCACTATTGGCTTCACTATTGGTTTCACCACAGGATTGGCAAATGGTTCAACTCTAATCTTCAGTGGGCACACGGGCAAATTGGTGACATCATTCTCAGCTTCTGGCTTATTAAATGGCTCAGAGTTCTCATTAACTTGACTAGTTTCATTACTCAACTCAGATATTTTGATCTTTGGTTTCTTAGTATTAATGCTGTTCACTTCATCAGATGATTCCTCATTGCGAATGTCAGTGCATGGATTTTCGGGCGACATAACTGGTTCTGCAGGTATCAGCGAACTTACAAATGTCAATCGCGGGCTTCCTGGTGGAGTTTTCATTTCTGGTTTCTTTGCAGACTTTCTCTTGCGTGGTGGGGAGGCGACTAGTCTGATTGGTGACAGCTTTGGTCTTGGTGATGTAGGATCACGTGGGGCAGCAGGCAATTCCAAAGGATCACCTTTGATGGTATAGGAACATCTCCGATGCCGTTCCAATTTGGATGACTTAGACGATTTCTTTTTAAGACAGTGACCAATCTTCACCTTACCTTCACCACTGTAGATGACTGTAAGCTTTGTCCGTTCACCACCATCAACACTACAGGCAGACGCTGGCGATTGGCTACGACTTGTTGTTGCCATTGGCTCAGACTCTGACCGCTGCAGGGTTGGTGGCCGGCTACATGGCTCGGGACTGGTCAATCTGTCTCGTTGGAACTGGATCGGTGACTTTGAGGACCCAGAACCCGAGTCATCCCGTGACCGCTCTCTGCGCAACACGGTGACCAAGGTACCCGAGGACTCCTTATGCCGTGCAGCAGCTGGGGAACCAGGCTTCCGGGGAGAGACCTCTTTCACCATTGTCCAAGTCTCCTCCGACACACCTGTTCCAGTAACAATCTGTGGCACCTCGATTGTCACTGCTGCTGCTGGTGGCCGCTTCCCTGTGCTCCTCACAGATCCGCGAGCACGGTTGAATTCTGCAACTGTGCGAGCACTGCGTGGTTGATGATTTGTAAAGTCTAGTGTTGCCAGCCTAGCCAAGCCATGCACAGATTGCGTGTTCAGATTGCGAATTGGTGTAAAGACCGGTGCATGCGAGGGTCCGCACATACATGCCTTGGCTTTGCCATATGCAATCGATGGACTGAAATCGTACAAGCCTTCAGGGGATAACCTCTTCAAGGCACCCCCTTTTGAGCCAGCAGCACTGCGTGGAATGGTAATCAACGTAGGTGGTCTCCTCAACTTTGTGGTTTGGTAGTTAACATGCTGCATTTGCCAATCATCCAGATCATCATCGTGGCACACCTGACTCCCATCTTTCGATGTGCTGGACCCAACGGTCCGTGGGGTGCACGTCCGAGTGCTTGTCATCGTCTCCAATGATGGACTACTTGAGCTTCTAGTCAGTGAGCTCCGCCTCACGTTAGCTTTGTAGAAGCATGTGTATTCAATAGGAGAGTTACTCCGCTTGTTAGTACAAGCGGCGGCCAGGTTTTCTTTTATTGCTGCATAATGCAGCGGAGCCAGCTTGGTCTTGTTGGTTGACATAAATGCAGACACGTTAGTCACTTTCGGCAAAGTCTTTGCTATCACAGAATTGGTGGAATCCTCACTTGATACACTCATTGTATCCACATTGTCTTTGTCTCCTACCGGGGAGACAGAAACGCCATCCTCCAAATGGATTGGGGCCTCGATATTGTGCGGGGAAACAAGTTTAGCAGAAGCTTGTTCGGATGGAGGAGAAGCTTCCATCCTCTCCCAGCACATCAAGCTTAACTCTTCACTTGTGTCAGCATCAAAGTTTCCCCGGGCCTCATCCGCAAGAGCCTGGAACTTTTCAAAGATGTTCACCTGTGAAGAAGATGAGTTTGTCGGGTTGACACGCAGTGTTGGTGTGGCTCTTGGAGTGTGCTTAGCCAGTGATGACTCTGAATCAGAGTCAGCACTGCTAGACGTTTGGCTGCGACTAACAGCGCCTTTGAGCTGTGTGAGACCCTTTGGGGTGGCAAGAAGAGGGCTGCTTCTACCCTCACTCTGTGCCACCAGTATTTTGTTCAACAAACTGCTCTTGTATTCTGTGGCAGGTGGCAAAGAGGACAAAGCGACAGACTTAGGCGAGTTGGAACACGACAATGAGAGAGTGGGAGGTAGGAAACTCTCTGCAACAGGGTTCGATGTACTCAAGCACAATGTTGGTGAAGAGGTAGTAGCCTCACTCTTTTTGGTTTTTAAAACACAAATACCACTAACACTTGAAGCATAGGAGTTCTTGGAATGAGTCTGTGGGCTTAGACTGCCGACTTGTTCCTTTTGGCTACGGTTACATAAGGCGATTTTGGTCTCTTGTCCAGCCATTGGGGCATCCTCCACATGATCACAGTCACTAGACTGGTCATGCGAGGACAATGTAGAATGCATAGAGTTTGCATTCAGCATGTTACTATCAAGTGATGATGTCAAGGGTTCCAGTTTGTCATTAGGTGCAATAATGGTGGGCAACGCCTGAGGTAGGAGGGTCGGTGGAGACTGGTGGGGGCTAAGGATTGGCATGTTTGGTGGGGATGAGGAACGGGTGTCAGGTGGGACCACCTTCTGACCAGGACTAATCACAGAGAGCTTAGGTGGAGACCGCGATTCTAGGATCTGCTGGAGCAACCGCTTGCTTTGCTTTGTGGTGCTCTTCCGTGCACACATCAAGGTGCGTGACGGGGTCGGATAAAGCTCCTTCAGATCAACTGGCTCATCAGGCGGTGGAAAGTCATCAACAATTTCAACCACCTCCACATTGACATCTTCACTGTCATCAGTGTATGGCGCATTGTCAGATGATTCAGCCTGATCAACAGTCTGTGTTGATATACTAACACACTGTGCCATGTCCTTTGGCTGGGAATCCTCCTCGACTGACTGAACAGAAGGACTAGAACTGTGTAGGGTGTCTGTAGCAGTAGTGGCGGAACCTGTATTGATTTGGTCAGGAATGGTAATGACAAGTGGAGGCCTGGAGCTTTTCTTACTACTACCTTTTGTCTTGGCTTTGGACGGTTTAAACCTGGGAATGTTGAGAAGGGGTGTCTGGCAAGCAGAGGATTCACTTTCCTCTGAAGATTCGGTGCCAGCAGCAAGTTTCAAATCACTCGTGGCACTGTAGCCACTGTGCTGCGTACTGTTCACTAGGGGGACTCTGTCGATGCCAGATGTACCCAAGGTTACATATGTTTGTTTTGCAGTCCTCCCTGGTTCGCAAAGCTTACTGGGAGCCTCGGCAGTCATGGGTGAAACATTATGATGTGAGATATTACTCAACTGCAAACACCCAAGGGGGCCCGTACCAATTGTCCCATTGACAGACACAACATTTGCTGGTGGTGAAATACTGGGGGCGCGGCTAACAGTCGATGTAGTTGAGATGGAGGGGCATGCACGAGCTGTCACCACAGGGCGCCCATTGACCTGTGGCCGGACTGTTGAAACTTTGAATGGCTTCCCACGCACAGTCACCACATCCGAGTTTCTCAAGGAGGGTCTTACAGTAGACTTGCCTCCTGGGAGGATGGGACTGCGTCGGCCAATGCCATGCAAGTCCTTTCCCACGCGGCCATCTGAGGTGGATGGCAAGTCAGTAAATGGAGAGGAGCTCAACCCACAAGGAGGTGCTAGGGGAAGATGGGCGGGGCGTGGGTTTCTAGAGGAATCCACATCACCGATTATACGGTCTATGGAGTGAGTAGTTGCGGTGGCAATCCCTATTGGAGCCATACGTGATGTTCCGAAAGTGATGCCAATGTATCCAGCATAGGGATTGCTGTTTGGTATGGTCTGGTGCTTCATACTGATGGCATCAGCTTGTGGAACAGCACAAGTGAACTTTCCGCTCACTCCAACCACCTCGACTGCCTGTTTCTTAGGCGGAGGTTCAGATACTGCGCTCCTACGGTCACTTGATAGTGGCCGCTTCTTAACAGTCAAGTCCAAAGGAGAGTCGCTTGAGCCGTCATCACTACCGGGATGGATCCTAACTGCCGGCTCTGTCATTTCGCGTCCAGTATTACTGGTTGTTGTCATAGCAGCAGGTATGTGTGTATCACACGACAGATCGAGTGGAATGTCTTTGGCATCTGTGGAGGTGTCCACCACTAGTGCAGGTACTGGCTGTTGGGGGAGGTTAACGGGGGTGGGAGGGCGTGAGTGGGCAGGCAGTGGCTTGTGTTGGGGCCGTGATACCTTTGCCTGTAGCTCTCCAACTGGCTTCCGCTGCCCAGGTGGGTAGAACATGGGCCTGTTCTCACCTCCAAATACTGATGATGCCGATGCTGATGCTGTTGACGACGACGATGATGATGATGATGATGAAGGTGATGACTTTGATGATGTTGATGATCGAGGTATTAGGGATGGCGATGATGCAGATAACGATGTCTTCTTACTAGACTTCTTTCGAACAGTTTGTGAGGACATCTTCAGGTGGGCCAACACGTTCGGCAAATGTCTATGCATGGCAGGTTTTGGCATGCTGGTGGGACTAGCCTCGTACACAACTTGTGGGGTTTTCTCTATGCTAACCTGCCTCAGTCCGTTGTGTATTACAGTTTCTCGAGACCCTGTCCCAAGCATGTCGCCAGCACCGTGGGTCTCCTTCTTTTGGAATATTTTCACTTTGGGTGAACGCTTTATAGACACACCACCGGGGCCTGTGCTCGCAGCACCACCTTTAGTCGTCATGCAAGGTTGCAGGGCTGGTGTCCCACCGGAGAAGATGGCGGAGGAGCTCGGAAACTGCGGTGGAGGGCCAGGGCCTGTAGATCTGGGCACACTTGACAAGGCGAGTCCATACGTTTGTGGGCGGGTCGCACTCAATGATACTCTGTTCTGCAACTGGAAACAAAACAAAATAAAAAATTTTTTATTTCCTTTCCTGATTTTTAACTGGATAGTACAAATTAAAGTTAGCCATTTATAATTAATTTACAGATTAACTTCTTCTGACTGATATAGGCAATATTGGGCTTCTAATGCCAGCTCGTTATGGTTAAAACAAAGAACTTTTTTTGTGTGCACACAGATGGAGGTGAACACTGAAACGGTACTTGAAATAAAAGTAAGGTAGAGCATAATATATTTTTATCTAAAAAGAAATAACATAGCAGGAACTCAAAATCGTCAGATTATACGAGAGAAATATTGTCATCGGATTGAAATCTGCCATCATGATTAGTGAAATAATTATTCTGAAATCATATAATTGATTTACACATAGTCGAGACTAAGGAAAGTATCACATTTCTTTTAATATTCTCCAAGACTATTTCTGCCTTTTAACCTTAATTAAGGATGAAAAAGGATGTCATGACTTGAAATTAAAACCCGCACTTGGTTTGAGAGGGATGAAAGTAGTCAAGGAAAGGGGGGCAGGGGGGTGGAAATCGACGCTGAGCTGGGTTCTAATAAGGTCCCAACCATGATCTAGACACTCTCACTATTAGTATTATCAGGTAATATATTTAATAAACTTTTTTCAATTGTGCATGCAATACATCCAACAGTATTATCACGGATGAAAGTGGTTTCCGGCAAAAAACGCAGAAATCAAGCCGAGATTATTACACCATGGCGAATTTCCATGAAAATGTGGATTTTCCCCCATAGGATTAGCACTGTCATAGTCATGGAATCGCGGGAAAATGACGGAAGTCAAGTTTCAACTATCCTTGTTGTGCCTATATTATCACTCATACCTAATTCGTTCTTGTTTGGGTTGTATGTTCTAGCAACATCTAAGGTCATATAAGAATGGGATTCACACTAACCAATAATCGGTAAATATAACAAATCACGGAAATCCGCGAAATCGCAGAGATCTTTCAACCCTGTATTATAAGCCGTGTTCACATGGGCAATGTAAATCGATTCGTAGAAATCGACTTGCCTAATTCGACGCACATTTCTCATGTGAACGGGCGTCTGAGTCGAATTAGGGCTGAATCGATTTCTGTGATCCGCATATTGTAAACCACTTGTAGAGGTCGATTACGTAAATCGATTTCTGTGAATCGATTTATTTTACCCGTGTGAACGTAATTAGGCGGATTAAGGACCTCACACGCATGCACAGTCGAGACCTTAGTTTGTTGACTTTCCGGTCGATCAAAAGCGCATGTTATATAATTTGGTCTATGAACCGGATAGAGGTGCACAGATGTATTTTTCATCATTTATTTATAGGTTTACACTGCCCAGCAGAAGTTTTTACGGTTCCAAAACAATATGATTCAGTCTATACATATCTAGGTCGAACCCACACTCTCTCGTGGCGACGTCGACTAACCGAAACTGGCACTGGTTAGTATCGACTTGCTCATGCGCAGATTTCGATTTGCGGCCCAAGTACTGCCCGTGTGAACGGGCCGCTAATTCGACTCCTAGTATTCGCCTTGGCTGAATCGCTTTACTTTTTCCCCGTGTGAACACGGCTATAGTGTAATCGGCTGGTCAAAACATTATTATCCATCCTCCTTCCCCCCATAACAATATTTCGCCAGCACTACCCATGTTATGTACATGTGAATTTTAACTTTAACATCCACCGTTGCCATGAAATGCTGTTTGCTCCAAGCAGCATGTTGTAGGCAGACGACAGACACGGAGTACCAGCGGAACTCTCCCTTATTTCACCTTACAGGCAGGTTCTGACGACGAGACCTGGTTAGAATTTGATCCACAACAGGTAATTAGTCGGAACAGCTGACAAAAACTGTAGCAGCAGATGTTAGCTTGCTTTTAATAAGACAGCTTAATAATCATCCAAACACAAACTCTCATTAGTGCTCATTGTGTACCGCTAGATGGCGTCATGGTATTATAAGTTAAAGTTGCATAGTCCGATGGTTTTGAGTTTCTGTCATTTTCAGAGATAATGTTAGGTTGATCTTTATAATCTACCTTCCTTTAGTTTGAAGTTACTTTATAGAGGGGGTGTAATTACGTCACAAGACAACTTTTGGAGGCCATATTGGATTACATACAGAAGGCTTCCAACTGCCTACACTGTGTTTATTTACTGATTTGTTGGTTTATTTGTCACTGTTTTGAGAAGTTTGGCCTCAGAAGTTGTTGCTAAAGTGCTGTAAGTAAATACATTGGATGTAAACTGCCCGGAACCTCCCAGAACACAAGAACACTTTGTTTTACTGGATCTGCATGCATTCACAACATGGCTAGGGAGGGTGCTCGTAATCCAAGATGGCTGGCCGCTGACTGCTGAGTGATGACGTCACGTGCACTCCCTCTATAAGTGTTGCACTTTCACCCGATATCCCAGTCGCATTATCCTGATACCGAGCCAACCAGTCCTTGCCCTATCCTAATAATGCTGAGCGCCTATATAGGAAGTGACAAGTATCAATTTATAAGTCATTCATTTGACTCGACCGGGAATTGAATTCCCGACCTTCCGTACGGGAGGCCTGCACTCTACCGATTCGGTCACCGTGTCCGGTGTCCTATGGAGGAAACAGGCCCTACACACTCAGCCACCGTGTCCCAAATGTAGGTGAATGTTATTAAGAAATGGAATTCAATTAATAGCCAAATTCAAGCTGGACATCTGTGGTACTGTCTTGGTCTGGTCCCTCGCCCAGGAGTGTTTACCTGTTTCTGCTCAGGCCAACCTTTTGCGATGTTGGGTGTTAGTAGCCTATGATAGTTTTTTTTGTATTTTTCCAGATTTTGTACATCTACTTGGGAGTCGTGCAGGCTAGCGGGAGAGGATCACGTCCCATTTTGATTTGTTACAGCATCCTTTCACCCACAATACTTCAGACACTAGAATTGATTTACCATTAACCAGTTAAATAATGTATGAACTAATAACGACTTTATAGTGCTGCCCCACTAAGAGACCAGGCCACCGGCACCATGACTCAATATCCCACTGTCACATTATCCTGATACTGAGCGAACCAGTCCTTGCCCTATCCTATTAATGCCGAGCGTCAAGGTCCGTAGTGGCAAAGTAGCAATTTTGTAAAGTCGTTGGTTTGACTCAGCCGGGGTTTAAAACCATCACCTCCCATGCTGAAAGCCAGCCTGCACTTCTACCGGTTCGGCCACCCCGTCCGATTAACCAATATGCGATCCAACGTACAATAACAGTGTTTAAAATAAGGCATGTCCGCTTGTCCCGGCCAAGTGAGATTAGGCACAGACAACCAGAATATGGCTCGAGCTTTTCGGTTGGAAAAATGACAATTTTGAGCTGATAATCATACTTAAAGTAAACCAGCTATAACAATACCTGAGCGATAACAATACTTAGACACTAGAATTGATTTACCATTAACCAGTTAAATAATTTAAGAACTAAATAATAATCATGATAATCAAATGCATGAAATGGGGGAAAGTGAAAATTCAGTCGGACAACTAAGAATCACACCAGACTTCTATGGATAAATGAAAATATTTGCTTATTTCTATCACTGAATGAGTAGAAGCGGTCACAACCAAAGATGTGTGTCTGTATACACGATTCAGTCATTGCTTAAGGCCCTGCCACATTGTGCTGTATTGCATCAGCGTATGCCGACGTACATGATTTTGCACCAACACGTTGGTGTACGCTGGTGTATGCTGATTTATTCTGGTGTACGCTGGTGTATGCTGAGACAAGTTATGGGTACGTTTGGCATAAGTAGTATTCGTTAACAGCCCACTGGTGTATGGCGAGACAAGTTATGGGTACATTTGGCATAAGTAGTATTTTTGAGCATGTTCAAAATTCCAGCCATATGACAGCGTGTGTCACATATGTCGGCATATGCTTATGCAGTGTGACATGGCCTTTAGTCATAAGTGACGGTTTTGTATTTACAAGAGGAAGCACTTCCCAGTTGAACAGCTAGTAGTTCAAGAATGGGCCATGAATAGGACACTGTGAGCTCAAGTTCTTCTTTCCAGCAAGCTCCCGAAGCAAACATCATAACAACTGCTCCCGGTTCTATATATAACCTTTCCGTTGACGGAAACATCCCTGTCGCTATTTTCTATATAAAGCTGTCATGTTTCACTAATTTTTCCACAATCATTTTTTAAGAAAACAAAAGCAAGATAAGATGGAGAGATTGATTGATTGATTGGTGGTTTCTTTACACCGTGTCCATATTCACGTCGAGAATTTAATTTTTTTTTTATTCAACCATCGCTTTTACAGAGGGCAAAAGCATACAATCAATGTGTCAATATAGACTGTGAATTTCAAAAGCTCAGTTATATAATTCATATGACGGAAATAAACAGATGTGCCCTTATGTGTGGTGAAGGTTATTTATATTTAAACGGCGTGGTCTGAGAATTGGGGGAGCGGGACATAGCTCAGACGGTAGCGTGTACACATGTGAAGGTGTCGGTCATCCAATTGATCCTGCAGTGCACCCATTTGCAGTTTGGTATATTTCCCGTTCCAACGAGTGGTCCACAACTGATAAATCAAAGGCTGAAGTATGTGCTGTCCTGTCTGTGGGAAAGTGCATATAAAAGACCCCTTGCTGCTTATCGGAAAGAGTAGCCTATGTGGTGGCATTGGGTTTCCTCCAAAGAAATATGTTAGAATGACCATATCTTTGCTGGCCAATAGCCAATGATATGAAAATCAATGTGCTCTAGAGGCATCGTTAACAAAACAAGCTTTTGGTCTGTGAATTGCTCTACAAGTAATATTTGCTATACAAAATTTGGGTTCATCTTTGAACATTTCTAGACAGTGATCTGTTAGCAATTTTGAAACCTCGGTCGCACAATTAGCTACGAGACGGCTACAACGAGACATTGAAGGAAACTCTTCTTTTTTTTAACCCACCCAAAAACCATGCATAGTGCTCCATTTCTTCATCCATGCCATTATGCGGAATGGCATATTTGGATTGGAATCATGAAGTACTAAATATAGTGGTTGCTCAGGTCCTGTTCGTGTACGCTTAATGCATGTAGAATATATCAAGCAGGTTAAGTTAGGGTATTGGGGTTTTAAGTCCTGGCAACATCTGAGGTGATATCAGGATGGGTACGGATTTGTGACAGTGCATTCCTGAATGGTGGCTTTATAGTGCTGCCATCTGCTGGCAGCATGACCCATATCCCATTAAGTCACACTATTAAGACGCCAACGAATGCAGAGCGTCAGGTAAGGTGGCGACATAATCAGACTTGCGCAATAGAAATGGACGCGCTCTCCACTCGGCCATGTGTGCAGTGCCATATCAAGCTGACGCAGCCCCCATGTTGCTCAAGACAAAAGGTTGGTTGGCTGGCTGATTGGTTGTCTGAGTTTTTCGTCCTGGCAACATCTAAAGTCATGTCAGGACGGCTACCTGCTGGTGACAGTGCGCACTCATGGTGACTTTATAGTTCTTCCCCACTGGGAAATCAGGGCACCGGCACCATGACCCGATATCCCACTCAGTCATATTATCCTGACACTGAGCTAACCAGTCCCTGTCCTATCTTATTAATGCCAGGCACCAGGTTAGGAAGCGACACGTATCAATTTTATAAGCCATTGGTTTGACTCGTCTGGGAATCGAACTCCCGATCTTCCACATGCTAGGCCCGCGCTCTAACGATTCGGCCACCTACTTTTGACTATATGTGCAGTGCCACATCTAGCGGACGTAGCCCCATGTTGCTCGAGACAAAAGGAGAGTCGCCGTCTAACGGTTAGAATCCAATTCCTACTCCTCGTAGCAGGTGCAGAATAGGGACTGAAAGCAGAGTGTCGCAACAAAACAAGCAATGGAGTGGTACCCATGAGCCCAACATGGAATTCCACCTTTAAGGGCCTGTCACACTACAACGTATAGCCTTAATGTATGCCGATGTATGTGATTTTCGACCAACACGTCAGCATACGTCGTCATACATTATGTATAGGTTGGGCGTAAGTCGGGTACGTTGTTAAACATCGTCTTATGTCGCAGCTCCGAAAAAATTGTGTGCATGCTCAAAATTTCCAACATGTGTCGACGTGTGGCTCATACATCGAACATACGCTGCGTGTACGTTCAGGATATGTCAGAGTACGTTAGGGATACGTTGCTGCACGTTAGCCATACGTTCAGCTGGTGGGAACGTGCAGTCCGCGTACAGCCAACAGATGCATTACGTACTCCTAACATACTTTGAACATATGCCTGCCATATCTCCAGCATATTTAACATATACGCCATACTTCTAGCGATGGAGTAACGTATGTAACATTGGTCAGCGTACCGTGAGCGTATGCGAGCATTTTGCGAACGTTTTGCGAACGTTTTGGAAGGCACATGAACGCTCTCATACGCTAGCAATAGGTCAGAGATACGTTCTGCATACGTTACGTATGTTGTGTGTATGTTGTGTATATGCCCATTGCTATCCCCCGCCACTGAAAGGTTCAACGAATGCTGACGTACTGGCAAATTTTCTAACGTTGAGCACGCGCTGACACCTTACATCGTATTGTGACGGCCTTTACTGGCGATTTGAGGCAGTATTAGCTGCCTCCTGGTATAATATAATATTCATCAGTGGGTAAACCTCTGCTTGAAAATGTATACATGTTTACATACATGTACATACATAAATAGATGCATACATAGTAGTAGTAAGAGTAGTAGTAGTACTAAGAATAGTAGTATGAGAATAGTAGTAGTACTAGTATGGTAGTGGTGGTGGGTGGTGGTGGTGGTGGTGGTGGTGGTGGTGGTGGTGGTGGTGGTGGTGGTGGTGGTGGTGGTGGTGGTGGTGGTGGTAGTAGTAGTAGTAGTACTACTAGTACTAGTAGTAGAGGTGGTGGTGGTGGTGAAAATAACATCGACACCGACATTACTACTACAACTACCTAAGCTTTACTTTAAAAAAAAATTAAAACACAAAAAAACACTTTTGAACTAAACCTAAAAATACCCAAAAAGCCCACACTTCCCAATGTACATTGCACGGGTATTTTTCAAAAATTATTTCTGGAATAAGTAGATATCGATGGAAACTCTCAGAGAAAAGTGAGTAATGGGGGGGGGGGGGGGGGCAGCGGTTTTGTGGTATGATGTTCAGAGGAAGTTTTCGTTAATAAAACGCGCCCGTGGCACCAACACTTGGGAAAGCACTGTCCAGATATGGACTTCTCAGGGGTGCAGAGTCAGACAAGTAAATGATTATAGCTCTGTGAGGGCGGAACAACAATGGTTCGCCGACTAGGTCAACAGCACTGGGAATAGAATGCTCAAAATCAACAAACTCCTGCAATCAGTTCAGGGATGAAAGTGGTTTCTGGCAACAAAAAAACACGGAAATCAAGCCGAGATTATAACACTCGCGAGAATTTCCACGAAATCGCGGGTTTCAACCCCAACCCCCCACACACACATCCCAACTGTCAGAAAATCGTGGGAAAATGTCGGAAGTCAAGTTTCAACTATCCTTGTTGTGCCTACATTATTGCTAATACCTAACTCGTTCTTGTTTGGGATTCATGTTCTAGCAACATCTAAGGTCATATAAGAACGGGATTCAAACTAGCCAATAATCGATGACTATACACACATAATGGAAATCCGCGAAATTGCGGAGATCTTTCATCCATGTTTACTCCTTGTCTCCCCCCCCCCCCCCCCCCTTGCCAATGAAGCTCGATTCTTTTTGACGATAGGGCATTGCATCCGTCTCTTGTTTTTTTTTACTGAACTGAATTACTGATAGTGAGTGGTTGCTTATATATATACTAGTTTTTGCAATACTCTAAACAAAACAACAAAACATGAGGATAATCTGACTGAGTAGGATATTGTGTTATGGTGTCCAAGTCGGGCAGCATTATAAAGTCACAATGGGTGCGATATGACCTTAGATGTTAGACGTAAAACCCCAAACAATATATAAGTCTCATACTAACTGACAGGTTGCATTTTAATGCATTTTACTTGATACTTTGATTACTATTTACTGCATTCTCTTCCGACACCCTAGCTGCTTGCTCTACCAATGCTTTAATAATTATGTAATATATAATACATAATACATACAATATATTATATATATAAAAATAGCTGCATACATGTGTGACTGACACTGGTCGACACCCATTGGAGGAGAGGTGGGCCGCAGCTGGCGCCACCTGTCAAGTGTGGTGTCTTATGGAGTATAACAATGGTAATAACGATAATTAATATATAGTAATTAATATATATAATGGAAACAATTCCCATCGTATTTTTATACTCGCATAATACCGTATACATAACATATTATATGTAACATGTTATATATGTTGTAATTTTAAAAATATATTATATATACATATATTCTCGACGAAAGTGTCTATACAATGTGGTGTGCGGCAAGTAACAGAGCCTGGTAATCTTGGGGTGCACTCATAGTTCACCCATGACGGTAATAAAGAAAAATTAAGGAACAGTTGATTGCTCCAATGTAAAGTATGTCTACGATAGCCACCAGTCTTATCTGACTCTGGCCGCATGACAGTCGCTGACAGTGAAACATCACAGAACCATGGCCAATAAGGTCTGCTTGTCAAAAAACACCACACACGCACGTCTCCAGTCTGTGGACACACACACACTGTCACGAATAAGGTCTGCTTGTCAAACACCACAGACCCACATCTCCAATCTGTGGGCACACAGACTGTCACAAATAAGGTCCGTCTATCAAACACCACACACCCACGTCTCCAGTCTGTGGACACACATACTGTCACAAATAAGGTCTGTCTGTCAAACACCACACCCACATCTCCAGTCTGTGGACACACAGACTGTCACGAATAAGGTCTGTCTGTCAAACACCACATACCCACGTCTCCAGTCTGTGGACACACAGACTGTCACGAATAAGGTATGTCTGTCAAACACCACATACCCACGTCTGCAGTCTGTGGACACACAGACTGTCACGAATAAGGTCTGTCTGTCAAACACCACACCCACGTCTCCAGTGTTTAGACATCTATACTGAGAGAGGTAGCAATGGCCTCCCGACACCCACACCCCTCCCCTGCACCCCGTCTTTTCTTCCCCACTTTCCTGCCCCCCCCCCTCCAATCAGCCCCCACCTTCGGCATTGTAGGAACTGATAACCTAAGGTTTCAGTCACACTATGGCTTGCGAGCACTTTGCGACCAAAAGCTGGCGACCTCCTTGAGACCAAAGCTGGTGACCCCCTTGAGACCAAAGCAAAAGAAAGGCGCGGAAAACAATGGTCGGTCATCGGTCGGCGATCACTCGCCCGCCACTCAGCGACCATTATGGTTGCAGGTGCTGGACCAAAAACCGCATAAGGTCACCAACCAGCTCTTGTGACTGATCAGCGACTGGTTGGCAAACCAATCTGCGAACAGTCAGCTTTTTGGTCACAAAGTTGCCGCAAAGTGGTTGCCAGTGGTCATCAGTGGTCGCAAGCCATAGTGTGACTGGGACTTAACATATTTAGATAACTCAGAAATAACCAACCTGCCAGTATGAATGACCTCCAGTAAGAGCAGTACACTACCCGAGCCACCAACAATGCCTTGATTAATATAATTAGCACCAATATTATAGACATCCTTTCACAACCATCCTACAGGTATTGTCAATCTGTTTAATAAACATGTCAATCTGTTTAATAAACAGACGCGCAGTATAAAATGGCTGAAAGTCCAGCAGCCCAGAGATGGAGACAAAAAAGATGTACTTTATAAAAAAACTAAAAAACACCCTTCTATCCGAACTTCCACATTATATTATCAGTCACTCTGCTTCTGCCTTCCCCCATCTCCATCAACAATTACTCTTCTACATGAGGCATATCTACCAACTCCCTAACAAAGGCTGTCCGCGGAAATTCCAGTAGAAAGTGCCAATATTGCAAATAGACACGTGGTCTAAATGTGTACTTTGAGGTGATGCCACAACAATCACATCAGGCAATAATTGATTAATATTAACGTAGAAAGCAGACTATTTTTATTTAAATCAATTACAATCAACCCTCTAAGCTAATTTGTTCGCTGCACCCAATGTCAGATTAGCAAGATAGTGAAATAAATTATTTTGATTTTAGAAGGACCAAATGGCTGGCCAATCTATCCTATGGCTGTTTTGGTTGGACAGTGAGCACCCAAATATCGGATTAATTCAGACTGACTACCTGTGAGCATCCACTAACAATAACAAGCTGACTATTAGTTTACTTTTTGGGGGTTTTATATCCTGGCAATATATAAGATCATATCACGACAGGTACTGACTTGTGACAGTATGCACACATGACAAATCTATAGGTGCTGCCCCACTGGAAGACTGTGCCACTGGCACCATGACCCAACATTCCACTCAGTCACATTATCCTGATACTGAGTAAACCAGTCCTTTTTTATTAATGCAGCGCGCCAAGTTAGGTAGCGCCAAGTATAAATTTTGTAAGTCATTGGCTTGACTCGTGTCAGCGTTTAACCCATGACCTCCCACATGTGAAGCCAGCCAGCGCTCTTGCCAATTTGGCCACCCCGTCTAATGGCTGACTAATATTTGTTATTATTGAAAAAGAATCAACAATTAATTAGTAACAGGCAAATACTCTCAGTTCGTTCCACACCCCTCCAGCACACTCCCCTATTATCTCCAAATGTCATCTTGCCGGTTATTCCACTGAACACACTTTCTTCACAGTCTGCTAAGCTAGCCGCCTTGTAATGGCTCTAGTCAGGATACTCGCCTCCCAGACGAAGCGGGTCCTAATATAGCATTAGGCCTATTATTGTACATTGGAACTACGTGATGCATCGTAAGGCCCATTGGTGGTGAGCCTACCTCAAGGAGTAATTTCAGCGGCTTCACGAGACAAAAAACTGCCATTTCAAAGGTGTGCTGAATTTACTGAACATTATATACTGTATTCTCGCGGGTTAACGCCCTGGGTGTTTAAATTGGCAAATCACTGAAGTCGAGGGTGGGTGTTTACCCACACATGGGGATTTTAAATGGTGGGCATTTACAAAATATTGGCCAAGTTGGGGGGGGGGGGTGTTAACCCGTGAGAATACGGTAGTTTCTGAACAAGACTAACTGAGAGAGTCCTAGCAATGTAATAAAGTTCTATGTAACTTATGTTTTCAAGGCAATTATTGATTGATTGATTGGTGGTTTCTTTGCGCCGTTTCTTTATGCCGTGCCATATTCATGGCGAGAAGTGTTTATTTTTGTTAAACCATAGTTTTTACACTAAATGTAAAAGCATACAATATATTATTTGTCAAAGACATTATGCTAACAATATTTAAGGGTTTTAATGTTTTTAAATTATTCGTTTATTGTAAGACTAAAAGTTTGCATAAGTGCAAAACCTCAAGGCAATGAACATTATTTTTCGGATTTAGGTATCACAATTACAAGTTATAAAGTTGGCTACGCAATAATGAAACGTGTGGCTTAAATTTGCTAACCGTATTTGGCAGCATAAATTACTATACAAAATAATAATAATGTCGTGGGGGTGATGAAAATGGGAAATACTGCGCCTAGAGCGGGACTCGAACCCACATCTCTTTGCATTCCGGGCCAGTGTGCTAACCATTACACCACCTAGGCTCCCTGATATCAATACACTCCCCATGCCTACCTGTCTATGTGGTTACTTGCCTGAGAGGTCAGTGCAGACCACTACACTCGTCCCCCTGGAATTGTAAGTCTTGTAATGCTTACAATTACATACATACAGGCAATGCACTAACACATACATACACAGGGTAGGTTCAACAACCATACAGCGCAAAGCTTGTACAGGATCCTGATCACGGCAACCAGTGTCGTGGGGGTGATGAAAATGGGAAATACTGCGCCTAGAGCGGGACTCGAACCCACATCTCTTTGCATTCCGGGCCAGTGTGCTAACCATTACACCACCTAGGCTCCCTGATATCAATACACTCCCCACGCCTACCTGTCTATGTGGTTACTTGCCTGAGAGGTCAGTGCAGACCACTACACTAACAAAATTTAATTGAGAAACAATTCTGTTGTTGCAAGGTCACGATACCTTCACGAGCATGATATTTTAATTTTCTTTTTGTATTTTCTTTGTACATGACTTTGATATTTTATTAAGTAACAAAAACAATAAAATATTACCCATATAACTTATAATAATAGTTTAGCATTGAATCCATTGGTTTTTTTTCATTTTCGAAAACAATGGCAATGTCCGCAAAGTGACCTAATATTTGGATATTAGACCAACCATAGTTTGGGTTCTAGTGAAGCAATTTGTATTCCGTAAAAGGTTATGAGATGAAGAAAAGGAGCTCTTTTCAATAGCTTAGAGGAGGTGCAGTTTTAGTTAAAAACTAATTTGAGCTGAACTCCCTAATAATAAGCAACATTATATAACTTATGAGACATTTAGACTTCTATAGATTTTATTTGTTTGTTCTTTGGATAACCTTTAAATAGTGAGTTGGTCATTCCACGCCAGGCCATTTCAAGGTCATGTCAATGCCAATCTCAATGTCAATGCCATACGTAAGCCATAGCAATGTCAAGTCAATGCCAGATCAAGGCCATCTCTAAGGTCATGTCAAAGTCACCTCAAAGGTGAGCGGGGGGCGGGAGGGGCGGGACGGGTGGGAGGGGTGCCTCAGGGCTACCTTGGCTTCCCTGTGCACCGCATCTGTGAGTCCTCTGGGTGACAGGAACCTGTCAGTTCGGAGGGAAGCAAATTGACTTTGCTGCCGACGACAACACACGGCCAGTCGAACCTGACACAGTGTGTATGACGACAGTAGGGCCCGCTCAAGAAGCCAAACCTCACACAGTGTGTATGATGACAGTAGGGCCCGCTCAATAAGCCGAACCTCACACAGTGGGTATGACGACAGTAGGGCCCGCTCAATAAGCCAAACCTCACACAGTGTGTATGATGACAGTAGGGCCCGCTCAATACGTTGAACCTGACACAGTGGGTATGATGACAGTAGGGCCCGCTCAATAAGCCAAACCTGACACAGTGTGTATGATGAGAGTAAGGCCTGCTCAATAAGTTGAACCTGACACATTGGGTATGACGACAGTAGGGCCCGCTCAATAAGCCGAACCTGACACAGTGTGTATGATGAGAGTAAGGCCTGCTCAATAAGTTGAACCTGACACAGTGGGTATGATGACAGTAGGGCCCGCTCAATAAGTTGAACCTGACACAGTGGGTATGATGACAGTAGGGCCCGCTCAATAAGCCGAACCTGACACAGTGGGTATGATGACAGTAGGGCACGCTCAATAAGTTGAACCTGACACAGTGGGTATGATGACAGTAGGGCCCGCTCAATAAGTTGAACCTGACACAGTGGGTATGATGACAGTAGGGCCCGTTCAATAAGTTGAACCTGACACAGTGGGGACCACTCAATAAGTTGAACCTGAGACAGTGGGTATGATGATAGTAGGGCCCGCTCAATAAGTTGAACCTGACACAGTGGGTATGATGACACTAGGGCCCGCTCAATAAGCCGAATCTGACACAGTGGGTATGATGACAGTAGGGACCACTCAATAAGTTGAACCTGAGACAGTGGGTATGATGACAATAGGGCCCGCTCAATGAGCCGAACTTGACACAGTGGGTATGACGACAGTAGCAGACATGAGCAGAGAAGTAAAACAAATTAGCTGATTGTGGGTGTATGCCTCAAAACTCGGCCGAAGGCCGAGTAGGGGGAGGGGGGGTGTAGCCTCTAAGAAATTCGGGTCGATCCAAAACTTGGCAAAAGACAAGTCACCCCCCCCCCCCAAATGTTTTCTCCTCGGATTTACACGTATCTCGTGAACAGCCCAGGAAGCATTTAATTGGCGGAAATCAGCCAATTGGCGGGAATTGCTCATGCCTGCAGTAGGGACCGTTCAATAAGCTGAACCTGACACAGTGGGTATGACAACAGCAGGGCCTGCTCAATAAGCCGAACCTGACACAGTGGGTATGACGACAGTAGGGCCAGCTCAATAAGCCAAACCCGACATAATGGGTATGACAACCGTGGGGCCCGCTCAATAAGCCGAACCTGGCACAGTGGGTATGACGACAGTAGGGCCCACTCAATAAGCCGAACCTGACACAGTGGGTATTAATATTAAAACAGACAGACACAAATCTTAGTTGGTTAATAATAGCTTGATAATCAACCGTCTCCCTGTTCTAATTAAATCAGCAGGGAGGAAAAAACTCACATGCAGTGCAGAATCTTTAGCTATATAAATAATATGCGATACTCCCAGTTCACACAAATTACAGGCAATCTGAAGCGGAAATGTAATTATAATACATGAATCGAAATACATTGTCAAGATCGATAGAGCTTTAAAAGTTGGTGATTGGGCATCTTTACTTCCAAGTTAAGGTTCACTAAATCCAATACAAGCGATAGCTAATATCATCACCACAATCTCCATTATGAAATGCGGAGTAAGTTTGGCCATGCTGATCGGTGAATAGTTTGAAAATGCCCACCTTGGCACTGCTCCAACACCAGGTGGGCATATTGCAACAAGATCAATAAGACACATGCGCTTGAAATGGGGCTTTGACTGTAGTGTAAACCCCCGCTGTCTGTTGCAAGTTGGTTGGTTGTTGGGGTTTTACGTCCTGGCAACAATAAAGGTCATATCAGGACGGGCACCGACTTGTGACAGTGCGCACTCATGGCGACTTTATAGTGCTGCCACACTGGGGAGTCAGGACGACAGCAACATGACCCGATATCCCACTCAGTCACATTATCCTAACACTGAGACCAAAACAACCCGTGCACTATCCTATTTATGCCGAGCGCCAGGTATGGAAGCTACAAGAACCAATTTTGTACGTCATTGGTTGGACTCGACCGGGAATCGAACTCCCGACCTTCCGCACGGAAAGCCTATGCTCTACCGACTGGCCCACTGCATCCAGTGATGTTGGAGGTAAGTTGGCACTAGTTACTTATTGGTGTATATTATATCTAGGGTGTACAGAAGGCAGAAGGAAACTATAGTTGCAGTTTGTTTGTGGGTTTCCATAGCAGAATTGGTACTGACTTGTGACAGTGCACTCATGGCGATTTTATAGTGCTGCCCCACTGGAAGATCAGGTCAAGTATCCCACTGAGTGGCATTATCCGGATACAGAGAAACCTGGTCCTCTATTATTAATGTCCGAAACCAGGTTAGGTTGAGAGAAGTATCAATTTTAAAAGTCATTACTTTTGATTCTCTAAGGGTTAGAAACATGACTATCCTCCAGTCTACATGTACAAAATAAGATCCTATAGTATTCGTAATGCCTGATTGCTACCCATTGCCTATATTGTTCATACCATAATCATCATAGGTTCAATATAGTGAAACCTCGATATAATGCGATCGTCCGTCAGTCAGTCCGTCCATTTGTCCGTCTGTCCTCAACTGCACATTTTAGATATGCGATAAGAGGCAGTGACATGCTTAACTCTGAGATTAGAAAACCAGGACATGTGGAGTGGTTGTGCCCCCTGGTGGGAAACCAATGCGACATATGTTGGCGATGGTGAGGAAGAGGGGTGATCTGACCTGAGGGTGTTGGGTGGAGGGGGAGGAGGGTGTGTGGAATGAGCGCTCTTTCATGTTAATAGAAAGACGCCGGTAGCCAGAACAATGGAGATACTAAGGGGGGGGGGGGGGGGATAATATTAAATATATTGGACGGATTGGTTTTCTTCTTTGTTTCCATTTGTCCGTCTCCCGTTGTGGTAGATCGTGGGATTCGAATCCGCAAGTCGGTACCTGTCCTGATATGACCGTTTAGCATTTGTGGCGGACGCACGGACGGACAGTTGGACGGACGGATGGACGGACGGACGGACGAACGATCGCATTATAACGGGGTTTCATTATATTGACACATGTCACTGCCTCTTATCGCATAGCTAAAATTGACAGTTCAGGACGGACGGAGGGCTGACGGAAGTACGGACAGATGGATGGATGGATGGATGGATGGATGGATGGATGGATGGATGGATGGATGGACGCACGGACGGACGAACGTACAGACGATCGGACGGACGGCTGACGGACGGACGATCGGACGGACTTGTTTATCTGGTCGCACAATGTATATACATTTCCTGAACTACTGCAGTCTGTAGCGCAGTCAGCTCATTCCACACCGTATGTAAGCGTTAACCTCACTGACACCATTAACCGTCAATGAAGACACTCGTCCCACGGCTACTATTCACGGCTACTATTCACTAATTTGATATGTTTGCACTTCAAATATCTCAAAACTTAGCCATTTAAAATAAAGTTTACGTCAATGTAAAGTAAGGTAGATAATAACAATCAATTTAATGTATTTATCTCAGAAAATGACAGAAATTCAAACCCATGGGTCAATACACCTTTAACTGATTGTAGGCTATGCCCTACTTTCTAAGTATGTAATATGCCATTGTCTACATTAGTGAGGACAGTCCTTGGGGCTGAATAATGCTGATGCCCTGTGGTCACACGACGATTCGGCCATAAGTAACTTCTAGTACTACAGTTGTTTCAAGCTATACACAGTATGACTAGTTATATTTGATCATAATGAGTGCGAATAACTTCAATAAGTAAACTTGTTTTAGTCACGCTAAAGTTTTGTTTGTTTTGTTTGTTTGTTGTTATTTTACGTCCTAGCAACATCTAAGGTCATATCAGGATGGGCACCGACTTGTGACAGTGCACACTCATGGCTCACATTATCCTGACACTGAGCCAAACAGTCCTTGCCCTATCCTAATAATGCAGAGCGGCAGGTTAGGAAGCGACAAGTATCAATTTTTAAGTCATTGGTTTGACTCAACCAGGATTCGAACACACAAACTCATGGGTTCAGATCTCCCGATCTCCCAAAACAGGAGACGGACGCTCTACTCATTCGGCCATCCCGTCTGATGCCTTTAAAGTAGAGTATCCATGGTTTGTCTCTGAACATTGGAATCAAAAACTGTTCACACTTAACTATTCACTAATCAACATTTCAACAGCTGTTCCTTGATGCTCGTGAGTGTGTTGATGGAGCGGGATGTATGTGTACGGGTACGTGTGTGAGGGCGTGTGTGTATGTGTATGTGTATGCAGGTATTGCAGGTATAGCAATACCTCAGGAAGTTTGACGCCCCTGCCCTGCAGAGTTGTAAACCACTGCCTTGTGGTACAGGTTCTTGACAGAACCGAAGGCTAAGGGAGCAAACCCTAAACAGAAAACCATGTCACTGTGGCAGCATTAAGGGCGGTTGATGTATGGAACTCCCAACATCTCCCGACCAGCCATTGCAGGGACAAATAGTTTTGCGCCTGTCTTGACATGTTCTTGCCGGTGTGAAATCTCTATTTGCTCCCCGAGAGAGTGCTGCTGGTAACTTGCAAAAGCCAGCAGCACTTCAACACTTTTGCAGGCAGCTTTCATAAAATGCACAACCGCACAAAACACCATACCAGCTCAGTCATCGGCCAGGTTACCAAGGACCGCGCTGCTCGAGCTCATCTTCCGTTGACAGCGGAAAATCAGCTAGGAGGAACACAACGATCAAGAGAAACCTGAAGCTGAGAGACATTAAGACTAACTCATGGACGCAACTCTCACAGCAGAGAGCTAAATGGAGAGCAGCAGTCAAGTAATGAAAGCAGTCTTTGTTGCATCGCGACTGACAGCATGATGATGATGATGATGATGATGATGATGTGTATGTACCCCCAATAGCCGATGTTTACTTTTTGTGCTGGGGGGGGGTCGTTAAACAAACAAACAAAAGGATGTGTGTATAAGTGTATGTGTACGTGTGTGGTGCATAGTTGAATGTCTGTGCGCTTGTCTGTGTGTCTATGCGTATGTGTGTTAATTTTGTATTAGTTTAGCTATTTTCTTCTATCTGCATTTTTTTTCTCTTTTAATTAAATTACTTTTTTAAAAATAAATATGTATAAATATAAATTTGTGTGAAGCCACGCCCCCCCCCCCCCCCCCCCGCAGACGCACACACACACAACAGGCATATAGACTCAACTATGTCACAGTGCGCACAATTAACTATGGAACCACGCCCCTAAAGCCTGGCGTATTGATCCACTAGGCCAGAGGGCACTTAGCGCAGCCAGTGCCTCCGCCGTGACGTCACCACTAACAGGCACTGTGGATCTCCGCCCGCAGGAGTTGGTTGGTTGGTTGTTGGAGTTTTATGTCCTGGCAACATCTAAGATCATATCAGGATCGGTACTGACTTGTGACAGTGTGCACTCATGGACACTTTATAGTGCTGGCCCACTGGGAAATCAGGCTTCCGGCACTGTATCCGACTCAGTCACATTATTCTGACACCAACCCAACCAGTCCTTCCCCTATTCTATTAATGCCAAATGCGAGGCTATGAAGCAACAAGTATCAATTTTATAAGTCATTGGTTTGACTCGACCGGGAACCGAACTCCAGACCTTCCGCACACGAGGCCTGCGCTCTCCCGATTCGGCCACCGCGCTCGGTCTGCCGGCAGGAGACCTGTACCCTGCGCGCGCAAACAACGGAAGCCCCTTCATCCGAGTACTTCCGGTGTGGAGCGCGTCACCTCTGCGCACTATAAAGTATAAGACGCTGAGGCAATGTGACGTCAGAGCTCAGGTTACGTAGTTGTGTGATGTTAACGTTGTGCCGTCACCGAACGAGGTGGCCGAATCGGAAGAGCGGACACAGGCTTTCCGTGCGGAAAGTCGGGAGTTCGAATCCCAGCCGAATCAAACTAGTGACTTATAAAAATGTATGCTTGTTGCTGTCGGCGTTCGGCATTAATAGGATAGGACAAGGACTGGTTAGCTCAGTACAGTATAACCCCGTTAAAGCAAACTTGAAGGGACCATAGAAATTTGCTTGGATTAACCGATCATTGGTTTAACCGAGCTGTGGCTTTGACTTTGACTTTGAGTAAGCATGTATTTCACATGTAATATACAATGTATGCAGACATTGGTTATTGTTTTTTTTTATGTATATACAGTATAACCCCGTTAAACCAAGCTCAGTTAAACCAAACGATCGGTTAATCCAAACTATTTTCGGCGGCCCGGTAAAATACTACCATTTATCATATAAAAAAGTCTCAGATGACCTTATAACCACATGAAAGTTTGGTTTAACCATACCAGAGTGGCCTGGGGTCCGACAATTTTGTTTGGATTAACCGATAATTTGGATTAACCGATTTTGGTTTAACCAACTTTTTTATATGATAAATGGTAGGATTTTGCCGGGTCGCCGAAAAGAATTTGGATTAACCGATCGTTTGGTTTAACCGAGCTTGGTTTAACGGGGTTGTACTGTATCAGGATGCGATTGTGTGGGATATTGGGTCATGGTGCGGGCGGCCTGGTCTCCCAGTGGGGCCACACTATAAAGTCACCATGCGTGCACTTTGTCACAAGTCGGTACCCATCATTAAGACGTAAAACAACAATAAACAAACAAACGTCACAATATGTGGAAAAACAAGGACATGGTGAGGGAGGGGGAAGGGGTGGCCTGCGAGACACCAACCCGATACCACGCTGGTACCTAGCTACCTATCAGATATACCGGTGTGGTACTTGATACACAGTAGTCTCCCCGGTATTCACGAAAGGGATGGCGGGAAACAGATGGCTGGAATCAGTAGAGCTGGTGGAAACTTACAGGCAGAATGTGTAAATTGCTGCCAATGGATGACGGCCTTACTGAATAAGTCAACTTACGCTGCCAACAGATGGCGGACCCACCATCCCTTATAGTACATAGTGAAAGCCCTGATACATGTAGTGGGCTGGTACTGTTAACATTAGTTGGTTTATATACATACATCTGGGCCCATATGTATGAGCCCGGGTTAGCGGTCGTAACCCTGGGTCGTGCGGATTTCCCGGGTTAGCGGCGGAAAGTCTGTATGTATGTGTCGGGGTTAAACTAACTCGGCGAGTTTAAAGTCGCCTGCACTAACCCCATGTGAAAGGAGGGTTAAAGGTGGGGTTAGGCACCGATTATGGCCAAATCTATTCAATGCGATCATATTTAACAGAATTACATACGCAATAAGTTAAATTTTATCAATTTAACCCTAAATTCGAACCCTCCTTAAGGCTACTGCCGCATTGGCGGCGATATTAATAGTTATATTTTCGAATCGACGAACGTACAGTCAACAAACCGCCGCCGCCGCCAGTATGGAAAGCGACGTCGATGCGGCGGCGGCGATTTGTTTACTTTACGTTCGTCGATTCGAAAATATAACTATTAATATCACCGCCAATGCGGCGCTAGCCTTAAGAACGGTTCGAATTTAGGGTTAAATTGATAAAATTTCACTTATTGCGTATGTAATTCTGTTAAATATGATAGCATTTAATATATTTGAGCCTAATATATGGCTACAAACGCAGAGGGATTTCCCAAATCTATAAATAACTGAAACGTTAGCTAACCCGCGTGCGCTTTGGTCTCATACATCCCCCGTGACACATTTGGAACTCCGGGTTTAGATAACCCGGGACCCTCCTTTAACCCTGGTACGGTTAAAAATTGGCTCATACATATGGGCCCTGGCATGTAAGTACCTCAAAGACAGTGACTCTTACTCATGCATGGATCACGCACTCACAATTACTCATGTATCACCCACTCACAATTACTCACACACTCACACTTACTCCTGCATTCACTTACCTATGCACTCACACTCATAATTACTCATGCAGTCACTCATGCACTCACTTACTCAAGCACTCACACACACTTCATCATCATCATCATCATCATCATCATCATCATCATGCTGTCGGTCGCGATGTGACAAAGACTGCTTTCATTACTTGACTGCTGCTCTCTATTTAGCTCTCTGCTGTGAGAGTTGCGTCCATGAGTCGGTCCACACACACTTACCCATGCACTCCCTTATACTCCCTTATACTGCACCCACTCATGCACTCACACTTACTCATGCACACTTATTCACACACTCACCCACACTTACCCGTGCACTGACACTTACATATACTGCACTCACACTCATGCACTCACACTTACCCATAGACTCACTCATTTATTCATTCATTCATTCATTCACTCACTTAGTCTCACACACACGTGCTAGTGTAGTTTCGGTGTTTGCATGTAGAGGGCGCTCACCTTGTCTGGGCGCTGCCCCTGGGGAGCGGGTAGTCCGTGTTGAAGCCGGTAGGTGTCGCGGAACTCTATCATGGACGTGAACACGTTCGGCCTGCAAGGAAACAAGTGGCGCATGTCAGCCGGAAACAGGCAACACCTCATTTGCATTCAGGCGAGATATTGACAGACTTGACACTGACACTGACACTGACACTGACACTGACACTGACACTGACACTGACTGACACTGACACCAGCATTCCGGAGACAGGAAAGAGCGGCCGTTTGCAATACTACAAGCTGGTTAGTTGTTTTTTTGAGTTTTACATCCTGGCAACATCTAATGTCATATCAAGACGGGTACCGACTTGTGACAGTGCGCACTCATGACTTTATAGTGCTGCCCCACTGAGAAACCAGGCTGCCAGCACCATGACCTGATACCCCAATCAGTCACAGTATCTTGACACTGAGCCAACCAGTCCTTGCCATGTCCTAATAATGCCGAGCGCCTGCCTGGCTAGGAAGCGACAAGTATCAATTTTTAAGTCATTGGTTTGACTTGACCAGGGTTTGGATCCGTGGATTAGAATCCCACGATCTACCAATATGAGAGACGGACGCTCAACTCATTCGGCCATCCCGTCTAATACTACAAGCAGCAGCAGTTATTGCAGCACATATTGCCCGATATGCCATCTCAGGACTTTGACAGCTGCACTTGTGGGATTGGTGTTAAGGGCCTGTGGGCTAATCTCTAAACGCCGCGCATGCGCACAGAGCACACACATTGATGCACCCCGGCAGGTTGCCGTCAGCCTGAATTGATTATTCAGTACAAGCGCGTCTCGGCTGCTCACTCCCGGCATCCATAACTATGTACAGGCGCCCAGCTTCATCAGCAAGGATTGCTCAGTATTGTCAGATGCTCAATAAGTAAATCGACTTCTCTGAATTTAGTTTTTATTGCCTCGGGATGAAAGTGGTCTTGAGCAAAAATCGCGAAAATTAAGCCGAGATTATTACACTGATGTAGAATTTCCGTGAAAATGTGAATGTTTCCTGGTAGGATTAGTACTCCTTTTTTTGTCGGAGAATCGCATGAAAATGCCGGAAGTCATGTTTCAACTTTCCTTGTTGTCCCTTTTTTATTGCCCATACCTAACTCGTTCTTGTTTGGGTTTTTATCTTCTAGCAACATCTATGGTCATATAAGAATGGAATTCGAACTACCTAATTGTTGTCATATAGACCTACATCGTGATTCCGTGGCATGTTGCTTAACGCTAATCATTAAATATTTTTTTAAATCGCAAAATTCGCGAAATCGCGGAGAGCTTTCATCCCTGAATTTTTTAGTGAAAGAAAGTTATCTTGATCACTCACCCCGCATCCTCAATTTTTGGTCTTCCTTCTATATAATGTTGTGACAACTTATTGCTTGTAGAATATTCTACCACATTTCTCAAATGTATTACTTAATTTGCCAATATTAAGTCAGTATACACAAGTTTTAAACAACCAACTTGCTGAAAAGTTAAAGGTTGTGAAAATATTCAACAGCAACAACAGAAACAAACACACACACATAGAAGAAATCTCACATGACAAAACAAGAGTGTTGGTATTAGCAACAATTGTGAACACCTAAAAATATATATTAACAAAATGTTAATGAGGGAAGGGGAGAGGATTATTTGGTAAGTCAGTTAAAAAAAATAAAAATCCATAGAGGATAATTAAAAGGAAGTCAACTTGTTGATTTTAAGCGGAAATCGTCATACATAACATCCATCAATATCACTTAGGAGTCGTCCAACGTTTTCAAAATTTTCAAGTTAGTACAGAAAGTACTACTTTTCCAGAGCCCCCCCCCCCCCCCCCCCCCCGCCCCAAAAGTAGTACATATAAACAATTTACTACAGACTCTGATATTTTGGGACATCATGGGATTCAAACGCCCGTGTTTGAACCACGGTTGAGTGAAGCCAATCACTTACAATTTGACGTCTCACTACCAAGCCTGGTATTCGGCATTACTAGAATAGGGCAAGGAGGTGTGGAATGAGGAAGACCAATCGTATGCAATTGAAAATTCTTGCTTAATCAACTAATGTACTATAATGGAGGTAATGAAAATGGGAAATAGTATGCCTAGCGCAGGATTCGAACCCACATGTCTTGCCATTCCAGGGCTAGAGTGCTAACCATTACACTACCTCGGCTCCCTGATGTAATCACCCTACCCACACCTACCTCTCTATGTGGTTACTTGCCAGAAGCCTACTACAATACCACAACAACAACAATCTCCGGGAAATATAATTTTATTAAATGGTAAAAGTTGTACTTTAACTGACAACCCCATCCTCTGTCGTACGCTTTGTAAGACCGTGAAAATGTTGACAACTTTGGATGGCCCCACACCTAGCAGAATGTACGCGTTCTCTTAAAGCTGCATAGTCCGATGAAATATCAAATTTTAAAAACCAAACCAATTATCTAGATTTGATTTTACATGTCTAACTTAGATACTGATGCACTTATTAGGCATTTGTTTCTGCGCAGAAGGCAATTCTGAACAGAACATGTTACTGCAGAAGTCTATAGCACAGGGCAGTTAATTCGAATGATATAAATCGACTTGCCTAGTTCGCTTCACATTCGCCGTGTGGACGCTACGCTAAAGCGATTTAGGGCTGAATCGATTCAGTTAGATCGGTTCATCTATACCACCTCACGCGGTAGTATAGATGAAGCGATTTAGCTTAAATCAACTAAGTGGCATGTGTGGACGGTAGCGGTTTACTTGAAGCGTCACACTATATAATATAATTTGGTCTATGAACCTGCTAGAGGTGCACATATATTTTTTTCATCAATTATTTTTAGGTTTTCACTGCCCAGCAGAAGTTTTGATCGTTCCAAAACAATACGATTCAGTCCACGATTCGAACCCACACGCTCTCGTGCCGAGGTCGACTAACCGAAACTGGCGCTGGTTAGTATGGACTTGCTCATGCGCAGATATTGATTTCCGGCTAAAAGTACTGCATGTGTGGACACGACACTAAATCGGTTCATATAAATCGACTTGTCTAAGTCGACATAAACTTTGCCCGTGTGAACACAGCTTTGGGTGTCAGAGTTTTGGCAAGCTTGCCAAAACTAATTTTCCATGTTTGCACTAAAAATATCTCAAAAGTTTACCATTTAAAATAAAAGTAACTTTGAACTAATGTAAGGGAGATACTATTGATCGATTTAATATATTTATCTCAGAAAAAAATACAGGAATTCAAAACCATCGGACTATGCAACTTTAAGCCGGTCAACATGCCCCATTTCCATATGCTTCTCACACAGTGACACCAGCCAGATTGGTCCACTATGGTTCATGCCTGTATGGTCAACAGGCAATTGTGACCTTTGGCTTCGTCCACATCACCGATTGGTTGGTTGATTGCTAGAGTTTTACGTCCTGGCAACATTAAAGGTTAATCAGGACGGATACCGACTTGTGAGAGTGCACACTCATGGTGACTTTACAGCACTACCCACTGGGAAATCAGGCCGCCAGCACTATTACCTGATATCCCACTCAGTCACATTATCCTGACACTCTGCTAACCAGTCTTTGCCGTATAGTACTATTAAAGCCGAGCACCAAGCCAGGAAGCGACAAGTATAGATTTGGTAAGTCATTGGTTTGACTCGACCGGGAACCTAACTCTCGATCTCCCACACGGGAGGCCTGTGCTCTACCGATTCGACCACCACGACCGGTCTGGTCAACTATAGTCCATGCCTGCATGGTCAACCCGTGTGTGCGCTATATTTGACTGCGACTGCATCACAGATGATCACATGCAGAGTCAGTAAGATAATATCAACAGTTGCCAATCCGACGACAAAAATACTTGGCAGAAAAAGAATCCCTGGATGATTTGAGTGATTCGCGGTTGAGTTATTCAGATTATTAACTTATTCGTGATTGATCTGATTGATTGATTTGATTGATTGATTTGAGTGGATAGATTGAGTGAAGGATTTGAGTGGATAGTGAGTGGGTGATTTGAGTAAGCGATTTGAGTGAGTGAGTGAGATTTTTATATTTGTGTATATTTCAAATGCAGGAGTCCCCCCCCCCCCCCCCCCCATTGTCATTCATGCATCTACCTGGAGTCGTCTGAGTGGTCCGCAGCTCCAAGCATTGCTCCCATACAGGATTGTTTGTTTGTTTGTTGTTGTTTTACGTCCTAGCAACATCTAAGGTCATATCAGAGAGGAGTGAGTGACGAATGATGACTGGTGAGTGGTGAGTGAGAAGTGAGTGAGTGATTGAATGAGTGAATTTACACCATGTTCACAGTGAAACGCTATTAAGATTATTCAATTTTTTAATTATCCATCAGTGACATAAATAAATTTATTACATTTTTTTTTAAACACAAGTCCTTCGAAAATTGCTAAATTTGTGTTTAAAAAGAAGGGGGATTTATGTCAGAAGACAAAGGTAAAAGTCGAGTATTTTAGTGAGAGATTTTGCTGCGTCTGGCTACGTGCCAGCCCATAGTAGCCCCGCCCCATCTCGCTGCTACCTCCACTGCCTACCGTCTGACAGGCGTGTCCCAGAAACTCCATTAACCAGCGTAAGCCAGTTATCACAGGTCCATCCCACGTGCGCAAACGTTGTTGGCCGAGTAATCAAGCACAGCTCTTCGCAGACACTGTACGGAAGCTGCGGAGGAGTGCGCATGTGCACTATAAGATGGCACAACCGTTGAGCCCATGCGCGGGTGTATCTATAGGTGGGAAATAATGCAGTGAGAACAGTGATAGTGAACCGCTCTCCAAGGATAGTCTGGACTGGCTTGTCAGTTGAATGGAGATAGGATAGCGCTAGGAGAGTACTCCATGAAACTTGACTTCCGGTGGGTTTTTTTTCACGATTCCCTGGCAGTGTTAAGCCATTAAGAGAATTTCTGTATTTTCACCCCCCCTCCCCTCCTCAAACACACTCAGTTCAGTGGAGGGCCAACACCAGCCAGTCACTGACTCAATCAACACCGGCTATCACAGAGTCTGAGGCAGGGTAAACTGTTTCAAGTATTTTGGTAATTTATGTTGATAATTAGGTGGTAGATTGGTTGGTTGTTGGAATTTTACTTCCTGGCAGCATCTAAGGTCATATCAGGACAGGTACCGACTTTTGACAGTGTGCGTTCATGGTGACTTTATAATGCTGCCCCACTGAGAAATCAGGCCACCAGCACCATGACCTGATATCCCTCTCAGTCACAATATCCTGACACTGAGCTAACCAATCCTTGCCCTATCCTATTAATGCTGAGCGTCATGTTAGGAAGCGACAAGCATAAATTTGATACGTCATTGGTTTGACTCGACTGGGAATCAAACTCGATCTTCCACATGCGAGGCCTACGCTCTACCGATTCAGCCACCGCGTCCGGTAATAGGTTGTAGATGAAAGAAATACATAGAATTATAGAATTGCTTGTTTATGGTTTTTACATCCTAGATATATTAGGAACATCACAAATCGCAGATTACCAAAAATTGCGAGATGCTTCATCCGTGCCTTTACACTACAGGCCTGCAGGTTATTAGAGTTTTGTTGGTTTGTTTCTTGGAGGTGTACGTCCTAGCAACACTTAAGGACAAGTCAGGAGGTTATTAGGGTATAGTGGGAGATAACTGGTTATTGGAATACCATGGGAGGTAAAAAGAGATACGGACCATGACAATGTCCCCCTTCTTTATTGGTCTGCGCTGGGCCAACTATTTCAGCGCGTTGCATGCAAAGTGGTATGCTACCCAATTGCTCACACACAAAAAGGCTTAAGAATACTGCGGCTTTGTTTAGGAAGGTGCTGATTGAAAACATTCCTTTGGTTGACATCTGGCAAACCTCCCAGGTCTAGACTGTGACCTGACACTCAAACACGGGCAACCGGACGCGGTAGCCGAATCGCTAGAGCGCTGGCTTCCCATATGGGAGATCGGGAGTTTGATTCCCGATCGAGTCAACCCAACAACTTACAAAATTGATACTTGTCGCTTCCTAACTTGGCGCTCAGCATTAATAGGATAGGGTAAGGATTGGTTAGCTCAATGTCAGGATAATGTACTGACTTGTGACAGTGCGCACTCATGGCGATTTTATTGTGCTCTCACTGGGAGACCAGGCCAGTGGCACCATGACCTGATACCCCACTCAGTCGCATTATCCTGACACCAAGCCGACCAGTCCTTGCCCTCTGCTAATAATGCCGAGCACCTGACTAGGAAGCGATAAGTATCAATTTTTGTAAGTATTCGGTTTGACTGGACCGGGAATTGAACTCCCGACCTTCCGCACGGGAGGCCGGCGCTCTGCCGATTCGGCCACCGCGTCTGGTACACAATAGGTAGGGATAGAACTGTCAAGGACCATAAACATTAAGCATTCCGTGAGTATTCCTAGTAGTTCTAAGTGTACTACTGTGAATGTTTCTAGGATTTGAATATTCGGTTGAGAAATGGCGGATATTGGTCAAGATAAACTCAGATAACCAGATCTTTAATCCACTTGACCTAATTCACAGTGAAACCGAGCTATTACTGCATCAATCAAACTGTGCAGAATAAGTCTCGGTGTGAGTGGTTCGAATATGGTTTTTAGCCAACCTTAATGCTATGCGTGCAACCCTGACACCTGGAAGGCACAGCCTCAGGTACACTGCAGCCTGCCACTCATTTGGGTGCTGGGCTGATGAGTTAATGGAAGGCGAGCTGCTACCGGCACTCTAAGAAGGCTATCGACTCAACTCTCCGCGGGCGGGAAAATCAATGGTTCTTACGATTGTGGCAGCGCCATCACCACCCGAGCATCTGGAACAAGTACACATATTTCCACTCCTGTGTCCAAAACAGGCGTTTGCTAGACTGCGCGCCCCGTGTACACACCAGGGGATTGTAGAACGCACACCTGGCCACGGCCTTGTTTGTTTGTGTTTTAGGTACTAGCAACATCTCAGGTCTTATCAGGGAAGGTAGTGATGATCCAGCAATATAGCAAACATGGTTCCATGATCCAGCAACATGACAAACATGGTGTCACGATCTAGCAACACGACAAACATGGTGCCATGATCTAACAACATAACAAACATGGTGCCATGATCTAATAACACGACAAATGTGGTGCCATGATCTAACAACACAACAAACATGGTGCCATGATCTAACAACATGACAAATATGGCGCCATGATCCAGCAACATGACAAACATGGTTCCCTGATCCAGCAACATGATAAACATTGTTCCATGATCCACCAAAATGACAAAGATGGTGCCATGATGCAGTAACATGACAAGCATGGTGCCACGATGCAGCGATATGACAAACATGGTGTCTTGATCCAGCAACATGACAAACATGGTGCCATGATGCAGGAACATGACAAACATGGTGTCATGATCCAGCAACATGACAAACATGGTTCTATGACCCAGCAACATAACAAACATGGTGCCACGATTCAGAAACATGATAAACATGGTTCCATCACCTAGCAACATAACAAACCTGGTGCTACAAAGCAGCAACATAAACATAATTCCCTGATCCAGCAACGTGACAAACATGGTTCCCTGATCCAGGAACATAACAAACATCAGGGATGAAAGTGGTCTCCGGGAAAAAAAGCGGAAATGCTGATATTCTCCCATAGGTTTAGAATTGTCAGGGAATCATGGAAAATTCCCGGAAGTTGGGTTTCATATATATTGGTATACACTGATAATGCTGTAGCGTTTGAAGCATTTATGAGTAGTATATGCTGATGGTGCTGCGGCTTGGCACCACATATTAGTATACGCTGATGGTGCTGCAGCATAAAACAACTTATTAGTAGTGCCTATACATTGATCGTGCTGCAGGATTGCAGTAGGAACAGGACAAATCCCGGAAATCCGCGAAATCGCGGAGATCTTTCATCCCTGAAACATGGTCTCATGATCCAGCAACACGACAAACATGGTCCCATGATCCAGCAACACAACAAAAATGGTTCCATGATCCATTAACACAAAAAGACATGGTTCCCTGATCCAGCAACACAACAAACATGGTTCCATGATCCATTAACCCAACAAACATGGTTCCCTGATCCAGCAACACAACAAACATGGTTTCATGATCCACCACCATGATAAAAATGATTTCATGATCCACCAACACGCTAGGGCTTATTCCATTATCTGCCACCGCCACTGGCTTCAAAGTCCGACAACAACACACGAATACTCATTCCAGGAACCACCAACACATGTTTTGTTTGTGTGTTGTTGTTTTATGTCCTAGCAACATCTAAGGTCATATGGACGGGTACCGATTTGTGATAGTGGACACTCATGGCGACTTTATAGTGCTGTCCCACTGTGAAACCAGGCCACCAGCACCATGACCTGATATCTCACCCAGTCACATTATCCTGACACTGAGCCAACCAGTCCTTGCCCTATCCTAATAATGACAAGTGCGAGGATAGGAAGCGACAAGTATCAATTTTTATGACATTGGTTTGACTCGACAAGGATTCGAACCCATAAACTCATGGGTTCGGTCTCCCAAACAGGAGACGGATGCTCTACTCATTCGGCTACCCTGTATGGTACCAACACAACATAACCCATGATTGGTTCCTTCAGCCAAATCATCGCAGCCAACTTCACGATCCACTAAGACATCATCTGCAGTCCCTGAATCCACCAACAACCTACAACCACTTACATGGTCCACAAACACACCTATGTCCATTTTGTATGATCTACCTAACCACCATGTTCAATTTCTTGGTCAACTAACAGTAACACATCAAGGCCTGTTCCATGCTTCCACAAACACTCCACAGCTTATGATATGATCCGCCAATGCACAACCATATCCAGTTCCTTGGCACACCAACAATGCTCAGCTATTGACGAATACACCGCGGTCCACTTCTACTACCTGGCTTCTTACATGTTTCACATTTACTAACAATTAGACAAAAGGACCGATACGGCATGTTCATTTCATCATACTGTAAATAACAAAACTAAACATGTTAACAATTCCACCTTTCGTTTATTTTTAATTTAAAAAGAATTTGACGTTCTAGATTTTCACATGAAGCCCCTTTCGGTTCATATAGTATTTGCAACAGAAATGTTAGCCAGCCAAGTTCCAAGGTCACCCTTTTATCAAATTCCAGGACTTTCCGGGTTTTCAAGTACTCGTACGAACCCTGTAATGGGTAGTGCTGTAATTATAAGTGAAGCCTGTGTGAACATCAATGAAGCAATCATCAACCCTCAACATTAGCCAATTTAAGGCCAACTAAACTGTCCCAAAGAACATCCAAGCAGTGCATCAACGAGACATGGTCGCCGGCTTAGCCCGTCTTCTCGAGCGTGGACCCACCGCTCACAGACAACCAGCCAATCGACTTGAGAGGCCAGGCTTCCCCAGTATTCACTCACTAAATGTTCGCCGATCATTCTACTGTCGAGCCAAAATAAGGAAATCACTAATTAAATGCATTATACATTATATACACTATATATTTAACCGGACTTGGTGGCTGAATCGTTAGAGCGCAGGCCTCCCGTGCAGAAGACCAGGAGTTCAATTCCCCGACGAGTCAAACCAATGACTTACAAAATTGATACTTGTCGCTTCCTAGACAGGCACTGGGCATTATTAGGATAGGGCAAGGACTGGTTGGCTCAGTGTCAGGATAATGTGACTGCGTGGGATATCGGTGCTGGTGGCCTGGTCTCCCAGTGGAGCAGCACTATAAAGTTGTCATGAGTGTGCACTGTCAGAAGTTGGTACTCGTCCTGATCTGACCATAGATGTTACCAGGATGTAAAACTCCAACAACCAACCAACATTTATATATTATATAATATGTAATATGTCATATATACATAAATTAATTTAAACTGTAAATTTATTGAAGGCACACTTCTATTTTGGCTAAAATAGCTGATAAATGGTTAATGAATGAGTCATAGCGAAGCCTCGCCATACAATATATAGATGTACACAGCGAAACCCGGTTATAATGTGATCGTTGGGGTCCATAAAATGTCATCGCGAAAACAGTGGGGTAGCGCCAAATAAAGGTTTAGTGTTCTGAATTCACTTTGAATTCAATTTGAATGAAGGAATTCTGGGTCCAATGAATCATCGTGTTATATTATAATTTGTGTTTAATCAGGGGCATGTTATAACAAGGTCCCACTGCATGTCTACACATAGATATGGGGGAAGGTAATATAATATATCACATATGAACAGAATGAGCACCTGGTTGTAGATGTTCATAGAATATCACATGATCTGATACAGTACAGTGGCAACTCGATTCTCCATAAAACCCACGTAGACAACAAATAGCTTCATACATTTACAACAGATGTGGCCCTAGATACAGACAGACAAACAGACAGACAGACAGACAGACAGACAGACAGACAGACAGACAGACAGACAGACAGACAGACAGACAGACAGACAGACAGACAGACAGACAGACAGACAGACAGACAGAGTGGCTGATTGACTGAGTGGTTGACTGGCTGAGTGGATATCTGACTGAGTAGCTGACTACCTAACTGAGTGGCTGTCTGAGTGGCTGTCTGACTGACTGACTGACTGGCTGTCTGACTGACTGAGTGGCTGGCTGGCTGACTGAGTTGCTGGCTGACTGAGTGGCTGACTGACTGAGTGAGTGGCTGACTGACTGACTGACTGACTGACTGACTGACTGACTGACTGACTGACTGACTGAGTGGCTGACTGGCTGAGTTGCTGGCTGACTGACTGAGTGGCTGGCTGGCTGACTGACTAAGTAGCTGACTACCTAACTGAGTGGCTGGCTGACTGAGTGGCTGGTTGACTGAGTGGTTGGCTGACTGAGTTGCTGGCTGACTGACTGAGTGGCTGGCTGACTGACTGAGTAGCTGACTGGCTGACTGACTGAGTGCTGACTGACTGAGTGGCTGACTGAGTAGCTGGCTGACTGACTGAGTAGCTGGCTGACTGACTGAGTAGCTGGCTGGCTGACTGACTGAGTGGCTGACTGACTGACTGGCTGACTGAGTGGCTGGCTGACTGAGTAGCTGGCTGGCTGACTGAGTGGCTGACTAACTGACTGAGTTGCTGGCTGGCTGGCTGACTGAGTGGCTGGCTGACTGAGTGCCTGACTGGCTGACTGAGTGGATGGCTGACTGACTGAGTAGCTGGCTGGCTGACTGAGTGGCTGGCTGACTGACTGAGTTACTGGCTGTCTGACTGAGTGGCTGACTGGCTGACTGAGTGCTGACTGACACTCACACTAACTCACATTCACACTCACGCTAATAACCACATTCACTCTCAGTCACCCATGTCGAGTCGAACCAATGACATAAAAATGTTTCCTCGTCGCTTCCTAGCCGGGTGCTCGGCATTATTAGGATAGGTCAAGAACTGGTTGGCTCAGTGTCAGGATAATGTGACTGAGTGGGATATCAGGTCATGGTGCTGGTGGCCTGGTCTTCCAGTGGGGCAGCACTATACTATAAAGTCGTCATGAGTGTGCACTGTCACAAGTCGGTACTCATCCTGATATGAGATTAGATGCTGCCAGGACGTAAAACCCAAACAACCAACCAAACAAAGCGGCAAATACAGAACTTGGCGGTCACCCAGTCACCCAGCAAACACAGAAGTTGGCGATCACTTAGTCACTAGTCACTCACTTATACCCCTGTCACACTACGACGTAACGAGCCAACGTAAGCCTGACATGGTGATTTTTTCGTCATTACGTTGACGTACGTTGGATTACGTTATGATGACGTCAGAATGACGTTAGACCGACATCGAGCTACGTCACGTTACATCGTGTTACGTCGGCGTGCGTCAAAGTTTTGAACCTGTTCAAAACTTTCGACGTAACTAGAACGTAATGGTTTATGTTTGCTGTACGTTATGTACACGTTCGGCGAACGTCAATGACGTTAAACAGATGTTAGTCAAACGCTGGTCACTACATTGCACTACATTGCACTACATTGCATTACATTGCATTACGTTGACCCACATTAAAGGTGGTGGGAACGTGCAGTCCGCGTAGTGAAAACGCCGGCATAACGGACGCCTAACGGACGTCCAACGTACGTTTTCCGTTTTGCCACCGTTTCATGACGTAAGTAACGTAAGGTAACGTAAGGCAACGTAAAGCAACGTAGGTCTGGCGATGGAATAACGTACATAACGTTCCCTGAGCGTAATTACGTTGTCCTCTCTCGTTGAATGACACTATCATTACGCTTTACCGCCATTACTCTCTCGTCCACTACGCCGCATCCACGTTCAACTTGTGCCCAAATTTGCATACTACGCCGAGAAGTTCAACGTTTTTCACATTCTTCCTACGTTGACGTCGTTACGTCGTAGTGTGACAGGGCCTTTACACCCATGCCGAGCGCCGGGATAGGTAGATCGTGGGATTCGAACCCACTGGTTCGAATCTTGGTTGAGTGAAACCAATGACTTAAAAAGCATCAATTTTATAAGTCATTGGTTTGACTCGGCTGGGATTGGAACTCCCGAACTTCCGCGCGGGAAACCATCGCTCTACCGATTGGGCCACCGCGTCCTGTCCGGGACATATTGAAGAAAGCGTCCGGCTAACCGCTATATAATGACGGTGAAAACAGGAAGCTTCCCATCAGATGGGGCGCGCAACGCACGTCGGTACTCACTCCCTCGTTAATCTACACATTCCTAGCCGCTATGGTCTCAACGTGTGAACAGTTTGTAACCAGAGAAGGGCAAGGGGCAAGGGGCAAGGGGCAAGGGGCAAGGGCAAGGGGCAAGTATCAAACGAAGAGCAGGGAGCAGATAGAAGGGGAGGGACAAGTCTGCACAGTGGATAGCTATACTACATGTTTGTACACCATGGTTGCAGAGCGTTGTTAGTGAAGGCCCTGGCACATTACGACGCATCTCGCAAGCGCCCCGCCAACACGTAAAATCACATTTTTACATCGAGATGCATCAAACTTTTTGGCGCAGGGGAAAAGTTGGACGTCAGCGCAACATAGTGGACGTAAGCGTAGCGTCAGTCCGATGTAGTGGTAACGTATGTCGACGCATGACAGAAAAAAAAAAACTTTAAATGTTTGGCACAATGTGTGGCTAACGTTGGTGTAACGCCTGAGTAACGCACGCCGGGGTGTGGGGGTCACCCGACCCACCCGCAAAATGCGCCCGGCAGATTCGCAGAACGCCGGCGAACGTTATATACGTTATGCGAGCGCCAGACGCGCACCCTATACGTCAAATACGTTGAGACACTGTGGAGAAATACCAACCGCACGTCGGTCATACGTTATGCATACGATAGAACATCATCATACATTGACGTTATGTTGCCAACACGCGGACTGAACGCTCTCCATCAGAGGAACGAAAGTCAACTAGGACAATGTAAGGACAACGTTCCTCCAAAGCGCGTCTAATGTATCTCGATGTACACCTAATGTAGGCATAATGTAAGCGCCCATGCGTTGTCGTACGTAAAAAGTTTTGCGCATACACAAAACTTCACCGACCCCCTGACGCGCGCCGACGTATGTCGATGAACGTATACCACCGTGTGCCTAATGCACGCGTAACGCATAATGACGTATCCCGACATAGCGGCAAAAAATCACATACGTCGCCGTACGTTTGCGCGATGTGTCGTAATCTGACAGCCCCATTATGCAGCATGGTTATACAGTGGAAAGTTAGTCTGACTGTATAATATGGTGTCACAATGCATAGTTATGCTACATGGTCACACACCATGGTTACAGGGAATAGTTACATAGCATGGTAATACAGTGTAAGGTTACACAGTCTGACTGCATAATATGGTTACAGTGCATAGCTACACAGCAAAGCTACAGTCTGACTGTGTAACACGATCACACAATGCAGTTATACTACATGGTCACACACCATGGTTACAGTGCATAGGTGCGTAGCATGGTTATACAGTGCAAAGTTACACAGTCCGATGATCACACCATGCATAGCTATACTACACGGTCACATACCATGGTTACAGTTTTATAATGTATACACAGTGGATAGCTATCCAGCGCAGCTATACCATAGTTATAGTGCATAGTGTATAGTTAAGTGACATGTCCATACGTTTGGCTACAGTGCATAGTTACACAACGTTGGTGCATAGCTACACAGTTTAGCTGCATAAGATGTTTACAATGCGCATAGTTACGCAACATTATAACTATTACTGTAGTGCATGGTCATAAAACAAAGTTACACCGTGCGTAGCTAAACAGCACGAATATACCACAGTTAAACACTACACAGCTATGTACTATGGTTTTAGAAAACTGTTATCCCATCATGGTTTTACAACGGCACCACAAATCCAGACTGGCAGATCACCATAGTTACCGACAAACACCCATCTCCATGGTTACAAGTAGGATATCCATAGCTGACATATTATGCTATTATTTTCTAGATGCTACCCTGATAAAAGAAAAATCACAAATTAGAAAAAAGAAAAACTGACAAGTCAATAATACTAATAGTAGTCTAGTAATAGTAGAGACGCAAAGACAGTGTGCCGTATACACGAATGTTCTACTGAGAAATGTGTGGACATTTGGACATGTTCGTTTTTGGAATGGGCCTATGTAATGGGCAACATTCCAATTTGTTGGACAAATAATAAATACATGTGTACAGTAGTACCTGTCTTCAACGACATTTAGACCAATGTTGTCCGCCTGACCAGACAGGATGGCCGAATGAGTTGAGCGTTTTGGTAGATCGTGGACTTCGAACCCACTGGTTGGAATCCTGGTCGAGTCAAACCAATGACTTAAAAATTGTTACTTGTTGCTTCTTACCCAGCCACTCGACATTATTAGGATAGGACAAGACTGGTTGGCTCATTGTCAGGATAAAGTGACTGAGTGGGATACAAGGTCATGATTCTGGTGGCCTGGTCTCCCAGTGGGGCAGCACTATAAAGTTGCCATGAGTGTGCACTGTCACAAGTCGGTAGCCATCCTGATATGAACTTAGATGTTGCCAGGACATAAAACAACCAATCAACGACATTCAGACCAATGTTGTCCTGAAATAGCAGGTCTCCTCTCATTGGCGGGTGACATACAAGACAAAGAATAGGTCATGCAAGGAACAACTGTTCGCTGATCACAGTGGTACGACTGTACTGGGCAGATCCAGAGGAACATCCCCGTGGAATTCTGTGACGTCATTCCTAAGTAAGTAGGTGTAGTCCTGCTCTCAGCTTAACCGTTCTAGTAAGTACCCTTAGAAACACACATACCTGGTATGCAAAACACGGACACACACAGACACATGTAAACACACACAAACGCATGCAAATACACACAAACATTCACATACATAAATACACACATAAATAAACATAGACATGAACACGCAAATAAACATACACACAAACACATGAACAGACACACATAAACACATGTCGTGGGGTGGTGATTAAAATGGGAAATATTGCCATCTAGAGAGGGAATCGAACAGACATTCCGGGCCAGTGTGCTCACCACCCTACCCACGCCTGTGCAGACTACTACACACATACAGTGACAAACGTATACACACATAAACAAACAAACAAACAAACAAACAAACAAACAAACATACGTACATACACACACGGTCCTATGCTACACGGTCCTACAATGCGTCGAGACCAGTTCAGCTCCGTTCCAGGTGCACGTGGGCGTGCCAGCGCATGGGCATGGGGCCCACGTGGTTCACCCATCCACCCCTGGCTGCGCGCCACGCCCATGCCTTCACACAATGAGGGATGTGCGTGCGCACCTCGTGACTGAACACTTGTCAACACGTAGCCGCTCGTAGCAATGACCTACTTATTGGACACTTCGCAGTAAACACGTAGTAAACACCGTGTGCGTAGATGGTTGGTTGGTTGGTTGGTTGGTTGGTTGGTTGGTTGGTTGGTTGGTTGGTTGGTTGGTTGGTTGGTTGGTTGGTTGGTTGGTTGGTTGGTTGGTTGGTTGGTTGGTTGGTCGGTCGGTCGGTTGGTTGGTTGGTTGGGTGGGTGGGTGTTGGAGTCTTACGTCCTAGCAACATCTAAGGTCATATCAGGACGGGTACCGACTTGTGACAGTGCACACTCATGGCAACTTTTTAATGGTGCCCCTCTGGGAGACCAGGCAGCCAGCACCATGCCATGATATCCCAATCAGTCACATTATCCTGACACTGAGTTACCCAGTCCGTGCCCTATCCTAATAATGCCGAGCGCCTGCCTCGGAAGCGATAAGTATAAATTTTTAAGTCATTAGTTTGACTGGACATGGGTTCAAATCGTATGATCTACCGAAGCGGAAGACGGACGCTCAACTCATTCGGCCATCCCATCTGGTCCACCGTACTTATTGGAGGCTGCGCAGTAAACATGGCGTGCATACACAGAAGCAGCATTCGGGAAGAATGTGCTGGGATTGACCCAATTGACCCGAGAAATCAAGCCAAATGGGCCAAATGTGGACGAACACCACAACGAGCCATATTCACAAGCATCCTCATTGATTGCTACTATTTGTAATTGATCGACTTTTTTTTAATAAAAAAAAAAGAATTGGCCAATGTGTGGTTATAAATTTATAGCGTGATTATATGCTAGGGAACCTGTTGGCGGTCCCTCAGCATCAAACATCCATGGTTGGTGTTATGTCCTAGTAATATCTGAGGTCATGCAAGGGCGGGTCCTGACTTGTGATTTCCCACTCAGTCACATCACCCTGACACTGAGTTAACCAGTCCTTGCTCTATCCTAGTAATGTCGAGCGCCAGGCTAGCTAGTGACAAATATAAATTTTGTAAGTCATTGGTTTGACTTAACTGGGAATCAAACTGCCAACCTTCTACACGGAAAGCCTGCACTCTACCAATTCATCCACCACATCCGGTAAATGGATTTTTATAAGAGAGTACAAGCGACGAAGGCGCACCCCATTATGTCTGATTCAGTCCACTCTCTGTGATCTCACCCTAACCTCGACCTAATTGACGTCACACCTGAGTCCCAACACATTGATCCATTCTCCTTTCTGAAGTATGAGAACAAGTTTAAAGGCAATACGTGTGTTCAGTTGAGTTCAGCTGGTTCCTCAGCAAAGAGTGAAGCTGCGACTCAGCTCGCCGGGTCGCAGTTTCAGTTCAGCATAAAGGGGTATTTTATCTAATGTAAAAAGAACGGGCGCGGTGACCGAATCGGTAGAGGGCGGGCCTCGCGTGTGGGACATCGGGAGTTTGGTTCCCGGTCAAGTCAAAGCAATGACTTATCAAATTGATACTTGTCGCTTCCTAGCTTGGCGCTCGGCATTAATATGATAGGTCAAGGACGGGTTAGCTCAGTATCAGGATAATGTGACTGAGTGGGATATCGAGTTATGGTGCCAGTGGCCTGATTTCCCAGTGGGGCAGCACTATAAAGTTGCCATGAGTGCGCACTGTCACAAGTTGGTACCCGTCCTGATATGACCTTAGATGTTGCCAGGACGTAAAATTCCAACAACCAATTCTAATGTAAAATATTTGCTATGACAATTGGACTGCAGTCTACATCAGACAGAAATGTATGGCAGGAACTCTACCAAGGTCTGTGGTCACTGGGCAACATGTGGTTGTAGGCGCAACATGAGTGAAGGCTAGGGCTGGGAAGCACGCCAACCCCACCTTCTGGTGTATAAGCGGAAGCTCTGGGTCACAGCTTCAGTCCTTCCTCAGGGACCAGCGGAACTCGGACCACAAGTATCGTAGGGTCCTCCCCCCACCCCCCACCCCCACCCTCACACATGAATCAATATGATCCAGTGGCCGCCGTCTTGCTTTCTTGGCACTATTTCAACTGTACACCAACATAGATGAACACTGCATGCTGGAACCATACCTCGACAGCCTGCTCATAATTGATTCATACCAACACAGTTTTCGCTGGGATTTAGACATGGTTGTCATGTCGATAGGGGAGAATATTTGATCTACTCTGCGGAAGGATCAGGCCCCGATCTACCACCACTCAAGTCACATTATTGTCACATGGAACCAACCCATCCATGTCCTGTTCTAATAATGCCGAACGTCATGCAGATTATCAATATTAAGGGATGAAAGTGGTCTTCAACAAAAAAAACAGGGAAATCAAGTCGAGACCTTGGCATCAACAGCAAATTTCTATGAAAACACAGATTTCCCCCCATAGGATTAGCACTGTCAGGGAATCGCGAAATAATGCCAGAAGTTAGATTTCAACTGTCTTTGTTGTGACTGTATTATCGCCCCGCCCATGCCTAACTTTCTCATCTCAATTTTATGTTCTACTAACATCTAAGGTCATATAAGAACAGGAGTTGGACTAATAAATTGCTATAGATATATATCTATATATATCAAATATATTGACATTTTGTGAATGTCAATCAGTGAATATCAACGATCAGGGAAATCCTCAAAATTGCGGAGATCTTTCAACCCTGAATATTGTATGTCTTAGGTTTAACTCGGCCGGAGATCAAACCCACGTGATCCCACGCCTGTAGGAAACCAGTGCTATACCATTAATAACGATTGTGTTTCTCTTTAAAAAAAAAAAAAAATTGTAATCCCAAAAAGACCCTAAAAACCATTGAATTGTGCAACTTTAACGTGAGCGTTTTAAACAGGTTTACGCCAGCTGAATCAATTTAATCAAGCGATGCCTACCGGGCCATCTAAGCATGAAATTCTGCCAAAGGGCATCTTGTTCTGAGAAAGACTGACTGAAGTTAAAGGAAGCAACGCAGAAGTAACTTTAAAAAAATGGCTACATCGTGCTGATCTTATTTATATTTGTTTGCCTTTTATTGTATTTTTGTTGTGTATGTCTTATTTTATTTTAACTTATTCAAAAACAAAAAAAAACACTCTTTTGGATACTTGTTTTTAAATGTTTAAATCGCTAAGCAAAGTTACCCGTCCTGATATGACCTTAGATGTTACGGGGACGTAAAACTCCTACAACCAACTAAGCAAAGTTGGTTCGCTTTTTGTAACTTACATGTTGTAATTGCCCCAACTATTATTTAATTTAGTATACTTTTTTCAAATGTATTCAGGGGGTGGGGGGAGGGGGAGGGGAGGGGTGGTATTGTAAAAACTGTTTTGTTTGCCTATTTTCACATTGGACTTTTCTTCTTCTTTAACATATTTAGGCGACTACTACTTAATGTAGTAGACCAGACGGGATGGCCGAATGAGTTAGAGCGTCCGTCTCCCGTGCTGGTAGATCGTGGGTTCGAGTCCCGTTCGAGTCAAACCAATGACTTTAAAATTGATACTTGTTGCTTCCTAGCCAGGCACTCGGCATTATTAGGATAGGGCAAGGACTGGTGTGCTCAGTGTCAGGATAATGTGACTGAGTGGGATACCAGGTCATGGTGCCGGCGGCCTGGTTTCCCAGTGGGACAGCACTATAAAGTCGCCATGAGTGCGCACTGTCACAAGTCGGTACCCGTCCTGATATGACCTTAGATGTTGCTAGGACGTAAAACAACAAACAAACAAACAAAACTTAATGTAGTTGTGGCTTGGCGGCAAGGGGGGCATTGTGAAATATATATATTCTGCAGGGACACTTCCCCCTCGTCGGCCGACATATTTTTCTGCTTCTCCGACATTCTATTCGCAGATTGAGAACGTGTTAGCGGTCTCGCGCTGGCCTTGCTCTGTTCACACTTTGCTTGGTCCATTGTATTGTGAACGGTTCCGAAGCTATCGCAAAACACTCTAGGCATAGTAGTAGTTTCAGTCCCAAACGCAGTTTAAGAACGTACCGTGTGACATAGCCTCAGTTTAATGCGGCTACGAGCTACAGCTAAAAATAAGTGTAGTACCAAGCAGAGCACCAGCGCGAATGACTGAAAGCAGTAGGGACGCAGGAGCAGCGCAGCACAATCACAGCTACGGAGTGAATATATCAGGCAATAGTAATAAATAATAATATAAATACCAAAATAAAGGTAGGTAGAACCCCGCCTATTTATATATATATATATATATATATATATATATATATATATATATATATATATATATATATATATATATATATATAATCAATTATATTTTACATATATTGTATTTATGCATATAGTCACAATTGACTCTTCTTTTTTGTCTTTATTTTAAATCGCTAAGCAAAGTTAATCAAATATTGTGTAACTGACATGGCATAAATATAGAATTACGCTAACTACCATTTAATCAAAGCTTACATTAGCTACTATTTAATTAACTGACTTAAACTCTACTTGTATCTGATATTACGTTAGTTGGTGGCTGTTGGAGTTTTACCTCCTGGCAACATCTAAGTTCATATCAAGACGGTTACTGACTTGTGACAGTGTGCACTCATGGCGACTTTATAGTGCTGCCTCACTGGGAGACCAGGTCACCAGCACCATGACCTAATATCCCACTCAGTCACATTAACCTGAAACTGAACCAACCAATCCTTGCCAGATCCTAATAATGCCGAGCGCCTGGCTAGGGAGCGAAGCCACAAGTATCAATTTGTATGCCACTGGTTTGACTTGACCATGGTTCGAACCTGTGGGTTCGAATCCCACTATCTACCAAAATGGGAGACGGAAGGTCAACTCATTAGGCCATCCCGACTGATGTATCTGACATTATGATTTTTTAAACAAACACAAATTGGTGGCTATTAACTCATTGGCTGGCCGATCAAAGAAATCCATCAGTTACTATTGGACAGATTAAATCACCTACTGCCAGCAACAGGGAAGGGGTTGTGGAGGTGGGGGGGGGGGGGGGGTCCAACGTGGCCACAAACATTACTAGGTCACACACACTCACACTGATTCACTGCCCACAATACACTGGTCCCAACACACCGCATCAACCCTCCCGTACTGGAGTACCCGAGATGTACACAGTGGTCGCCTTTTACTAACAAGTTCCACGCGCAGATTCAGCAAACTGCAACCACGTAGAGTGGGTAGTTGGTTGGTTATTGGAGGTTAACGTCCTGGCAACATCTAAGGTCATATGAGGATAGGTACCTACTTGTGACAGGGTGCACTCATGGCGACTTTATAATGCTGCCCAACTGGGAAATCAGGCCACCGGCACCATGACCCGATATCACACATACTGACAGTCACATTATGATGATACTTGGCTAACCAGTTCTTACCCTATCCTATTAATGCCGAGCGCCAGGCTAGGAAGCAACAAGTATCAATTTGATAAGTCATTGACATTGGTTTGACTCGACCGTGAACCAAACTCCCGATCTCTCACATGCGAGGCCCGTGCTCTACCGATTTGGCTACTGCGCTTGGTGAACACCATCGACTACAGAGAACATCTTTTGAACCGATCAACTTGAATCCACTAACTAATACTCTGCAGCACTATTAAGGTTCCATGAGTGTGTGCTGACACAAGTCAGTACCCATCCTGGTATGACCTTAGATGTTACCAAAACGTAAAACTCCAACAAGCAACCAATCTATTCACGTGACTTCGTCCACTTTGTTTATGGCGGATTAGCAAGACCCTGTTACATGACAAGGCCACTGGTTTTGTGACCGACTCCTTATAGTTAAACCCTGCGGCCTTGAACAAATGTTTTCTTGCTTTCCTATCGAATGTAAACGCTTTTAAAACTTTTTTAAAGTAAAGCTCTTTGGTAACCACATCCTTGAAGGTTTATACTGCCCATCATGGATAAGTCTGAATAGACTTGTTTTCACCATTAGACAGTTTGTCGATAGAAAGCCAGAGCCTACACTTTTACCGACCCATATAGACATGGTATGAGAGCAACCAGCCTTTGATGACGCTGTAAGTTATACACAGCAGTGGACATCCAAATTGGCATAGGTGGGGCGCACAGGAATCGAACCACCTACCTTCAGATTAGGAGTCCTACCTAGAAAAAAGTCAAGACACTAACCACTCTGCCAAGAGAACACCACAAATACCTGTATTTACCTGACTAGGACGGGCAGGAAAATTAGGGTGATGTTTCCCCCCCCCCTGCCCCCCATCCCTCTCAACCCCCCCCCCCCCCCCACCCCACACCGGCACAAAACTTCCTTGTGGCGATGTTGGCTGACTACGGAAATGTGTTGATTGGTTCTCACTACACCCCCCTCACCCCGCTACCACATATACAGACAGACACAGCAGGTACCGACATTGGCATTGTAAACATCGCCAATACCATTAACCCGACCTAAAACTGGTCTACGGAGGTTAGGTATGTTGTAGGGAATTTTACGTCCTGGCAACATCTAAGGTTATACCAGGACAGTTACCGACGTGTTGGCAGTGCACACTCATGGCAACTTTTATAGTGCTGCCCCACTGGGAGACCAGGTTGCCAGCACCATGACCTTGATATCCCACTCAGTCACATCATCCCATCACCAAGCCAACCAGTCCTTGCCCTATCCTAATGATGCATAGTGCCTGGCTAGGAAGCGATAAGTATCAATTGTATAAGTCATTGGTTTGACTCAACCGGGAATTGAACTCTCAACCTTCCGCACGGGAGGTCTGCGCTCTACCGATTTGGTGTACAGACACAGCGTGTATCGACATTGGCATTGTAAACAAAAGCACACATCGCCAATACCATTAACCCGACCCAAAACTAGTCTACGGAGGACCTGACCTCCAAGCAGAAGCTCAGCCCACACCCAGGCCAGATGCCGTTCAACACTTACTTTTCCAGCAGAAGCCCACATCCGCTTAAAACTCACCTGAACTGTATTGTTTAATACACGACCAAAATCGACACCGAATGAAATCTAATATTGCTGTAATCCCCGACCAAAATCAACACCAACCGAAATCTAACTGCTGGTATCCCCGACCAAAATCAACACCAACCAAAATCTAACATTGCTGTAATCCTCGACCAAAATCAACACCAACCAAAATCTAACATTGCTGTAATCCCTGACCAAAATCAACCAACCAAAATCTAACATTGCTGTAATCCCTGACCAAAATCAACCAACCGAAATCTAACATTGCTGTAATCCCTGACCAAAATCAACACCAACTGAAATCTAACATTGCTGTAATCCCCGACCAAAATCAACACCAACCGAAATCTAACATTGCTGTAATCCCTGACCAAAACCAACACCAACCGAAATCTAACATTGCTGTAATCCCCAACCAAAATCAACACCAACCGAAATCTAACATTGCTGTGTAATCCCCGACCAAAATCAACACCAACCGAAATCTAACATTGCTGTAACACACATCCAAAATCGACACTGACCAAAATCTAACATTGCTATAAACGCCTGACCAAAATTGACACCAACCGAAAATCTAATATTGCTGAAATCTAACACGTGCAATCTCCACAGACAGATGTGCAGACAGAATTAAATGATGAATTTAATGAGTTACCAAGGTCGTAGGTGAACAGTGGCCTTGGGAAGTTAGTGGTAATTAGAGAGGGTTGGGTAGTTTGGTTGTAAAGTAAGGGAAGCGGTGGCACGTGCAGCTATGGAAAGGTTGAATGTGGGTGTGTGGGTGGGGAAGGGGTAGGAGGGGTAGGATGGGTAGGAGGGGGAGAGGGGGGAGGGGGGGAGAGGGGGGGTGGAAGAGGGAGGGGAGGGGAGGGGAGTGGAGGGGAGAGGGGAGGAGGAGGAGGAGGAGGAGGAGGAGGAGGAGGAGGAGGAGGAGGAGGAGGAGGAGGAGGAGGAGGGGAGGAGGAGGAGGAGGAGGAGGAGGAGGAGGAGGAGGAGGAGGAGGAGGAGGAGGAGGAGGAGGAGGAGGAGGAGGAGGAGGAGGAGGAGGAGGAGAGGGACAAAGGGAGATGGAGATGGTGAGGGAGAGGGATGGGGAAAGGGAGAGGGAGAGAGAGGGAGAGGGAGAGAAAGGGAAGGGAGAGGAAGGGTGATGGAGAGGGAGGAGGGACGGGAGATGGGAAGGGGGGAGTGGGGAGAGGGAGAAGAGGGAGAGAGAGGGGAAGAGGGAGAGGGAGGAACGAGAGAGAGGGGGGAACGAGCGGGAGGGGGGAGAACGAGAGGGAGGGGGGAGAACGAGAGGGAGGGGGAACGACGGGGAGGGAGAGGAGGGGAATGTGAGAGAGGGCAGAGGGAGTGGGGGTGGGAGGGGGTGGGAGGGGGAGGGGAGATGGAGTGAGAGTGGGAGAGGGAGTGGGAGTGGGAGTGAGAGTGAGAGAGGAAGCGGGCGAGGGAAAGGGAGGGGGCGAGGGAGAGGGAGGTCTAGGGGAGAGGGAGGGGTATGGAAGAGGGAGAGGGGGAAGGGGGGACAGGGAAGAGGGGAAGAAGAGGAGGGGATGGAGGAGGGGGATAGGATATTGGTTTCGAAAATGTTTTCATCAGCCTAGGTATTTTTAGAGTCCCAGCAGCGATACACTTGTGTGTATGTAGGTGTCTGTGTGTGTGTGGGGGGGGGGGGCCCATTTACTCCTGGCTTGCGGCACGGCCTGTTGTCTCATGCATGTGTTTTTAATCGCATATCACCTGATTTTTATCCTGTTTTCTTTAACATCTATACCCGCGATTTCCTAATAAAAAACATTAAATCCTTGAATTATTAGCTGCTATTGAGAATAGTTGTAGGATAATTGGTGTAAAGTTCCTGCCACTGGATTGGAGCTCAATTAGCTCAATCTGTGACGTCATGCAGAGGAGGGATAGATAGGAGTAGATGGCATGGGGAAAGGGCTTCAAATTCACTATTAGTCAAAGTAGGCTCTGTTATAATTTCCTTGATATATTATGTGAGATGCAGGCCCACTTCATGAAAGCAACCAAGTACAATACCCGGGGATTCCTGTAGAATGGAGGTGTGAAATGCAGAGCCGGTGTGAGCAGGTGTGAGCCGGTGTGAGCATGTCTGAGGTGTCAGCAAAGTGTGACCAAAAAGTGTGAGCAGGTATAAACAAAGCATGAGCAAGTGTAAACAAAGTGTGAACAGGTATACATAAGCAAAGTGTGAGAGCTCAGGGAACCAACACTGAACAGAAGGACCGCGATAGCGAAGTTCTGACGGGTACAGGACTCTGTTTTTCAGTCAATAATATATATTTAATGTACATTGTTATGTAATATGTAGAATATAATTTATTATATATATATATAAATATATATAAGGAGGCGGTGTTTCCCCCTTCTCTCTTTAATTAATTAATTAATTATTTATTTATTTATTATTAATTTCTTATTTATTCTTCACTCTACATTCACCACGGGCCACTATTTTGCCCTGGGACTGCCATTTCATTGCCGCTTGGATCATTCCCCTTTGATTGCACTCGCAGCACCACTTATTTTTAGAATGTGTCCACTCCATGTTTGTCGTCCCAAAGGAGAGTCGAGGGGGGGGGGGGGGGGGGGGGGGGTCAGCTGGTTATCGACTGTAGTAAGCCCCGTGATAGGTCGGTCAACTCGGCCACTAGTGAGGTCGCCCATACTTTTAAATACCTAAGTGTCGATAATGTAATCGACAATCTTGAGCAGGGTGACCACCTATCTTCTATTGACATAAAGGATGCCTACAGGGCCGTCCAGATAAACCCTAGGGACCGCATAAGGCAGGGTCTGAAGTGGAAATTTAGGGACGATGACAGTGTTAGATATATGGTCGACAATCGCCTATCAATGGGCCTTGCCTCAAGCCCCTTTATATTTCCAAAAATATCTAAGATGTGCAAAGAGGGAAGGCATAAAACGGGTCATTGATTACCTCGATGACTTTTGTATTATCGGCGATTCATGGGATCACAATGCTATTGACCAATCAAAACTAATTGCAATAATACGTAGGTTGGGTTTCTCACTAAGCTTTCGAAAGTTGCTCTCCCCTACTCAGAAAATGTGTTTTCTTGGGATCGACATTGATACTATAAAATTAGAATTAACTCTCCCCGCTGATAAGCTCATTAAATTATACCGAATTTTGGCTCAATTCCGGGGTCGGAGAAGAGCAAAACGGAAGGATCTTGAGAGACTGGGGGGGGATTGGTTAGTCGGCTGATATAAGGGAGATGATGATATAGCACTTTGTGACTATGCGGGGCACCATCACGTCTCACCCGAGGAGGGGTTGGACTCTGCTCATATTAACGTCAAAGAAATGGCGGCCGCATTTGAGGCAGCCACACGCTGGGCGCATGGTTGGGGGGGGCCCTCGATAGTGTTCATGACTGACAGCGCTGTGGTCCAGGCTGCGCTGAACACGGGCCGCTCCCGCTCACGGGAGATCATGGGTTATCTCCGAAAGCTTTTCTGGATGGCGATTGAAAAAAAGTTTATATTCATTTCTTCCTATATTCATACTTCTAGAAATATTACTTGTGATGCATTGAGCAGGCTGGGGGATATTGGAAGTGCTGCTAGGATAGCTGCTGTTGATAAAGCATGGCTCATGTGTTGTAGAGAGATTTTTGAGGCCCCCTTTTCTTTTCATTCCAGGGCGGGAAGCGCTGGCAAGGGAGCAGCAGCTATATGAGAGCCGGTTTTATTCCGCCAATTCCTGGTCTTCAAGGACGGTTCAGATTAAGCGTTATTTGACCTTTGTCGATCAGTTCGGGGAGAACAGGGCTCCTTTCCCCTGCACCTCGAAGTGGGTCGCTCTTTATTCGACCTGGCTTGCCAGGGATCTATCTTATAGATATATATTGAACTATTTGTCAGGTCTGAACAGAATGGTTGTCAAACTATCCTCTATGCCGATTACTATGTATCTGCAACTTTGAAGGGCATAAGACGTGAGAAGGGTGATGCACCAAAGGCTGCGCCCCCCCCCCCTCTTACCACATATGTTGGTTAAAACTTTTGGGGGTTTGACCCTGAACTTTGGCCATACCTCCTGGCGCGCTGCGATGTTGCTGTCCTTCCGCGCATTACTCAGGAAGAGCCAGGTCACAGACTCAGAGGCCTCCCTTAGACATTCGGATTTTACATTTTTTGATTGGGGTATATTGATTCGGGTGAGGCACTCTAAGACTATCCAATTTACTGAGCGTGTGCTAGAGATACCAGTCGCCAAATGTGTTAACCGGGCACTTTGTGCGGTATTTTGGACCAAAAAACATTTTGACGATATACCTGCTGCTCAGGAGGAAATAGCGTTCAGGCTTCCGGAAGAGTCTGGCTCAAACCCCATGTCCTATCGTTCGTATCAATCTATGTTGAGACTTTTTGCCAGTAGGGCGGGTCTGGCTGAGTGCCACTTTACCTCTCACTCCCTGCGCCGGGGCGGCGCGACTTATCTTGCTATGTGTGGGGCTACGACCAAGGAGATAAAGCTGAGAAGGGACTGGGCCAGTGAGACGGTATATGCTTACTTAAAGACGCCACTGCAGGTGCGCATCGTTAATGACCTGAGGGTGGCCTCCTCCCTGGCCCAGTCGAAGCTTGAGTAGTTTTGGGTGGGGGCCTTCGGCCCATTTGGCTGTTATTTTGCCCGGCCACGGGACCTTCAAGCAAAAATAAAAGAAGGTTCCCCACCAATACTCATTGTTCGCTCTCTCTTTCCTTTACCGTAGCCTAAAACTTATGTAGAATATAATTTATTATATATATATGAGGAGGCAGAGTTTCCCCCTTCTCTCTTTTTTAATTAATTATTATTATTTTCTTATTTATTCTTCACTCTACATTCACCCCGGGCCACTCTTTTGCCCTGGGACTGCCATTTCATTGCCGCTTGGCTCATTCCCCTTTGATTGCACTCGCAGCACCACTTATTTTTAGCTTTAGGTAGGGCTGTTATTTTGCCCGCCCAAGGGACCTTCAAGCAAAAATAAAAGAAGGTTCCCCACCACTACTCATTGTTCGCTCTCTTTCCTTTACCATAGCCTAAAACTTATATAGGATATGCTTCATGGAGACTCTGGTCATCACATAATATTGATCGCTACAACTTTAAAACTAATAAAAAAAATAGTTTAAAGCTGCATAGTCCGATGAAGCATTAAATTTGAAAAATCAAAACCATTATCTAGATTTGATTCTAAATATCTACGTTAGATACCCACTAGGCCATCCCGTCCGGTTTCGTCAGTGTGAGATGGTTTGGGGTAGTTGTGTGCGGTGTACATTTAGTACACCCGTCCCACCCAGCTGTCTGGGCAGTGGTAATCACTTCTGCACCAGTGTACATGCTATTGCATAAAATATTGCGGGGAGTGTGTGGCCAGCAAACACATATTGATATATTGTTGCTCCTTGTTTTCTGTCCACCCAATCACACACCTCTACGCACCAGTACATCTGTAACTGTTACACAATACTCGCTAACCAGTCATGTGACCACTAATCCCCTCTATGCACCAGTACAACTGTAACTGTTACACGATACTCGCTAACCAGTCATGTGACCACTAATCCCTTCTATGCACCAGTACATCTGTAACTGTTACACAATACTCGCTAACCACAGTCATGTGACCACTAATCCATTCTATGCACCAGTACATCTGTAACTGCTATGCAATACTCGCTAACCTTAGTCATGTGACCACTAATCTCCTCTATGCACCAGCACATCTATAACTGTTACACAATACTCACTAACCATACAGCCCCGTGACCACTAATTCGCTCCACACACCAATATATATGTCACTGTTACACAATACTCACTCACCATACAATCATGTGACCACTAATTCCTGCCACACACCAGTATATCTGTAACTGTTACACAATACTCGCTAACCATACAGTCATGTGACCACTAATTCCATTTACATACCAGTATATCTTTAACTGTTACACACTACTCACTAACCATACAGTCATGTGACCACTAATTACCCCTACACACCACCCATCTGTAACTGTTACACAATACTCACTAACCATACAGTCATGTGACCACTAATTACCCCTACACACCACCACATCTGTAACTGTTACACACTACTCACTAACCATACAGTCATGTGACCACTAATTACCCCTACACACCACCCATCTGTAACTGTTACACAATACTCACTAACCATACAGTCATGTGACCACTAATTACCCCTACACACCACCCATCTGTAACTGTTACACAATACTCACTAACCATACAGTCATGTGACCACTAATTACCCCTACACACCACCACATCTGTAACTGTTACACACTACTCGCTAACCATAATCATGTGACCACTAGTTCCATCTACATACCAGTATATCTTTAACTGTTACACAATACTCACTAACCAAACAGCCATGTGACCACTAATTTGCTCCACACACCAGTATATCTCTAACTGTTACACAATACTCGCTATCCCCACAGTCATGTGACCACTAATCCCCTCCACACACCAGTATATCGTTAACTGTTACACAATACTGGCTAACCATACAGTCACATGACCACTAATTCATTCTACACACCAGCACACCTGTAACTGTTACACAATACTCGTTAACCAACCAGCCATGTGACCACTAATTCCCTCCACACACCAGTACACCTGTAACTGTTACACAATATTCACTAACCATACAGCCACATGACCACCAATTCCCTCTGACAACCGGTAAACTTTTAATTGTATACAAAAACAAACAAAAAAGAAAGAAAAAACAGACACAAAAACCTACTTAAAAACACTTCAGTCCCTACATGGGAAGGCAATCGGAATGTTAATGGATTCTATATATCCGATTTCTAGTCCGATGGAGTTAGTGATAATCAGAAATGATTACCAAACAGCACTGATTGCACACGTGACCACGAGTGGCATGATACCACTAATTGGTAGCAAGTGCATCCCGGTTACAGAGATACAGCTTCTTCTTTTTTTTCTCTTTTGTAAAATTGTATATATAGATATATACTAATTTTTAGTATGGTGCACTTGCACGCGCACACCAATTAGGGTGAACTCAGAATGAGGCTCCCGATAGTTAAAGTTGCATGGTCCGATGGCGTTTGAATTTGTTAGTTATATTTGAGATAAATAGCTCAGGTTGACCATATATTCTAATATTCATTAGTCCCGAGTAACTTTGATAGAAAAAATGGCTAGTTTTCGGAGCAATTTGAGCTGAAAGAACCCAAAAATAATTTTGATAGGGTTGCTAAAAGTCCTGTGGCTATGACCCGATGGTCATCTCGCGATGACCACATGATGTGAGATGACCTACTAATCCTGGAACCTGACAGGGCTGTAGGTAGGTATTTCTGCTTGGCGTGTGAACATTCTGGGAAAGGATTGGTGCCATAGGCTCGTGGCACTAGGGTTTTTAACAAATATCATTTTGTAGAAAGGTTATTTAGATTTATATCTATCAAACTGACCAAGTAGCATCCAACATCACATATACATTGGTATATGTAGGTTGACATCGTCCCAATCGCAGAAATTTCAAAACATCAAACTAAGCAATTTTAATCGACGAATGTTTAAAAATTATTTGAAATTACACAATTTGAATAAGTATGTCTATAGAATTGACCAAAGCAGCATTGGATATCAAATATCACATATATCATTAGTATATGACATCATCCCGATGGCAGAAGGTCAACAGCATCAGACTGCAATTTTAATCAAAGAATGTAAAAACTAATTTTTTTAAAGTGTGGAATGAGCAGGGGCACTCATTCGGGTTCATTGCTGGACGTGGCGGGCTACGAGGCTGACCTTGCCCCCCCCCCCCACCCCACCTTCCGCTGGTGACAGACAAACATGTGTATGATGTATATGTCTCCAGCGGCTCGCCGCTGGAATTTAAATGCGCCCACGAGGGGCAGCGCACCGGGCGACAGCCCGAGCTGCTCCACCTGTCATCCCGATAAGGCGGGGGGGGGGAGGCGGCGGCCCCTTGAGGTCGGCCGGGGCAGCGCGGGGCGCTCCGCGGCGGCGAAGCGCGACTGCGCGCTAATGACCGTGACGCCCATCAAGATAGGCGGGGGGAGGCCTCTGCCGCGCCCCGTCTGCGCCGCCCAGCTGCCGCCACTCGGCAGCCCGCGCGCACCAGAATCAGACGCCTAGAGCTGCTCAGCCTCAGCGCCATCTCAGCCCTCCCTCCAGCCTGCGCGCGTCCATCATGGCGGAGGACGGAGTTGACCTCTCCCTCCCACCCCAGGTTCAAAAAGGGGGAGGGGGAACACTGGGCGCGCGGGGGGAGGGCGCGCCGCCCACCGGCATGCCGGCGTGCCACCCTTTCCCCCCTGCAGGTACTGGGTTCGGTACCCGAACATTTGACTTATTATTATTATTATTATGAACTTCAATCTTGAACTTTAATTATTATTCCTTATTTTAATTTTGCATTACATTTATTACCTCACTGTGCGTGCATTATGATTACTGCTTTGCATTATATTTAGCTCACATTATTGGATTTGATTCCACCGCATATTACCCGCGCCCATTGGGGCCGCGCGTGCGCACGCTTTTGCGCAGGTGCGCACACTCATTGCTTGTTTGTTCACCTGTATAGTCGGACTTCAATAAAAAGTCCTTTTACTCCCCCCCGTGTGTTGGCGTCCATTTAAACTAGTCGTATATAAAAATTGTATGTGTCGCGAGGGAATCTTACGATGCCCACGCAGTAAATACATTTTATATATATATATATATATATATATATATATATATATATATATATATATATATATATATATATATATATATATATGCAAATGCGCCGCGTTCTTGGCTTAACGCTGTGATAGAAGCAGCTGGAGGACGGCCCAGGGTAGTAGAACCATATCAGTTTCTACACTCACCTATGACAAACTGCACATTCTATGATTCAGCCGGGCCTGAGCATTAATGGTTTGACGGGATCCACCGCAATTACGCAGGTTTCTTGGTTTAATGCTATGATTGCAGTAGCCGTTCTCGTCGTGCCTATGTGTTATCATTTGAATGGGATCCATCGCAAATGCGCCGTTCCACAGCGTATGTATTGGAGGACGGCCTGGGGTCGTAGCACCATATCAGTTTCTACACACACATATGACAAACTGCATGATCTGCGATCCTGAGGCGTCCGCTGGTGCATACGCTGCGGCACGGCTGCTGCCGTCATAGTGTTAAGCCCAGAACCTGGCACATTTGCGATGGATCCCGTCCAAACGATAACGCATGACCAGAACAGTTGCTGCCATCATAGCATTAAACCTGGAAATATGCGCATTTGCGGCAGATCCAGAAGCCATTAATGCTCAGGTCCGGCTGGATCGTAGACTATGGCTGCTGCCATCACAGCATTAAGGGCAGAACCCGGCACATTTGCGATGGATCCCATCCAAACGACAACGTATAGGCACAACCAGAACGGCTGCTGCTATCATAGCATTAAAACCGGAAACCTGCGTATTTGCGGCGGATCACTAACATATATATATGTAACACCCTAACCACTACAGAGGCCACATGAGGTGGTTCAGGCTATTTGTATATATGACATCATATACACAAGGTGTATGTATGCATGCATGCATGCATGTATGTATGTATATACATTGTATATACAACGTCAGATGTACAAGGTGTATGTATGCATGCATGTAATATACCTTGTATATATATTTGACATATATATATATATTAGTGCATATATAAAATTTCTAAATATTGTGCAGCGGCCGTGCAGTGACTTTAGGATTGCGGTATGATGGCCACACAGCTCTCCTCTAGGTATGGCCCTGCACAGTAGGCCTACTTGGTCAGGGGAAGCTAATGAGGTCACGAGATTGGCCTAATTGGTTAATGGCCTCCCTACATAATGGGTGTTTCAAAGTGAGTGTCCAAAGGGGTGAGGTTATAAATTCATGGGTTATTCTGTACATGATGTGCCAAATCATTAGCTAATACACCAGTATCTAAGTTGGATATATAGGATCTAATGTAGTTGTTTTAATTTTGACAAAATTATATTTCATCGGACCATGCAACTTTAAGTACCATTGAACAAACACTACACCACTCCCTCCTTGCCTCCCCACTTTCCTCCACCCCAACTTTGCCCTGCTCCCTCCCCACTTTCCCTCCCCTCCATACTTTCCCTCTCCCCTTTCCCTCACCTTCCACCCATCCCCACTTTCCTCCCTTCCCCCGCACCCTCCCCACTTTCCCTCACCCTCCATCCATCCCCACTTTCCTCCCGTCTCCCCACTTTCCCTCCCCTCCATCCCTCCCCACTTTTCTTCCTACCTTCTTACCCACGCTCCCTCCCCACTTCCTTTCCCCCCTCCCGCTCCGTGCGCGCGCGTGCGTGCGTGTGCGTGTGTGTGTGTGTGTGTGTGTGTGTGTGTGTGTGTGTGTGTGTGTGTGTATGTGTGTGTGTGTGTGTGTGTGTGTGTGAGTGTGTGTGTGTGTATATATATGTGGTTGATGCGACATCTGCGTTCAATCATGAGGCTAACCTGGAAGGACAAAGTGACAAATAAGGAAATACTCGAACGGACGGGGCTGCCCTCTATGGAAGATCTTCTGATCAAAAAGAATCTCCGGTGGACTGGACACCTCATGAGGACATCATCAGACAGGCTACCAAAGCAGATCCTCTATTCTTAACTGTCTTCTGGTTACAGAAAGAGAGGGCGCCCTCGTCTCCGGTTCAAGAGAAACCTGAAGCTGAGAGACATTAAGACTGACTCATGGACATCACTCTCACAGCAGAGAGCTAAATGGAGAGGGGCAGTCAAGTAATGAAAGCAGTCTTTGTCACATCGCGACTGACAGCATGATGATGATGATGTATGCATGTGTGTGTGACCACGTACATGCTGGTATGAATGATATACAGATGATACACATGTGCATGCCATGCATGCTGTAGACACGTGGTGCGTGTTGCATGAAAGCGTACGTGACAGCTATCATTTCCACATCCCCTGGCTTGGCATAGATGTTATTCTAGTACCACCACAGATTATGCATACACGTGTATACATGTGCAGTCAGTGTGTCTGGTACGAGTGTCTACTGCTATGCGGGATGGCCGAATGAGTTGGGCGTCCGTCTCCCGTTTTGGTAGATCACCAACCAACCACAAGCTACGCGAAAATACGTGGTGGATGTGGGGCTTTCACATGTTGCCAGGAAGGAAAACATCATCAAACAAACAACCAACATACATACACACACACACACACACATACACAGATAAATGCATACCTAGATCTACATACATAAATGTATACATACATATGTACATACATGCATACACATATACATACACACATATGCATAGATAGATGGATACATACATACATACACACACATGTACACAGATAAATGCATACCTAGATCTACATACATAAATGTATACATACATATGTACATACATGCATATACACATACATACACACATATGCATAGATAGATGGATACATACATACATACATACCTACATACACAGATAAATGCATACCTAGATCTACATACATAAATGTATACATACATATGTACATACATGCATACACACATATGCATAGATAGATGGATACAGACATACATACACACATACACAGATAAATGCATACCTGGATCTACATACATAAATGTATACATACATATGTACATACATGCATACACATATACATACACACATATGCATAGATGTTTGTTTGTTTGTTGTTGTTTTACGTCCTAGCAACATCTAAGGTCATATCAGGATGCATAGATAGATGGATATATACATACATACATAAATACATACATAAATACATACATACATACATACATACATACATACATACATACATACACAGATTAATGCATACCTAGATCTACATACATAAATGTATACATACATATGTACACACATGCATGCACACATACATACACACATATGCATAGATAGATGGATACATACATACACACATGCATGCACACATACACATACATACACACACATATCAACACACATATATAGACACATACACTTGTACATATACACGTAGTATGGATACTGCCGGACACCTGGCAGACAGACACGCCCCCCCTCGGCTCAGATACCGACCACATTAATCATACAGCGCCCGCCTCACGGCTCGCGGCTGTCGCTATGTGGCCGTGCGTGGTGCGGTATACACACTGCTGACGACTGTACACTAGCCCCGCGGCGTGCCCGTGTGGCGGTGCGGCCGTGCGGCGGCGTACCGGGCCCCCGGTGCGGTGAGAGCCCGGCCGGCGGTGGACGCGCACACCGACCGGGCGGGTGGACCGGCCGGCCGGGAGGGCGAGGCGGGCCGGGCGGCCAGCAGCTAAATGCGTAGTTAGTGTTAACTGTTATGGGATAGGTGCTGCGTAGTGCGCAGGAGCACGCGGTATTGACTGATGGCACGCGCAGGCTGCAGCGGGGCGGGGCGGGGCGGGGCGGGGCGGGGCGGGGGCGGGGCGGGGCGGGGCGGGCGGGGCGGGGCGGGGCGGGGCGGGGCGGGGCGGGGCGTCTCACGTAGCCGCCTTGAAGGGAATGGAAGGAAAGTGAAGGGCAGGTGGAGCGGAGGTAGCCCCCGAGTACATGGGGGCGGGGGTAGGTGGGGCGAGGCGGGGATGGGATGGGATGGGATGGGATGGGATGGGATGGGATGGGATGGGATGGGGAAGGGAAGGAGGGAGGGATGGGGAGAGGGGAGGGGAGGGAGGGAGGGGAGGGGAGGGGAGTGGAGGGGAGGGGAGGGGAGGGCAGGGGAGGGGAGGGCAGGGGAGGGAGGGGAGGGCAGGGCAGGGCAGGGGAGGGGAGGGGAGTTTCACTTGAAAGGAACGGAAGGAAAGTGAAGAGCAGGTGGGGGTGGGGGGGGGGGGGGGGGGTAATGGAAGTGTTGTAGGAAAGCACAGGAAAATGGTAGAGCGGGTGTCGAGGAGACGAAACAGGTGGGGAATTAAATGGAACAGAAAGGAAATGGAACTAAAACTAAAAGAGATGCGTAGTAGTAGGAGAAGAATTGGAAAGAGGAGTGAATGTCAGTGAATCGGGAAGAGGGAATGGGAGTTGGGGAGAACGGTAAGGAGAGAGGGGGATATGGGAGATATGGGAGATATGGGAGAGAGGGGAGAAGGGGAGAGAGGGGAAATGGAGAAGGGGATAGCGGGGAGAGGGCAGAAGGGGAGAGAGGAGAAGGGAGGATGGGAGAGAGGGAAGGGGAGAGGGAAGGGAAGAAGGGGAGAGGGAGAATGAAGAAGGGAGAAGGGGAGAAGGGGAGAGAAGGGGAGGGGGGAGAGGGGGGAGAGGGGATAGGGAGAGAAGGGGGAGAGGGGAGAGAGGGGGATAGGGGAGAGAGGGGGAGAGGGGAGAGAGGGGATAGGGAGAGAGGGGGATAGGGAGAGAGGGGGAGGGAGAGAGGAGAGAGGGAGAGAGGGAAGAATGGGAGACAGGGGAGAAGGTGGAGACAGGGGAGATGGGGAGAGGAAATTGGATAAGGAGAAGGGCGCACAAATGAAATAGGCGACGAAAGGAGGAGAGAGAGAATAGGGAAGAGCTGAGAGCGAAAAGGCTCATGGGAAGCGTTTGATAGGAGAGAATATGGGCGGGGTGAGGGGTGTCGGGAGGACGGTGTTATTATTACTATTACTATTACTTATTAGCAATGTATGGTGCGGCGAGTACGTCACGGGATTCACTTCGGCGGGCGGAGTGATCAGGTGTGGTGCAAAGAAGAAAGGTGGAGTGGGGTGTGTCTCGCACCGCAGGAGTGGTTGTGGTGGGCGGGGGTCAGCTACAAGGGCTGCTGCCGCTGCCGTTAGGGGCGGAGTGGGCTGCAGGGGATTGAGCGGAGCGCGGAGGACCAGTCTGAGCGGGACGAAGCCAAAATGTAGCGGAGCCAAGCGCAGTATATTGGGGAAGGACAGCTGAGCATAACGGTACTGGGTGAGCTGGGCGAGCGAAGTTTAGCTGGATGAGTCGGACTGGGCTGGGGGGATGGGACTGGGACTGGGACTGGGACTGGGACTGGAACTGGGTGGTGCGGTGCTGTGGTGTGGTGTGCTGTGGTGTGGTGTGGTGTGGTGTGGTGTGCGGTGCGGGGTGCGGGGTGCGGGGTGCGGGGTGCGGGGTGCGGGGTGCGGGGTGCGGGGTGCGGGCATTGCGATGTTGTTCTGTACGAGACCTGGGGCGACCGGGACACGGAGGACCTCACGGAGCGGAGCTGTAACTGCGCAGTGCCGGGCGGGCGGGGACCGGGCGGACAGCGCAGGAAAGGCGCGGTGCAGCGTGGTTCCACTCGGTGCGAAATAGTGTGTCAGCGGCACCGAACCGAGCGAGCGAAGAGGCGGGCCTCCGGGGCTGCGAGGTGGTACTGGTGGGCTGCGAGGTGGGCTGCGAGGCGCGGTGGCAGGGTTGGGTTGGGTTGGGCTGGGCTGGGCTGGGCTGGGCTGGGCTGGGCTGGGCTGGGCTGGGCTGGGCTGGGCTGGGCTGGGCTGGGCTGGGCTGGGCTGGGCTGGGCTGGGCTGGGCTGGGCTGGGCTGGGCTGGGCTGGGCTGGGCTGGCAAGGGCTGCCGGGAGCCGGGGAAGATGATGCGTAGAACTACTGCCGCCTTTATCACCACAGGTCTGCTGAGAACGTGATGGCAACATATCACCCTGACGCTACCCCCCCCCCCCTGACCCCACCCACCCCAACCCTCCGCTTCCTTCCCCCCTCCACACAGCTCTACCCTACCACGCAGAAGCCAGTCGGTGGTCACCCAGCCCCCCACACCAGCTCCCACCCCCCACCCCCAACTCACCATGCCATCCATGCGTCGGCCGCCATGTAGTATGAGGGATCCGGGGCAGGTTCCAGCATCAACTCCGGCATCCAGTGGTGGATGCCACGTTCACGGTTCTCGGTCCATTGGCCGGTAGTCCACTGATCAGCGCCACCACGGCTCAGCGGTGGCAGTATCGAATCCATTTGTCTGTCCGTCTCTTTTCGACAATCCGACTAGTCGCAGCGCGCCGCCGTAACTAACGAGTGCTGCGCTGGTTGTTGTTGTTTTCACTGGTGCCGATGCGCACGCTGCGGAGACCAGCAACAGCTGACGGTGCTGCCACTAAGTGGCAGAGAGCGGCACTAGGGGAGGAGGCCGCACCCGATCTGAATGACGCAGTGCTTGTCGGTGCGGTTGCGCAATCGACACCTAAACGAGCGCCCCCCCCCCCCCCCCACCACCACCACCACCACCACCACCACCACCACCACCACCACCATTATTTTCTCTCTCCATTTGCCATTCTTAAATTTAGTTACACACATTCTCTCCTTGTGTGATTTGTAAAATAAAACTAGTACGCCCCGCGCACTGTCTATACAAATTGGTGTAGATGAGTGAATGGTTTTATTAGGGATTGACTAAGTGACTTTAGCGGTTCAGAGGATTGGGAATTGAGTAATTTAGGGAGTATGTGACTTGGGAATTAAGTGATGAAAGTAACGATATGGTTGTTGTTTGTTGTTGGGGTTTTGCTTCCTGGCAACATCTAACTTAAGGTCATATCAGGAGAATGATTGGTGGTTGATTTCATTTGAGTGAGTGAGTGAGTGAGTGAGTGAGTGAGTGAGTGAGTGAGTGAGTGAGTGACAGAGTGAGTGAGTGTGTGAGGGATCATATGTTCGCTTGAGTAAGTGGATGAGTGAGTGTGTGGATGAGTGAGTGAGTGGATGAGTGAGTGTGTGGATGAGTGAGTGTGGATGAGTGAGTGTGTGGATGAGTGAGTGTGGATGAGTGAGTGTGGATGAGTGAGTGTGGATGAGTGTGTGGATGAGTGAGTATGTGGATGAGTGAGTGTGTGGATGAGTGAGTGGATGAGTCAGTGTGGATGAATGAGTGAGTGAGCGAGCGAGCTAGCAAGGGCGTATTCATTCAATTAAATTAATGATGCATCCATGCTACATTCATAGAAGGTCTGTGAGGAGGAGGAGGGGGTGGGGTGGTATTTAGCGTAAAACACTTACCAAGGACGAGCCAGACTCGGATTGACATCAATGCGCTGTCTCATACAGAGAAAGCTTCATCAATCTCACACATTATTAACCCAATGGCTGGTACTGGCCGGGGCCTTCAGAGGGCGCCACGTGTTTGTTCCACAGCGGCCGGCACTAGTTGCCGGTGTGCGTGTCTGTGTTGAATTGTTGAGTAAATCATCGTGTCGCTGAAGGTCAGTGCAAGGAAGGATGTATGTGGCATGGTTTCTGCTGGCGGGTCATAGGTCAAATGATCGGTAGAGTGTATGGGAGGATTTCTCGTGTGCACGCAAACTAAAACTGAGTCATTCTTTTTGTGTGTTAAATGCAACCTAGATTTCAGTGATCTAAATCCTCCAAGCCTATTGCTAAAACTAAAAGACGCTCGCATATTAAACTTAAAGCTGCATAGTCCGATCAAATATCTAATTTTCAAAACCAAACCAATTATCTAATTTTGATTTAACATATCGAACTTAGACACTGGTGCACTTATAAAGCATTTATTGTTGTGTAGAAGACAATACTGAGTCAGTGAAACCAAATCTATTACTGCAGAAGTCTATGGCGTCAGAGTTTTGGCAAGCTTGCCAAAACTAATGTTCCATGTTTGCACTCAAAATATCTCAAAGGTTTGCCATTTAAAATAAAAGTAACTTTGAACTAATGTAAAGGAGATATTAGTGATCGATCTAATATATTTATCTCAGAAAAAATACAGAAATTCAAAACCATCGGACTATGCAACTTTAAGCAGCCCACTGTCACACCAGTCCTTGCCTAATCCTAATAATGCCGATCGCCTGGCTAGGAAGTGACAAGTATCAATTTTGTACGTCATTGGTTTGACTCGACCGCATGGGAGGTGTGCACTCGACTGATTCGGTCACCATGTCCGATCTTTCAGTAATCGAAATCCTCCAAGCACATTGCTAAAAGTCAGTCGCATATTAAGCAGTTGTTATCCGATATAATTATAAGCTTGTTAGGCCGTAGAGCCTCTGGGGTGAGTATTGTCCGAAGGGGAGAAGAGGTCGATACCATTCAACAAACATAGATGTCCCATATCTGACATACAAGTGATGTTGTCTTACTAATCCCAACGATCAGAATGAAGTAGAAATGGTAAGCTAACACATACTTAGTCGTAACAGAAGCATGTTATTGGAGTGTTGTTGGCGCTGAGTTTTACATCCTGGCAACATCTGAGCTCATATCAAGATGGATACCGACTTGTGACAATGCGCACTCATGGTGACTTAATAGTGCTGCCCCACTGGGAGACCAGGCTGCCAGCACCATGACCCGATATCCCACTCGATTACATTATCCTGACACCAACCAACCAGTCCTTGCCCAATCCTATTAATGCCGAGTGCCAAGCTAGGAAGTGACAAGTATCAATTTTGTAAGTCATTAATTTGACACAATCGGGAATCAAACTCCCGATCTCTTGCATGGAGGTATGCGCTCTACCAGTGCAGCCACTGCGCCCGGTGGTGCCGAGTAAAGGCGAACCTGTGGGGTGGCTGCCATAGAGCAAGCCGCAGTCTCCTCAGGTACTCATGTCAAACTCGTCAATACGCTTTGCTCGTTGCGCCTGCTGCCCGGATCAACAGCTCACGCTGGTTATCCGATGCCGCGACTGACCTGACCGGAAGTGACGTGTTAGCGGTCGTCACTCCAGTTATTATAAATGGATTCATTTTTGTTATCGCTCGATGAAGACGGTTGATGGATTAAAGATATGTGCAACATCTACAGTCCGGACTTAAAGCGATAGTGAGTGAGTGAGTGAGTGAGTGAGTGAGTGAGTGAGTGAGTGAGTGAGTGAGTGAGTGAGTGAGTGAGTGAGTGCATGAGTGAGTCAGTGATGGAGGGAGGGGAAGGAGCAAAGGAGGGAGAGGTGAGGGGGGAAAGGGAGGGGGGAGGGAGGAGGGAGAGGGAGGGGGAGAGGGGAGAGGGGAGGGAGGGGGAGGGGAGGGGGAGAGGGAGGGGAGGGGGGAGGGAGGGGAAGGGCGAGGGAAGAGAGGGAGCGAGGGAATGAGGGAGAGAGAATGAGGAAGAGAGGGAATGACGGAGAGAGGGGGGGAGAGGGTGGAGAGGGTGGAGAGAGGGGGGAGAGAGGGGGGAGAGAGGGAGGGAGAGAGAGGGAGATGGGGGAGAGAGGGGAGGGAGGGAGGGGAGGAGGGAGAGAGAGGGAGAGAGAGGGGAGATGGAGAGAGAGGGGAGAGGTAGGGAGGGGAGGGGGAGAGAGGGAGAGAGGGAGAGAGGAGGGGAGAGAGGGGGAGAGAGGGGGAGAGGGGGGAAGGAGGGAGGGAAGGAGAAGGGAGGGAGGGAGGGGAGGAAGAAGGGAGGGAGGGAAGGAGGGAGGAAGGGAGGGAGGGGGAGGGGAGGGGGAGGGGAGAGGCAGATAGAGAGGAAGAGAGAGGGAGGGAGGGCAGGAGGGAGAGGGGAGAAGGGGGGAGAGGGGGGAGGGGGGGGGGGGAGGAGGGGGGGGGGAGGGGGAGGAGAGGGGAGATAAAGGGGGGGGACGGACAGAGGAGATGGGGGAGGGACGGAGAGGGAGAGAGAGGAGGGGGAGAGAGGGGAGAGAGGAGAGGAGAGAGATAGGGGGGAGAGAGGGAGGGGGAGAGAGAGTGGGTGGGAGGGAGGGAGGGAGGGAGGGAGGGAGGGAGGGAGGGAGGGAGGGAGGAGGGAGGGGGGGGAGGGAGGGGGAGGGAGAGAGGGGAGGGAGGGGGGGGAGGGGAGGGAGGGGGAGGGAGGGAGGGAGGGGAGGGAGGGAGGGAGGGAGGGAGGGAGGGAGGGAGGGAGGGAGGGAGGGAGGGAGGGAGGGAGGGAGGGAGGGAGGGAGGGAGGGAGGGAGGGAGGGAGGGATTGTGTCAATAAATCAGTGAGTCAATAAGTTAGTCAGTGAATCAGTCAGGCAGTCAAATGAGCGAGTCAATTGGTTGAGAGAGTTTCACGCGTGAGCCTCGCGCCATGTCAGTAATAAATTTCAATTTCTAGCAAGAAGAGCGTAACTGTTAACACTCATACAGGTTATAAATTCCTCGAACCCTAATTCGACATACATTTCTATGGACATTGCGGATCTTAGCCTGATGGCCTGATGGCAAAACACACAAAAAGCGCGCATGCGTTGTGCAGCTGACTGCTCTGACGTCATAATCACGACCGCAAATGACGCGTGCAATGTCACTTGACTGGAGTGACTAATATTAATAATGGCGGAGGCAATCGTCTAATTAGAGCGTGCTGACCTCACGAGTCGATTCGAACGGTGATGTACTGAACCAACACATATCTCTGATCTTAAAAACTGTCCCGATCGGCTCTAACTTTAGTTCTTCGAAAAGAATTAAGTGACCGTCTCTCTATTTTCTCTTTAGAAAACACTGTGTTTGCATTACTAACGAAAATTAAGACCATAAAACCGTTCCGGATCTTGAACCATATTGTAAAATATTCCGATATTCGGCATAGGGGGGAATGCAAATCTTCTATTACTGATCGGTGTACGTGACCAGGCACATGTATGTATGGTTTGGTGGTGCCTAAGTGGGATGTTTATAGACATAGTGGTGCCGGCAGGTCTGGGTGTGAGTGCAATCAGGGCCTACCCCCTCTGCTGGGATAGGGATCACCACACTCAAAGGTCAAGGTTGGTGGTGGCCATGGGGGCCATACAGCTTCTGGTGGTGGGGAGACCACTGGTATCCATGGGGACCATGAATGCTGGATCCCTATTGGTAGGCCAGGAATGCTTGTTTCCCATTGGGGGAAAGGGGTGGGGTGATACCCTACAGTGAACCCATGTAACCATATAAATAAAAAACCAGAGGGCTGGACTCTCTTCTTCTTCACACGTTATACTCTTCCTTTCTCTTTGCCTGTATTGATTTCACCATAGCCTGCCTACACAACCACAGATTCGAGCCATTACAATATGCATACACTTAAGTAGAACACGTTGTGACATCACAATCCACTGCGGACCAGAATTCGCAACATTCCTAGTGGTTGGTTGGTTGGTTGAATAGTTGGTTGGTTGGATGGTTGGTTGGTTGGTTGGTTGGTTAGTGTTAGTTAGTTAGTTAGTTAGTTAGAGAGTTAGAGAGTTAGTTAGTTGGTTATTTATTTGGTTGGTTGGTTGGTTGGTTATTTATTTGGTTGGTTATTTATTTGGTTGGTTGGTTGGTTATGTATTTATTTATTTGGTTGGTTGGTTATTTATTTGGTTATCAGGAAATGTGCTGACTTGTGACACTCATGCAACTTTATAGTGATGCCCCACTGGAAGAGCAGGTTGCCAGCACCATGACCTTATATCCTACTCAGTCACATTATCCTGACACTGAGCCAACCAGTCCTTGCCCTATCCTAATAGTGTCGAGTGCCTGGCTAGGAAGTGATAAGTATCAATTTTTAAGTCATTCGTTTCATTCGACCAGGGTTCGAACCAGTGGGTTTGGAAGAGGCACAACATGAGTTTGAGCTCCCACTTAATAACAATGCGGAAGTTTAAAGATATAGAAATGGTTTGTTGGAGTTATACATCCTGGCAACATCTAAGGTCATATCAAGATGGGCGGATATAGAAATAGAATATTGAACTGGTATGCATACTAGTAGTAGCCTTTAAACACATATTTGTTGCTGCTGTTATTGTTTGTTATGTTGTAATTTACTCGACCTAAACCTTTAGTTAGCTCTTAAACAGAAAAAAAAAACATTACAAAAAGTAAAATTAGGTTAGCTTGGTCTAATCCTCGAAAGCATGTGGTTGCAGTTATTATAAATGTTTGACCAATATCGCGTTGAAACAGCGGTTCTCATCCAATCGCCAACGTTAAAGCAGCCTAGTCCGATGAAAGCAGCAAATTTTCAAAACAAAAACGTTATAATGTAGATTTTATCCTAAATAACTCAACTTAGATCCGAGTGGACTTATTACAATATTAAGCACGGAATATTAAGTCAATTTAATAGAACATATTACGAGGAACTGTGGGCGGGGTGGGGCGGGGCGGGGCGGGGCGGGGCGGGGCGGGGCGGGGCGGGGCGGGGCGGGGCGGGGCGGGGCGGGGCGGGGCGGGGTGTACTACTAATGCGTCTGACTGGACCCAAAGAAATGCCCCTCCTTACTTACCGACCACCACTATAGCTTTTGTGATCAAATCCATTCATCACCAACACAGGCTGTGCACAAATTGTACACAGTCCCCCATTATCGCTCGTGTGAAAGGCCGCACTCCTGCACTACGGGCATTCTTAAGCCGTGTTCACACGGGCAATGTAAATCGATTCGTAGAAAGCGACTTGCCTAGTTCGACGCAGATTTCCCATGTGAACGGGCGTCTGATTCGAATTAGGGCTGAATCGATTTCTGTGATGCGCATTCTGTAAACCACCTCTCGAGGTAGTTTACGTGAGGCGATTTCTGTGAGGCGATTTATTTTGCCCGTGTGGACGCACTGAGGCGGATTAAGCACCTCACACGCATGCACAGTCGACACCTTAGTTTGTTGACTTTCCGGTCGATCAAAAGCGCATATTTTATAATTTAGTCTATTAAACCGCTAGCTGTGCACAGATATTTTTTTCATCATTTATTTTTAGGGTTTCACTGCCCAGCAGAAGTTTTGACCGTTCCAAACCAATACGATTCATTAAATAAATATCTAGGTCGAATCCACTCTCTCGTGGTGGCGCTGGTCAGACTGGACTTGCTCATGCGCAGATATCGACTTCCGGCCCAAGTAGTGCTCGTGTGAACGGGTGGCTAATTCGACTCAACCTAATTCGATTTGTCTAATTCGCTTCACATTTTGCCCGTGTGAACACGGCTATAGATATTGTACCCTGGTTGCTGACGATTAGTTGGTTTTACGTCCTGGCAACATTGAAGGTAATATCTTTTGTGACAGTGCACACTCATGATGACTTCATAGTGCTGCCACACTGGGTGACCAGGCTGTCATGCCATGACATGATATTCCATCCAGTCACATTATGCTGACACTGAGCCAACCAGTCCTTGCCATATCCTAATAATGCAGAGTGCCTGGCTAGGAAGCAACAAGTATCCATTTTTTAAAGTAATTGGTTTGAGTCGACCAGGGGCGACCAAAATGGGAGACGGACGCTCAACTCATTCAGCCATCCCGTTTGGTATTGCTGACGAATGACTGAAACTACGACCCGGCCTGTTTAAATGGCCGAGGGTGGATTGGACAACGTGATTGGTCAGGTTAAGTCCACCCCCCCCCACACACACACAAACATCGCCCACTTCCTTCCCACATGACACTATAACCACATTCCATACTCAGTTGTCAAAGTCACCTCCGACCTAATAAAAAACAAAACAAAAAAAGACAAAGAAAGAAAAAGAAAAACCGGACTTCTCGTAAATTCCCCATGATTCATTCTCAGGTTGTGTGGGGCTGTTGGCTTTTTCAATGAAAATCACGGAAATCAGCGAACAGATCGTTCATCCCTTTGTACCACACCTAAGTGCTTCAATATGGAATGCTAGTAAATTATATATATGAGCCTGTCTCAAAAGGTGGTCACTCATATTTTTTGTTGTCCATTGTAACGATTGACACAAAACAGTAGAGAAACGGTTACACTGAAAACACAAGGACATTTGCTTCAAATCAATATGTATTCTATTGGGATTATGAAACGCCATGTAAAAAACAAATCAGTTTATCCTGAGCAAATGCATAAGCAGATAGTATGTTGATCGCTACAATGGACAAAGTTTTGTCCCATATTGCTAAGCACCTTTTGAGACAGTCTCATATAGTCCACACTGACCTCTCATGCAAGGAGCCACATATACAGGTAGGCGTGTGATCAGGGATGAAAGGGGTCTCCAACAAAAAACGTGGAAATCAAGCCAAGATTATTACACCGACAGCGAATTTCCGCGAAAACACGGATTTCCCAGCACAAGATTAGCACTAACTAGTTCTTGTTTGTGTTTTATGTTCTAGCAACATCTAAGGTCATTAATCGGCAAACATTAAAACAATCGCGGAAATCCGCGAAATCGCGGAGATCTTTCATCCTTGGTGGATAGGGTGGTAACATCATGGAGCCTAGGTGGTGTAATAGTTAAAACACTGGCCCAGAATGCAAGAGATTTGGGTTCGATTCTCCCTCTAGGCGCAATATTTTGACATTTTCTTCACCCCCACGAAATATATATATATTACTAGGATAGAGGTAGGAGCCGTGGAATGAGGAAGATCACATCGTCTGTGATTGAAAATTCTCCCGATTACTCAAATGATGTACCAAAAAACAAAACAGAAAAAAATGGGTACCTTCAGATTTTCAGTCTAACAAGTAACATTATCCCATCTGAGTTGATAAAATAGGATCAAATGTAACTGTGGCTTGTTTAAAAAAAAAAATGCTTCATCAGATCATACAACTTTGAAACTGGTTTCAAACCCATGGGTTTGAATTCCATGACCTACTAAAACAGGAGGCAGATGTATTAACTCATTTGGCCATCCCATCTGGCCATCATTATGAAATGCTAAGGGACCAGGCTACTTACTTCAGTAGGTCAGCCCACATCACGTGGTCATCATGTGGCCATCGCAAGATGGCAATCCAGGTGCTCTGCAGGAGTTTTGGAAAGTTTGCCGAAAATAGGAATTATCGTGGGTGCTCTCAGCTCAAATTGCTTCAAAACTTTCATCGAAGTTACTCGGAACTAATGATTAGTAAATTATAATGACCATCCTGATATATTCTATCTAAAAAAATAAGGCAAACATTAAAAAGCCATCGGACGATGCAACTTTAACCAGCCTGATGTTGCACAATGTGGTGGCACCCGGAAGTGACCCAGATTCCGAGCTGTGTTTTTCTCACGGCCTCAATGGTTCTAGCTTTTTCCCATAGTCATCCACGTACACAAACTTCCCCAACCTTGCAAAGTAGATACCCGTCCTGATATGACCTTAGATGTTTCCAGAATGTAAAACCCCAACAAATAAACAAACATCTGGGTTCTAGATAGTGAAAGTGTATGACACAAGCACACTGTGCGGTAGCGATGCACTATGGGCATATATTAAATAAATGTATGACGAGGTGTGTCCCGGACTCGGTTCAGATCGGTAGAGCGCTGACTTCTCGTGCGGAAGGTCAGGAGTTCGAATCCCAGCCGAGTCAAAGAAACGCTATCGAGGCGTCACAACCTGCAAGTTCCTTTCAGACGTGAAGTTTCAGTCAACTCACATGAGGCACAGTGCACTGTTCCCAAGGCACTTGGAATTTTTGCACTTTGGATTTTTGCTCTTTAACTTAGGTAGCTTCGCCATGTCAATTTAATTACCCCACCACCTCATTCGAAAGTTGAGAATTCCAAATTGGAAAAAGGCTGCAGGTAATGTGATTGCTAGATCCACATATCAAATGGCATTGAGCATTCGCAATACCTCCTTAATGTGTACAATTGGAATCTAATTTAAAATAATTACCACTTAAGTATATTTATAACCTGGATCAGGGATGAAAGTGGTCTCCGGGAAAAAAAGCGGAAATGCGGATATTCTCCCATAGGTTTAGCACTGTCAGGTAATCGCAGACAATTTCCGGAAGTCAGGTTTCATATATATTGGTATACGCTGATAGTGCTATGCCGTTTGAAGCATTGTTAGTACACGCTGATAGTGCTGCGGCGTTTGGAGCATTTATTAATAGTATATGCTGATAGTGCTGCGGCGTCTGCACCAAGTATTAGTATAGATCTACGCTGATGGTGCTGTGGGATTGGAAAATCCCGGAAATCCGCAGAATGGCGGAGATCTTTCATCCCTGCTGGATGTATTTCCATCTTTGACTACCTTAAAGTTACATAATCCGATGTTTTGATTTGTTGCCATACTTTGTCAAAATAATTATGTTAAGCTGCTTATCATGATCAACATTGCTTTTGTTTGGAATAACTTTTATTACAATTAGCTAACATTGGATAAAACTGAAGTGAAAACATCCTAAATTACTTTCGGTGTGCACACCGAAAAGCCTGACATTCTTCTATAACTTGCAGAAGTGACAGGTTCTATTAAATTGATTTAACATTCCTTCTATGCAGCAATACATGTTTACTGAGTGCATCAGTAGCTAAGTTGGATACGTAGAATCAAATGTAGTCAAGTGCTTTATTTGAGAGAAATGTATGGTTTCAGATTATGCAATTTTAACGGTGTCAAAAATACATGAATTATATAGTTGTTCTTTGCTAAAAGTGACTGCCCAATTCCGATTCTTGAGCTGCGTGGCTAATTCCTCAGTTGTGTGGTTAGTTGTTAGAGTTTTACGTTCTGGCAACATCTAAGGTCATATCAGCACAAGGACCAACTTGTGACAGTGCACACTCATGACAACTTTATAGTGCTTCCCACTGGGAGACCAGGCCAACAGCACCTTGACCTGATATCCCCACTCAATCACATTATCCTGACACCACTAACCCAACCAGTCCTTGCCCTATTATAATAATGCCAAGCAGCTGGCTAGGAAACGACAAGTATACATTTTTAAGTCATTGGTTTGACTCAACCAGGGTTCGATATTTGTTTGTTTGTTTGTTTGTTGTTGTTTTACGTCCTAGCAAAATCTAAGGTCATATCAGGATGGTGGCAGGGTTCGAACCCAGTTGTGTGGTGAATTTGATTGGGTGCAGGAGCCTCACCGGCTTGTTCTTACAAGCTGGCACTGAACGTGTTGCACCCTGCATGTCCGACTGAGCCTCACCTGAACGCTCCACATTTAACTGTCCATCACATGAACTTTGCATGTCCAACTGTCACTCTCCATCTTTAAGTGCTCTCTCCATCTTTGGGCTACCGTCAATGCTTTATTTGGTGTAAGGCTTTGTTTTACTATTGAATCACGCTCTCTCAGTACCACCATGTGCATCGCTATCAAATGTAGGCAAGTGCATTGGTTTACAGAAATTTATGGTTTCATCAGATTATGCAATTTTAAGTGTCAAAGATATATGAATTATTTATTTTACTATTTGTTTTACTATTGGATCACGCACCAGTACCACCATGTGCATCGCTATCAAATGTAGGCAAGTGCATTGGTTTACAGAAATTTATGGTTTCATCAGACTATTATGCATTTTTAAGTGGAAAGATACATGAATTATTTATATTACTATTTGTTTTACTATTGGATCACGCACCAGTACCACCATGTGCATCGCTATTCACACTTCCTGTTCGCTCACTTTAAAGTTGCATAGTCCAATGGTTTTCAGCTTTTGTCATCATTTTTATATGAATTATGAGGTTGATCATTATTTATTTAGTTTGAAGTAACTTTGATTTTAAATGGCTAACTTTGGAGATATTTGAAGTACAAACATCGGGGATAAAAATGGTCTCCGACAAAAAACGTGGAAAGCAAGCCGAAGTTATTACACTGACACGAATTTCAACGAAAACGCAGATTTTCCCTCATAGGATTAGCACTGTCAGAGAATCGCGGAAAAATGCCCCGATGCCAGGTTTCATCTATCTATATTATCGCCCATATTTAACTTGCACACTCTTGTTTGGGCTTTATGTTCTAGTAACATCTCAGGTCATGCAAAAATGGGATTCAAACCATATTTAACTTGCACACTCTTGGTTGGGCTTTATGTTCTAGTAACATCTCAGGTCATGCAAAATGGGATTCAAAACCGACCAATTTTGTCATATACATCCTGATTCCTTAGCATTTTGCTTAACATTAATCGGTAAATAAAAAAAATCTGCGAAATCGTGGAGATCTTTCATCCCTGAAACATACATGATACAAAACCAATTTAGTTTGGGTTTTTTCCCCTCCGTTCCGAATTTTGAATAAAATTATCAAATATAAAATTTCACACATTGCCGGGCACTCACTGGGTGGGACATCCACGAGCATGCTCAACGGCCTCAAATGCGCATGCGCACACCAGGGTGATACTGCTGGAAGTAAAAAGCTGGCGTATCTCGGCTCCAATCTGCGATTGCAGCTTGGCATACGCCAGGTCGTATTGCTGGCAGCGCTGCAGTTCAAAACACCCTCAATTATCGATTTGAATGTCACTGCTACGAGAGTAGATCAATCATTAGCCGCCGGGCGTGACTCACCCACAGTTCACCGACCAACTGGTTTCTATGGTGCTGTATTGGGGTTTCACGTCCTAGCAACATCCAGGGTCATATGATGGTTGGTTGTTGGAGCTTTACGTCCTGGCAAAGGGTCACATGAGAACGAGTACAGAATTGTGACAGCGCATACTCTTGGCGAATCCAGAGTGCTTCCCCAATGGGAGACAGCTGCCAGCACCATGACCCAATATGCCACTCAGTCACATTATCCTGACATTAACCAATCATTATCCTATCCCAGTTTGTTTGTTTGTTGGAGTTTTACGACGTGGCACCATATATGGCCATATCAGGACGGGTACCAACTTGTGACAGCGCGCACTCATGGCGACTTTATTGTGATGTCCCACTGGGAGATCAGGCTGCCGGCACCATGACCCAATGTCCCACTCAGTCACATTATTCTGCAGCACTCCTATTACATTGAGTGGCTTTACAAAATTAAAATCTAACCGATAGATTGGCATCGCCTTCTGGAGAGCTCTAATGTTTGTTTGTTTGTTTGTTGTTGTTTTACGTCCTAGCAACATCTAAGGTCATATAAGGACGGGCTTTAATGTGACACTGATGATGGCGCATTCAGAACGGCAGGCCCTGCTTAGCTCGGCACAGCGATCAAAAGGATTATTTTACAGTATTTTCGCGTGCAACAAATGTGATTGCTCTCAAGGAATGCGGGTAATTTAGTCGCCACAACAAGCTGTGAGTTGCTTGCTGGCTTACGGAAATGTAAATAAAGATATTAAATAAACAAAAAGTAAAAACACAACCTCCACGATTCGCTGTTTTTTTTTGGTTCTTGTGAGTTTTACGTCCTGGCTAGGAAAGGACAAGTATCAATTTTATAATTCATTAGTCTTACTCGACCAGGAACCGACTCGGCTCGGCCACCGCGCTCAGTCAACATACATGAAAATTACCTGCCCCATGTTTTACGTCAGTTTGCGCCCAGCACCAGCCGAACGAGCATGCAGCAATAAACCTTTGTGATTTTTGTTGCAGATTTTTGTTGTTGGTTTTGTTGTTGTTGTTAGTCAAACCTAATTTACTTTTTACTGGTGAACAGAGGCGTTGGGAATCGATTTATTATAATATCCATCCTCTTTTTTAAGTTCATTTAATCGGGATTTTGTGGGCGCAGAAATGAAGTAAAGAATTTAAGAAATCAATATAAATTTGTATCGTGGTTTTCGGTCGCACTAAAGCCTAGTACACACTTCCCGTATACGATTCACATGCTAAAACTGATTGCCTGACGGTACCCGTTACAACCCGACCCTTCCCGTTTCCCGACTAAAACTGCCCGATTCATTTTTCGAATCTTATAAAACCTGGTAGACACCTCCCGGATAAAACCTAAAACTGGGCTTTAGACTGGTAAAGGTCCTGTCACATTACGGCGTATGGCGTTAGCGTATGCCGGCGTATGCGGTTTTCGACCCATACACCGTCATACGCCACACACGAGGTCCCAGCGGCATCTGAAGCGTATGCCTAACCTATGCCTAACCTACCCCTAGCCTATGGCGGCGTATTCAAAGCGTATCCCGACCTATGCGCTGCGTACTGTGATGAGGTTTGACAGTTGTGACTGACAAGTTCAGCGTACGCCCAACCTATGCGTAACCTATGTCGGCGTACACATAGCGTACGTCGAGCGTATGAGCAGCGTATGAGCCATACGTCGAAAAATTTTGAGCATGCTAAAAAAAAATTGGACAGACGCGTGTATGAGGGCGTATGCGTAGCGTATGACGGTGTATGGGTCGAAAATCCATACTCTAACGCCATACGCCATAGTGTGACACCACTTTTACAGAACGTTGGGGGTATGCAAGAGACACCCGCCGGGTGTCAATCCAGCGTACGCCCAACCTATGCCGACGTACCCCTAACCTATGTGTAACCTATTCCGGCATATGCATAGCGTATGCCTAGCATATGAGTAGCGTATGATCCATACGCTGCTATACGCTGAAACTTTTTAGCAAGGAAACAGGCTTGTTGGAGGATCGGCATATGACGGCGTATGTCAGCGTATGCCTAGCGTATGCGTAGCGTATGGTGGCATATACCGACGTATATGACGTAATGCGCTTACGCCGCCGTACGCTCCCGCAAAAAACCTAATGTGACAGCCCCTTTAGAGCTGGCAGATCTCAAATGGGAAAACAAATTCGGAACGTGCTAACTACACAAATCGCATCGGGTTGCTTTTTGTGCGTTTAAAGATTTTTTTTTTAAGAGGGCTTGTGTGGGAGAGTTGGCAGAGACAAAGGTTGAGATTATGAAATATAATAATTGATTAAACATTTGTTAAGCAGCACACGTGTATGTATGTATGTATGTATGTATGTATGTATGTATGTATGTATGTATGTATGTATGTATGTATGTATGTATGTATGTATGTATTTATGTATGTATGTATGTATGTATGTATGTATGTATGTATGTATGTATGTATGTATGTATGTATGTGTATGTATGTATGTATGTATGTATGCATGTATGTATGCATGTATGTATGTGTAGGTGTGCATGTATGTACACAAGCACCATTCAGTTGATTGCTCGAATTTACATTCACATAACAAGCATAAGCACATGATATATACTGTGTATGTCCCAATAGAAACACGCTACCCAATAGAAGCACACACCCCCATTTCAAGATTGAAAGCACGCACAAAATAACGATCGTATTCAGACTGAATGCACATAAAATAAGACAATCCCACTTTATTTCAGAGGCACAACAAAAACAAATCCATGAAATTCTTTAACTTTGACGTCGGGACTCCAATAAAACAAAATATGATAAAGGAAATAAATAGATGCGCATCCCTGTGTCTGCACTTGCCCAGTGCGTGTCTATTGGGACATATACAGTATATTTATGATTTTATTATGGCTCTATAAATTATGAGCAATCCTCCAAAAGGCTATGCATACTTAAATATTTTTAATATTTTTTTAATCGAGGAAATCCGCGAAATCGCGGAAATCTAAGAATTCGCGGAAATCCGCAAAATAGCGGATATCTTTCATCCCTGCCATGGTTATTTTGGTGGGGAGGAGAGGGCAGGCAGTTGGTTAAGGTGGCCCAGAGGTGTACACGCGGAACTGGTATCTGCACGATAACATAGCGTCCCTCAGTGCGCATGGTAATGCAATCACCGCCATCGATTTGTTGTGACGTCGAGATGCACAGCCCACTTGTGTGTTACTATGTTGCCATACACACAGCACGCGCACACGCGCACACACGCACACACGCAATCACACACGCAGGCACACCTGTAGCAGAGATGCCAACATTGTGTGACCAAAAATAGAAGATTTTAACATTTTATTAGGAAGATGTCGTGTGGAAACACGCGACATGACAATCGGACATATGTCATGACATAGTATAATCATACAATATATAATACGTATATAATGTGTATAAAATTATATAATATATTTCTTCATACAAGTCCCACCATGTATCCCACCACGTATCCCACCATGTGTCTAGGTGTCATTTTCTAGGCTCTGCTTGCCACCTTGAGCTGCTGATGTCTTTAAAGTTTAAGCTGCTGTAAGTACCTGATTTTGCCGGTGACAGTGAAAATCGGGAGATTTGCACATGGAATCGTAATATCAGGAGAGAGTAGCCAAAATCGGTAGACTTCCTAGAAAATCAGAGCAGTTGGCATCTCTGCCGTAGGCGAGCTTGGAAGGGAACAACTAACTCGCAGTCGGAACTTAATTTAGTCGTGCTCCTTAGGCATTTATCTAATTTGCAAAATTGTTGTATGCTAATTGCTAAGATAGAGTTTGCAGAAATCTTCCAAGTTTGTATGGAATTGCAATAGTTGATTTCCACCACCAATCCACTTTCTGATGGGAATTAAGGTAATGTTGGTAGTACTAGCAGCTGGAGGTGCAATTTGCCCAGTGGAAATGGTCTATAGAACATTTCCACCAGCAACCTATACCCTGATGGCAATTGAAGGACTGTATCGGAGGCTCTGAGTGAAAAGGTCTTAGGGGATTTCAACCACCGACCTGCCGTCTGATGGCAGTGTCAAGAACTAATGTGTGGAGCAGCTCACTGTGCATGCACCGCGGAAAATGTATAATTAGGAATGATGCATTATGCACTTATCACTTATTTAATTTGCAAATATATACCAGCAATGAAAGTGGTCTGAGACAAAAAACACAGAAATCAGACCGAGACAAATTTCCGTGAAAACACAGATTTTCGTACATAGGGGGGGGGGGGGGGGGCATATTCGATTAACACGACCAGGGTGACCCGGGCGACTCGGGTCACCCCAGTTGCTAGAATTTCAAATCAAACACTGTGAGTGGAGTTGACAAAGACATGTGCTGTGTACAAAAAGTCCCGACCCCAGTAACCGATGTCTTGGCTCGGGGTGGCTAGGAACGATGATGTCACATTTGCACTGGTACCATCCTGTAGGATAACACCTACCAGAACCAGTCCTACATGTTTTTTTTGGGTAAAAACCCAGATTAATGAAATGGAAATATAACTAAACTATGCAAGCATAAAATACCTTAAATCCAATTTTGCTGTAGTTATAACGGTTATTAAAAAAAACAGAAAACTTTTGGCTGAAGCCACCATTTCATCCACCCTGAGCATGGAGAAGCGTATTCGTTTATTCAACCCCAGTCTGTAGACGCACGCGCCAAAAAGTGGCTCGAGTGACCCAAGTTGATTAATCGAATACGCCCAGGATTAGCATTGTCAGTGAATTGTTGGAAAATGCAGGAAGTCAGGTTTCAACTGTCCTTATAATTCTATCATGGCCCATGCCTAACTCGTTCTTGGTTGCATTTTATTAGACACTCCCGCAGTCCGGTTTCTGAGACAGACAGAGGTGCATCGTCCAGGGGTTTATGTTCTAGCAAAATCTAAGGTCATCGAAGAAAGTCGCAGAAATCTTGAGAAAACGTGGACATCTTTCATCCCTGAATACTAGAGCTATGTCTTAGTCTAGGGAAGCGCGGGATTACTTTCGGGTGGGTTGCAATAGCACTACTCATATCAACAATACCGGCGCACCGTGACTTATTGATTTAGAAGTCTGCTGTACCAGTACAACCAAGGCTACCTAGATTAGTTGAATACTACATCAATAGCTATCGATTTCTACTCGGCACAAAGGGTAGGGGAGGAGTAATTGGTTATGTAATAACAAGTATATATATATTATGTATGCTAATATGTAGATTACATATATTGTGTACAGGTTAGAATAAGTGACGTTATTCAAAAAGAAATGTGGGGAATACGCAAATTGTATAAACCAGATTTACCCAGACAAGGAGTAGCAGAAGGTTTGTTGGGTTGGTTGGTTTGGTTGGTTTGGTTGGTTTGGTTGGTTTGGTTGGTTGGTTGGCTGGTTTGGTTAGTTGGTTTGGTTGGTTGGTTTGGTTGGCTTGGTTTGGTTGGTTTGGTTTGGTTTGGTTTGGTTTGGTTGGTTTGGTTTGGTTTGTTTGGGTTGGTTTGGTTGGTTTGGTTGGTTTGGTTTGGTTTGGTTTGGTTTGGTTTGGTTGGGTTTGGTTTGGTTGGGTTTGATTTGTTTGGGTTGAGTTGGGTGGTTGGTTGGTGGGAGCTTTACGTCCTGCCAACATCTAAGGTCATATCAGGAGGGGCACCAACTTGTGACAGTGCGCACTCAAGGTGACTTTATAGTGCTGCCCGACTGGGAGTCCAAACTGCCAGTCCCATGACCTGATGTTTTGCCAACACTATCGTTATCTCTGGATTGATTTACACCTCCATGGAATTCGAACTGATGAGACTGACTGAGTCGCCTTTTATGCATGCACTGTCCTTTCTATACTTGCAGAATTAATCAGACAAATAAAATATAGACTAACACAATTTCAGTATCGAATGCCTTCTTATCGTCTCGTCAGATTGGACAAGGCCATGCATTATCAGTGTGTGGTCACGTAATCCTATCTAAACACGACCGTGCATGTGGGCATGGTGGGGAGAGGGGAGGGAATTGGCGCGGGCGTGGGCGCGGGCGTGGGCGTGGGCGTGGGCGTGGGCGTGGGCATGGACGTGGCCATGGGCGTGGGCATGGACGTGGGCATGGGGTTTGGGTGGGCACATTGCCACAAGAGCACTCACAGTTTCACTTCTTGAAAGGGAACTTCCGTCAACACCCTTTGAACCATGTGACTCAATTTGGGAAGATGTGTCTGGTAATTGAGACAGATTCCACCTCGTCGCGCCCCCTGGTGACCGATCCAGGCAATGCAGACCGAGTCACTTTCCCAGCATTAACCCAGCACTAACCCAGCGCGGACATGAGGCAAGCCTACCGCTAGCCAGTGTTGGACAGCGCAGGCTAGACCACTAGTCTTATATCCAGGGATGAAAGTGGCCTGCGGCTAAAATCACGGAAATCAAACCGAGATTATTGCACCGACGGCGAATTTCCATGAAAACGCAGATCTTCTCCCATAGACTTAACACTGTCAGAGAATCGTGGGAAAATGCCAGAAGTCAGGTTTCGGCTATCCTTGCTATGACTGTATTATCGCCCACACCTGGTGATCGATCCAGGCAATGCAGACCGAGTCACTTTCCCAGCATTAACCCAGCACTAACCCAGCGCGGACATGAGGCAAGTCTACCGCTAGCCAGTGTTGGACTGCGCAGGCTAGACCACTAGTCTTATATCCAGGGATGAAAGTGGCCTGCACCGACGGCGAATTTCCATGAAAACGCAGATCTTCTCCCATAGACTTAACACTGTCAGAGAATCGTGGGAAAATGCCAGAAGTCAGGTTTCGGCTATCCTTGCTATGACTGTATTATCGCCCACACCTAACACTTTCTTGTTTGCATTTTATGTTCTTGTAACATCTAAGGCCATATCAGAACAGGATTCAAACTACCAAATGGTTATCATATATATCCTGATTCCTAGGGATTATGTGAATGGTAATCAGTGAATATTTTGTTTTAATCGAGAAAATCCTCGAAATCGCGGAGATCTTTCATCCCTGATATGCCAATTATCAATGCTAGGCTTTCACCACCTCCAACCACCTGAGGTTTTACACCATAAGATCACTTGAGATAATATCAGGAAGGATACCGACTTGTAAGACTAAGAGTGCGCATTCATAGCAACTACATAGCACTGCCCCAAAAACATACCTTGTTGCCAGTATTATGTCCTGATACCCCACTCAGTCAGCTTATCCCAACAGTACACCAATCAATCAGGCGAAGTGATATTCTAGTAATACCGGTCACCAAGCAAGGTATCGACAAGTGCCAATTTTATAAGTACAGTAAAACCTCTATAACCGACCATCTCCACACATCAACCACTCCCCTATATCGATCGCTTTATTTGGGTCCCAAATGATCGCCCGTATAATACCATTGTAACAATTTGTTAAAACTCGCTAGACCGACCACCTCCCTAAATGGACCATTTAAAGTCAGTCCCATGGCCGGTCGATTTAGAGGTTTTACACTAATTAAACTCTGCCGGGGTTTGAACCCACATCCTGCCATACCAGAAGTGGACACACTATACATTGGGCCAACCTGTTCGATTTCGTGGTTGAAGCCCGGCATTGGGAAAACTGAGTTCACCCATGAAAGGCTACTCTTGCTTATGAGCCAAAGAAAATGAAGAAAAAAACCCACATCAGTCAGGCATCAGTAAAAGAAGCACTTATGATTAGAAAGGGGAAAATGCAAATTGAACCAATGCAGAAGGAAATACATAAGAAACAAGGTTCCCTCAACGCACTGATGCTCAAAGGCGCTAGGTCAATTGCCGTATTCGAGGATTTCTTTTGCATGTGCTTTTATGTCTACAGACGAGTGGATTATTTGTTTGTTTGCTTGTTGAGGACTGAACAGTTGTGGTAAGGCAGTCAATATCATGTTACCGAAATTGAGGATAGTATTGATGTCGTTGACTGTCCACAGACGAGCGGAATATTTGTTTGTTTGCTTGCTTGTTTGGGACTGAACAGTTGTGGCAAGGCCGCCAAGTGGTTGAAGCACCAACGGTAGAAGCATTTGAAGGAAGGCTGGATAGACATTTGGAGAGGACACCCACAATTATATGACTTCAGGGCGCCACCGACCTCCATGTGTGCAAAAAAAAAGTTCTTTTTTTTGCCAAAACGAGCTGGCATCAGGTCCAATTTTGTTGGTTTTTGGAGGAGTGAACAGTTGTCGTCAGGCAGTTAATATCATGTTACCTCAATTTAGGATAATATTGATATTGCTTTCTTGATAAGTCAAGTAATTATTAAATTGAATTTGTACGACTTATATCAATGCGTCATCAATGTGTCATCTGACAAACACCTTCACTACTTAACTGGAATAACTGTCCAAAACTGTCCTTCCTAGAACAATAGCCGGACCCCCCCCCCCCCCCCCGCAGGATTGTTTGCCCGGGTTTGATGTTCTAGTAACAAGTAAGTTCATATCAAGGTAGAACTGACTTGTGACAGTGTACACTCATGGTGAATTTATAGTGTTGGCCCACTGAGAGAATGGGCTGCCAGCATCATAACCCGATATCACATTCACTGATTCAGTCACATTTTCCTGATACTGAGCAAACCAGTCATTCCCCTATCCTATTAATGCAGAGCTAGAGACAGGGTAGTGACATGTATCAATTTTGTACGTCATTTTCTTTCGATCAGCCAGGGTATGAACACACAACCTCCCACATGGAAACCAGCCAACGCGCTGACATTTTGGGCCATCCCGTCTGGGCCGGCCGCTAAGGTAGAAGCGATGCATACCCCAGCACCCTGCACCCACACCCACTCCCCCGACACTCCCATATCCCTTCACTGACGTGGTATTATTGCTGATTAGATTATTGTCTTATTGCAAATGCCATTCCCACCGAGACTCATGGCTGCGAAGGGCACACAAAAAGCAGCCTCCTTGCTATGATGTGATGACGGCAGAGAGGATGGCAGGATTGTAACATTTGAAAAAGAAAAACCAAAAGATCTTAAGGGCTATTATATTGGGGGGTCCGGGGGTACTCCACTAGAAAAATGCTAAAATCTTAGATGCTCTGTGGGGCATTTTGAACACAATAATTCGTAAGATTTATATAATTTTGGAAAATGAAAAACCGGAAGATCGGCGTACGGTGATGATGGGGACGTAAAATATTGTACACATTATGGCGAAATCGTAAGGGTTGGCCCCCCCTGGGATGCCAGGGCTCGCCTTAAAAAGAAAAAAAGGTCTCTCCTAACAGAATGTCCACTAATAATTGTCTAGGATAATGATAACCTAATAATGCGTTATTCAACCAATACTAGTGGGCATGAATTAACTTGTATCGGTTCTAAGACAGATCACTGGTAACAATACGGAAATGTGACCTGTGGTGGCTGACCCCCCCACCCCCCACCCCCCATATCTGGCGGGCACCTCTCTGCCTCCTGCGCGAGGCTCCAATCTCCACTCGCACCACATCTGATCTGATATCCCACTCAGTCACATCCCTTGTCTTATCCTAATAATGCCGAGCGCCTGGCTAGGAAGCGACAAGTATAAATTTGTATGTCATTAGTTTGACTCGGCCAGGTTTTCAACCCGTGGGTTCAAATCCCACGATCTCCTAAAACGGCCTTCTCATTCGGCCATCCCGTCTGGTCCCAATGTTGTGGTCGCTAAACTGTCAATCAGTGGGGCTAACCAGTCTGGCCAATTGGAGGCAAAGTCAAATTAAACCCATGAATCTGGAACAACAGACTCCATTTAACATGTCCCATTCAGAGCCTTGAATGCACCTTTCTCCATTAGTTTGAAATGCTGATAAACCACAACTTAGAGTGTGCGTGCGTGCGTGCGTGCGTGCGTGCGTGCGTGCGTGCGTGCGTGTGTGCGTGTGTGTATGTGTGTGTTTGTGTGCGTGTTTGCGTTTGCGTGTGCGCATGTATGTCTGTGTGTGTTTGCATGTTTGTGCAGGGAACTGCCACAACTATCCTCTTTTGACAGAAACAGGCGCTGATTTTGTTTAGAAGCAGTGGTCTGCTTGGTGGCACTAGTCTGGCTTCCGAATTTGTCTGGTTATTGGGTCATCAATACACAGTGCGTAAATATAGACGTGGGTACATACAAACTCATGTGCAGGTATGGAGCAGTGATCAAGACGTAAGTTGAAAGAGCGCATTCGATGAATCGACAGCGCCCTGAGCGTGCGTCCTTGAAGAAAATCAAGAGTGATTATTAAATTGAATGTGCGAACCAACATTGATTCGCGCCCTTCTGGCCAGTGTTCGCTAATTAATTGTGTTCATGCAGGTGCTCTTTTTTTTCAAGTGCATAATATAGAGATGCGCTGAGTGCCACAGTACAACCGTCAGTGCGGCAGGAAACCCTGCTGATGCCTCATACACATAGGTCCTAGCGCACCTGCACGCAAGTCTGCTGACTGGACTCGTTCTGGCAAAATGCGTGACAGCATTCCAGTCCACGGCGGTATTCTAATGCTCCGCGCCGTGCTTCCCGGGTCCGCCTCCAGCACCGTCCGTCCGTCCGTCTGTCTGTCTGTCTGTCTACCCCAGCCTTATCCCCCCCATTCGACGGCTACCATCAGCTCCAACCACCACCTACCACCCACCACCCACCCTAACAGCTTTGCTGTTCTTCATGACCAGACAGAATCAGCTGAGTGTCAATCTCCTATTTTGGTAGATGGAAGGATTCTGGTTTCGAACCCTGATCGATTCAAACCAATGACTTATAAAATTGGTATGTATCAATTCCTAGCCAGGCGCTCTGCATTATTAGGATAGGCCAAGGACTGGTTGGCTCAGTGTCAGGATAATGTAACTGAGTGGGATATCAGGACATGGTGCTGGCAACCTGGTCTCACAATGGGGCAGCACTATAAAATCACCATGAGTGCGCACTGTCACAAGTCAGTACCTATCCTGATATGACCGTAGATGTTTCCAGGATGCAACCAACCAACTCTTCACCGTCGCCATCTCCCCGTCTCAACCCCTACCTCCGTGCCACGTCCACCGCCACGTCCACCGCCACCGCCACCGTCCCCGTCCCCGTCCCCGTCCCCAACCCCTGCCCCTACAGCTACCTCCGCTCATGCCACCACGGCTGTCTGCACCCTTTCCTCGGTTCACCCCCACTTTCCACCCCCCCCCCCCCATACACGGGGGGGAGGGGTCCTCATCGCTGCATCCATCTCCCGATCCCATCTCTACATCCCTTCCCACATCCCTGTCTGCATGTCTGCCTACATCTCTTTGTGTACATAACTCTACATCCATGTCTGCATCCCTGTCTACATATGTCTACATTCCTGTTTAAATCTGTGTCTAGATCCCTGTGTACATCCCTGTGTACATCCCTGACTATATCTCTGCCTAAATTTCTGTCTACATCTCGTCTACATCCATGTCTTCAGCCCTGTCTACGTGACTCTACACCCCTGTCTACATATCTGTCTACACCCATCCCAACGTCCCTGTCTAACCCCCTTTCCCTTTCTGCATGCCTGTCACCTTTGCCTCCAGCTGTCACTCCACATGTTTCCATTCTTTTCCACCTCCTTCTCTACAAACTTCACCTTCCCTCCCT